>CM034151.1:620555770-621005770 GCA_019776745.2 Taxus chinensis
ACACCTATTTAGAAAGGAAATTTTATGAGAACATGTTTCTTAGAAAAAAGAAGATACCAACTCTAGTCCTTTATAGTGCATCTATGTATCTGATACATATTTCTGTACGAATTAATTTTAAAAGCCAGTTATTTTTTTATAGCATCATTATTATTGGGGGAACCAAATTATAACTCATAGAATAGGTAAATATCCTTCCACATCACATTCCTTCAAGAATCATATATCTAAAACCTGCACTGCTCACTATAGAGAGAAAATCAAATAATAATTGACAATACAATACTTGCTACTTTCACATGATTTGATAAGAAACATGTTAGAGCCAAAGTGATTTTGGTCTACATTGAAGCAATATTAAACTAAATGTGAGACAAAATATTTATGTTAAGTGGAAATAAGTAAAAGAATCCATTGAAAGAAGGAAAGATGTCTTCTTTTAAGCCTGCCTTGCTTCAATTTATAAAAAAAAGTTTTCTTTGGAGTGGACCATTCCAGTTAGAGAGTAAGATTTTTTTTTTGACATTAGGTAAAAGATGGTTGAGGGGACCCTACCCCATACATAACGAAGCTCCAAAATAGAGAAAATATTCAATACCAAACCACATAAAATATAGTTCGACGCAAAATAATCAAAATTAATAGCCAATAGAGTAAACTAACAACAATAAAAACACAGAACTAACAACACTAAACAATAACCTAACAACAACCACTAATTTTTCATTTTCTCCAAGTTGGCCACCAGAGTGGCCCATTCCTTAGCCAGTGATTCAATGTTATTTCCTAGAGTGGTTACATCATCTTCAGATAGTTCCATTTTCCTCTTCTTCGATGTCCCCTGTAATGCACATTTTATGTATGCATTAGTTAGTTGTCTGCGAGTTTGAAGGTTTTGTAAAGTGCACTTGACAGTGAGAATACTCTAATGTGTTGATTGATAATTCAATTTTTACTCCCCATAACACCAAATTTTCCCCCTGTCAATTTCTTGGCCAGTTTGTCGTGCCTATCCAAAATCCTTATTGAGTTGCTCATTGTACCCCTCAAAAATATTTAAGAAAGGGACAATCCCATTCGGTCGAACACCTCCATAGCCTCAAATTTAACATCATTGCGATCCCAAGGCTCAGTGTGAAAAAATCTTCCCCCATATTCTTATTAACAACCAAGTTATCATGAAGAAAAACTCTCTGTTCAATTCTACACATACCCGACCACACAAATACAATACCAATACACCAAGTATTACAAGAACATTAACATCCCCTTAATAGTTATAAACCCTAGCAGTGCTCACATTATAAGAACATTAACATCCCATTAATAGTTATAAACCCCGGTGGTGCTCACATTAAAATAAAATTAACCTCCCCTTAATAGTTATAAACCTTGGTGGTGCTCACATTACCAGAACATTAACACCCCCTTGATAGTTATAAACCCATATTCCAATAGAGGAATAAACTCAGATTACAAGAACATTAACATTCCCTTAATAGTTATAAATGTGTGACATCATTCATTAGTAACCCCCACGTCACCTTCTGCCATCCTTGCATACCTCGAAAGAAGGGACATGAAATCACTACGGAAATTTTCTTCCCACACTTAACAGTTTAAATGAAAATAAAAATTCTCCTACTCCCCTTGTCCGGAGGATATATTTTCATAATTAAATATAGATATGAAATAAATTAAAACTCATAAATTCTAAAGGTAGAATTATGGTAAATTATTTTAAGAAGAATTTGAATTTCATTGGAATACTAGATTCGTCACGCCAGAATCCCAAATTCATAGAATAATTCATTGCAAATTAAAATTGTTTTCACAATATCTATGAACACACTGATTGTTGAAGTGTCTGATAATTTTTCAATTCTATATATACCTTAAACCGATGTGAGAAATATTTTCATTAGACAATTTGATTTTGAGAGGATAATATGACCTTAAATCAAAGTAAGAGAATTTATACTTAACGCTTGCCAGGTAATGTTAGTGTAGCTTATTGAGGTAAATTAACATTAAACAAATAAGAATTCAAGAGAAATAAAAAATAACATGTATATTTTTTTATATATATTAAGATATCTATTATCATTTAAATCCTTTACTGTATTATAAATTTCCTAAAGATGATCACACATATTATACATATAAACATTATTAAGATAGTCGGGCACATTATTCATAAATGTGTTGTCAAATAAATTTAGGGAAAAATTACATACAAGTATCCCACGTTTTGATCGATGAAAGGATACATACAAAAACTAAAAATGAGTACGAAAGATAACAAGGCCAACATGTAACATGAATAATAAGGCCTGTAAAAATCATAGAGTCATGAATACAAAAAAAAGAGTGGGAATGATCAAGAAACCCTAGGGTTCCGTCCAACCAAATGTTGCAATAATCTTGAGAAAGGAAAAGGATGTGTCAGCAAAAGATTTCAAGTACTCCACGTGATCAGGAAAGGGAGGGATAATTTTTGTGAGTGTGAACAGGTCTAGGGATGGGACACTAGAGTTAAACATCTCATCATACCAACAAATGATTTGAACATAGTCAGAAAATTGAAGTAGGACCCGAATTTTGAATTCCAGGGAATCAAAAATCCTATTATCAACCCAAAAAGGTGACGGACAAGGATTCTTACTTGAAAAGAGACAAGGAATGAATACTTCTACCAGAGCTTCGACCAAACCCACGAGATGGTCTGGGTAAATGAAATGGGATGCGAGCATTGTGACCACCACTTTATTTGCACACAGCATGAAGCAATTGAACATGAAGATGCATGAAATCTCATATTTTACATGAGCTTTGAGGGTGATTTGAAGATAATACACACCTAATACATTCACAATCGCATTCATAACATCTTCAGAGTCTATGCAGAAGACATTGCAAAGATGAATGGAAGACACAGTAGAGATGAAATTCGTTTCCCATTTGTTTTTTTACAAGAGGATGAAAGGAACATAGGTAAATGTCATGAGAGGGAAGGGGAAAACAAGAGAAAAAAACATGAGAAAATGAGTGAGGAGAGGTGAAAGAAAAACCCAATTAAATAGTCCCTCGAATCGTGTGAGGAAGGTCGATGCAATAAAAAATGGATGGCATCATCAACATTTTCCCATGCATTGGATATAGTATTTGATGAAAAGGATATTATATTATATTAAATGCAACATGATACAATATTCTCTCAACAAAATAAATGGACGGTATGAGAGAAAGCCCCAAATCCACAAGCACACTAGGCCAAGCCTAGCAAAAAAACAAAACAACAACTATAAGGAGGTTTGAGGAATACAAAAAACAAAGGCTAGATTATGAATAAAGGTTACTCCTGATTGATAAACACACATTATAAAAAAATAGCATTACTAGAGATAATCACACACATTATACAAAAAGGTGTTATCAATTAAATCTATCACATCACCCTAGGAGCCAGTCAGAACGGAAAACACATCTCCGCTAGATTTTCAATCATTGACATTGGATCCCAGTGGGTGGGGGAACTCCAGCAAGATTTATTCTAAGGAGATGCATGTAAATTTTGTTGAGGTTTCTTGGTTGGCAGTAACGCCGAGCTTGTGTCACTCGTGAGGCTATAGAGTGTAATTGTTAAGGCAAGCTTTCGCCAATCTGTGGATGCACATCATGCTAGTGTGAACCACCTTTTGGTCGTGCTCGTTGAAATTGTATTCCATGATCTTCTTCACACTGTTTTATTCTAACCCAATGATATCTGGAGATGGTTGATGAAAATTCAGGTCTTTTTTATCTTTATCTTTAAGCTCTCCCCATCAAACTCTATCGTACACCTTCAATGTTTCTATTTTATACTGGCTAGCGACCACTAGGCTTTATCTGTTGCTTTGAAATAACATTTTTAATAGTTTTCAAATGTCTTTAAAATTATGTTTTAAAATGTATAACATGTTACTGTAAAGAGTGCAATATGTAATGCTTGTCTAATTCTCCTTAATCATAATCTAGCATGTGTGTGGGGCATGTGTGTGTATCATTATTCTTTTATTCAAGCTCCCCACATCTCAATTTATCAGACACAATTAGTCTCATCCCTAGTTCAAGAAAAGGTCAATGCATTGAAATCCCCACACGTCCAGGGAAACGTTATCATTGGTTTGCAGACACTCAAATCATGGGTTATCACAGTAAAACCCTACAAATAAAAAATAAGAATAATTATACTAGCATAAAATCCTTTTCAAGGGTGGACAATGCATCTCCACCATATTTAATCTTAAGTTTCTATTTTCCAATCAAAAATAAATATTTTTTAATTTAGTTTAAACCCCACAGATCTTCCAAATCATCAAGTACCAAACAACATATAATAACACTTGATAGAAAAATATGCTCTCTTATGAGAATATGTTTCTTAGAAGATAAAATAACCAATCAAATTGATTGTATCATCATTTATGTTAAATTCGGTGGAAGACATCAAATAGTACATAACTTAAACATCTTGCATTGTCTTAAGGGGTCACAAAAGCATAATATAAATCATCTAGAAATTAAACATCCAAAGTAAACATAAACCGTAAATTACTATTACTATCGTAAGGGTGGGATGGAAACATCAATAAGGGAGGATATGAGGGAGGTGATACATAGCAGGAGGGAAAGTAAAGGAAGGGGAGATGTGTAAAAGAAGAAATCAGGGTAATGTCTTTCTCATTGAAATTGTATTACACAATCTACTTCACGTTGTTTTTGTATGGCCCAATGATATTCAGTGGGGGTTGATGAAAATATAGGTCTTCATTATCCTCCTCTTTAATCTCTCTCCATCACACTCTGTCAAACTCCATCACTGTTTCTATTTTATACTGGCTAGCAAATGTTAGCCATCAAAAATAAATATGTTTTAATTTGGTTTATTCCCCATAGATCTGCCCAATCATCAAGTACCAAACAACATAGAATAACACTTGATAGCACAAGACACTCTCTTATGAGAACATGTCTCTTAGAAGACAAAGAAATCAACTCAAATTATTTTTATCATCATTTACATTAAATTTGGTGGAAGTCATCAAACAATACAGAACTTCAACATCTTGCATTGTTTTAAGGGGTAAAAAATTAGATTATAAATCATCTAGGAAAATACCACAGGAGTGGCCCATTCAACTCTGAGAATGAGATTGTCATAACCATAACCATTGAGCTTATTGAGAATAAGATTATCATAACCATAACCATAACATGTTTCTATTTTATACTTTCTAGCGACTACTAGGATTATTTATTACTTGCGAATAAGGTTCCTATTAATTTCAAAATGTCTTTAAGATTAAACCATGCATAACTGCAGAAAAATTTATTTTTTATTTCAAAGAAGCCAACATCGATGTGAGAAAAAAAAAGTTTAAGAACCTTAAGGTAGTTACTTTATTCCATAAAAATGCACAATACATTGTTGGATTTGGAAACAAAGTATATAATTCAAACTCCAATTGTGCATTTGAATGTTTTCAATTATCTACACATGTTTTTGTGTTCTCCTCAAATTTTCAACCATGTACATTATTCAATATAGATTTTTGAATTAGTCTTATAGTTTCCATAAAATCTCCAGTATGTTGGCATTTTGAGAGTAATTTCTTCTTTGACTTCATGCAAAAAGAATCTTGCATCATCGATCAAAAGTATATTGTTTTCACCATAGACATTAACTTAAATGTCTAGTATCTCCTAGCTTGTTTTTTATTTCAACTTACAATCTTAACATCCCCCAATGAACCTGAAGTTGTTTCTCGCAACCATCTAAATTTTTTGATGAACATGTATTTCACCTTTATTGAATCCATAAATGAAGACCATAAGGCAGTGTCAAAATATTTTTTTACAATACTTATCAAGTCAACACTAAAATCTCATTCAAAGTATTCGGTATTCCCAGATCTAAAATTTGGAACCATCTTGTGAGGTATTTTCTCACCAATACCGGGAAATTCCAAACAACAAACCTTCAACTCCCAAAACTAGTAATTTTTTACGGCAAAACTAGTAATTTTTTCCCAATATGATCTATAAAAACAACTCATAATCAATGTAATATTCCAAAAGTGATTAAAAAATAAGGCATCAAAGTATTTAATCACAACTCAAAAACAACTTATAAAACTATAATATCATCTCAATCACAGTGAAGATATAAATACTGCCTATTTGTAAATTTGTAATCTCAACATGTAAATTAAACAGTGACCATATGACTGTACAAATTAATATCATTGTAAAAAATGTTTTCAAATAATTAATAGTTAGATATTTTATGTTTTCCATAAATTTTGAATGCCCTCCACAACACTCAAACCCTGACATAGTATATGTGATATGTTTATGTACAAATTGGTCATCAACCACATATCTTTGAAACAATTTTCTTTGTTGGATTTCTTCCCCACTATAAAATTTTCTAAAGGTTTTCCCTTTGGGCCCATTGTAATACACCATGTGTTTCTAAGGCCGAAAACAATGCCATCTCTACTACTAAGGCCGAAAACAAATCTTTTGGAGATCTTTTTATGCAATTTCATCTTCTACACAACAAAGTTCTGTGCCAAAAATAATAAATGGTTTGTGCTATCCAATTTTTCCCCTCAGGTGAAATTTGAAAAACATGATCCTGCATAGAGAAAATAACGGGATCGTTTCAACCATGGGAACTCACATTTCGGGCTTGAACCAAGAAATTTGAAGTGATGTTGAAGCATTCAGATTCAGTGGGGAAAAAATTCTAAATCAATGGACTCAAAAGCTCTGAAGGACATCAAATTATGAAGTATAAAATTTGGACTTTGAAAATTCAGGAGTTCAGAGTTGGCAATAGGGTCGAGAAATGAATAGTGCCATGTAGGAAGGAAAATGAAGTACAAAACTTGATGTCCAAAATTCAAACTTCAGGCTTTTGGGATTTCAGAGATATGCGATGACTGGATGGATGAACAACCCTTGAAGTCTCAAAACCTAAACCCCCAAAATCCCAAACCCAAAGCCCCAAAAAAAAAAGGTCCAAAACCTGAAGTCTAAATTTCAGACTTCAGGGTTTCGACATTTTAAAACATTGAAGCCCCAAGGGATGCAAATCAGCACTTTAATCCCGAAACCTGAAGTTTGAATTTCAGACTTTGGGGTTTCAGTATTTCGAAGGTTTTGTGAGCTTAGAAAGATGAATAGTGACATTGTTCTCTGAAGTGGAAATACGAAGCTCCAAATATTGAAATTCTAAAATTTTGGATTTTTGAGTGATGCAGGGTCAGAGTTCGAAAAGGAAGATCAACCACCCACATTTATTTTAGAATGGCACCATCATCTTCATTTGTCCATAAATTTTGAATGGGAGCTCAAATTTGCACAAAATAGGAATTTTTGGAAAGATAAAAGTGTCCTTTACACAACCATGACTTCTTTTCTTAATTTTAGTAAGATTAAGTGTTTCAAAATGAGGAAATACAGTCCGCCATTTTACAGGAATGTTCCATATTTCTCACTTACCAAAATGATGAAGGTATGGGCTTCCTTTCTTCCCCAACAAGGAAAAGTACATGGAGGTATGGGTTTTATAGTGGCACCCATCATTTTGGCAGGTGATTTTAATGCATTTTTGGGCAGTTGAAGCAAGATTTTGAATTCCTCTCTCTCAATTCTCTCATTCTTCCTATATATTGTAAGGAGGGGCTCTTTTCAAAAGGTTGGACACCTTGTATATGCCACTCACTTCTTCTTATTGTCTTAAGATATTTTTTGGAGATTACAAACGTCCCTACTGGACATTGTAATGCACAATATGTTCCTTTGAGCTTGAGTGTGGTGTATTGTATCAACTTTGAGAGAAATAAAATGATATCTGTGGATGCTTCAAACCCTCTTCTGTGTTATATTGTAACTTTCTGATCTTTCATTACATGTAAGGTTAATGTGTATTGTTGTCTTTTTCATTACAATTATTTTGTATTGTTGTGTTTATTGTGTAGGTTGTTCAACCTCCTTCTTGGTGCATCACCTTCCCTTATATTAGGTTTTAATTTTTATGCTTTTTCTCTATCTATGTCTCCTTAGAAATATTATATTAGGGTTAGATCTATAACTCTTTGCACACTTTGGAGTAGTTGGCACTAGGATAGGACAGGAAACTAACCTTCTCCGGAGGGTTATCCTGATTCTAAGGTCCCATAATATGGAATAACCTTATGTTTGACAAATAAAACTAAATGCCTCAACCATTCACTTGCGAGTAATCAAGGGTGCTATGATTTCGCCATAACATTTTGAATTCAAATAGTAATTTTTTTGTCAAATCCTTAATCATATTTTCAACTTCAACATAAGAGAGATAGCTAAACCAAAATCCCACTTCACATTTTACTTCCAGTATATTTAAAAATTCCTTGATCCCACCTTGCAAGTTGAGAGTCTCTTTACCAAACTTGATTGTCAATGTTTTTGTGAGGATAGGTTTTTCTCATAGAGAAAACCCTCCAAATGTAAAATAATTAAATAATCCATTTGGCCAACTGCACAAAAGTAATTTTTTCTCAATTGTCCGCAATTTGATATTAACCAATTCAAATAATCAAAATTTTAGAATGTTAACACTTACTAATTGAGACTCTATCTTGGATTTCCTCACAATCCCCCTCTGTAAGTTCTTATTGATGCTCGTTCTATTTAAAAAATAGTAATCAATTCAAAAGTAAATTTTAAGTCGATGTAAAAAATATGTGAAACAACTCACTGTTATACAATATTGCATAGATGTAGTTATATATTAGCGACCAGTAGGCGTAAGACAATTGTACATAAGTAGGTATTTTTTGATTCTTGGAAAATAAATATTAACCAATAAACCAACAATTTACTCAATTCAAAATAAATCTAATTAAAATATGCATGTTAGTGACCGCTAGGGTGATACATAATTACAAATAAACTACTTCAATATAGGTTCCTTCAATTGTGAGGGTCTTATAAATGGTTTTATTTATAATTTTATATGACTATCATACCATTTTGTGTCTTCAAGTTCGTGTGTGATGTGCCAAAAACCTCTCCATTTGGCATCAAATATGAAAAAATTGAAGTTATTATTAAAAATATGTAAACAATGACAATCGAAAACATCTTGTAGAGATAAATTTATAAAATGAGTATTTCCCACTCACCTTTTATAGATTCATTGGATGGATGGTCAGTGACATATGGTGGTAACAAGTTGAATTGGTTCTAACATACTAATATCGACATTATCTCCATCTGTTTATATGTGGAGAGGAAGAGACAATGTCTTCCTCTATTGTTTGGTTGTCTACATAAATATTGTATGTATCAGTTCAAATGCATTAAACTAATAGAATTTTTTAAAGTGATCTTAATCAACGTACATTTTTTCAAATGATAATAGTAATGTTGTAAAAACATTTCTTGATCATGTGATTCAATAATAAAAACTGCAGATAGACCTGAGTAAACCAAAGCATGCACTACAACACTACCGCCTTACACTATAACCGGAGAATTATCGAAAGTGAGTCGAGTGAACATATGAGACCAAAACCCATAAGATCTCTCATAAATAAAAGGATGTTTCTTTCCTTGTAGGCCAATTTTTCTTATAGTCACAATTTGCTGCGGAAGAGTTGATCCATCCAATCCATGCAATTTCTACTATATCCTCATCGTCAACATCACAATTGTGCACATCAATTATTGTGTACATAAGACACAAGATCTTAAATTTTCCACTGCTATCATAAAATTTGTAACAGCCTTCCACTACTGATTCCCCCTTGTTTTTGACTTTTTGCATGTATTTTTTAATGTCTCTCTTAACATTTTTGAAGAAGCAACATGTAAGAGCAAAATAATTACACAATTTAGCATACTATATTTGATCTAACTGTAAGCAAGTCCATTATTGCATCAGAAGTGATTACACTAGACAAATTGTAGAAATCATTTGATCACACATTTTGCATTGAATGGATTAGTTGATTTAATAGAAGATATTGTTGACTGGAGATGGAAGGAATATGCACATTGATAGTAAAGTCTTTGGTGTCTTCCATCCTTGCTGGAATATTTTCTTCCATTGCAATCACGTAGTTGTCTATAATTTCTTGAGTTGCCTTTGGGAGAACCTCTGCCACTTCAACATCAAATTTTCTTTTTGTTGATTTTTCACTTCCTCCATAATCAGTATTTTCTTTTTCCTTTAGTCTCTTCTCCCAAGAGTACACACAACTTAGCGGTAGTGAGAATTCATGCACACCATATTTTTCAACAATATTTTTTTCAGTGCATTCTACCAATACACGATTACATGGATATTTACTTTTCATATATTTTAGAAAATTTTCTCTCATCCTTTCTATCATATTTTACTCTTTGGCAGTAAGTATCTAAAGTCTCTGCTATGACGTCCTTCTTCAATAGAGTGAGTTAGCCATACTTTCCCTTCTTGCACTTTATCTAGTAGAATTGATATCTCCTCATCGGTCATTCCTCTTATAGGCCTGAAGTATTTCATCATGAACCTTGCCAATGAATTTGGTTGAAATTTAGGTTGGTTATCCTTAAAAGGAGAACAAGCAAACCCACCGGATTTAAATAACTCAATGGTTATTGTCAATTTTTTCCATATGTCCTTAGGTAAATATAGAAATGTTATTTTGTCATGAAGGTCTCTTTCTTAGCCACTTTGAAAATAGCAAGAAATTGCATCTCGAAACACTACATTGAAAGATGAAATAGTATATTTATTTTCTACATATTACAAAATTAAATTTTAAGAACAAATGCGTTAAAATTAAGTTTCGTTACCTTCAAATTGTCTAACTTTGAGTTTCCCACTCCGGGCCTCCAAGGACATCCTAGGGATCTCTAAATCATTTGAGCCTTGCATAGTACATCAATAAAATTGGTATCAATCAATTTTTGTTTACATCATTTTGCTGCTGGAAAATTTTAACAATGACTTTGCAAGGAGTGTGTGAAGAAATAATGTGATCCTTTCTAAACTGCATCTTAGTATGTAATGACTTGTATTTTCTTTCAGCCAAAAAATTTTTTTGGGAAAAAATCGTATGTTGGCTGTCAAGAATGTAGAACTACAATTCATCCCTTTTCAGGTCATCTGGATCCTCGAGTTGTACAAGTTCCTTTGTAGAAGGTAAAAAGGGAAGAAGAAGTGCATCCCTCAGTGTAGGAATAACATTAATCAACATTGAATAGACAAGATGGTCAACATTCTCATCATGCACAGGACGTAATTGATAATATGGAGGTGACAAATGACACCTAAAAACTTCAATTGGAAAAGCATCACCATTGAACAAAAACAATTTTAATTGTTCATCATTTGAAGTTTCTATTTGCTCAAATATATTGGTCACTTTCTTCAACAACAAAGCTGATTTGTTATTCTTTTTAAGCCCTTGCAACTTTAACTTAGATGGATCTATCTCTTAATTTAGAAAATAAGATCTCCTTAATGTTGTAAATAGATTTGTATGTTTCAGTGGAGAAAGAAAATTTTTTCTATTCAAATAATGATAAATAGAAGAGGTATCCTTCGGTTCTATACAATTTTTTGAATACCAAATTCATGTTATTATGAAATTCAAGGGCATTTCCACATCCTTTTTTGTCTGACTGCATGAAATTCCCCAAATTCCAACCATATTTAAGACAAGACCACGCCTTATTTTCTCTAGAAGCCTTCATTTCTAGTTTCTTGAACAATTAAACTTCCAACTCCATGTCAAGAATAAGGCACTTATTCATTACGACATCAATGCATTCAACCTGAATACGCAATGTTTTCTCATCAATAACTTTTGAATTTAGTACCATACCAAACTTCACTGACAACGTCCTCATTAACAAAAAATAACCACAGATCACCATGGTAATTTTCTGAGGAATGCATTTCTACAAACCAGTCATCATCTCTCTTTTTCCAATCCTCTGCTCCTTCAATCAAAGGAATTTTCATGAACGGAGTTGCAGCCAATGGAAGACATATTACCTGAAAAAAGGAATTAAACAAATTAATATTTCATAAGTAATTGGAAAGGAAAAATATTGTTTCTCAATAGTGCAATAAGCAACGAGATGTCATATCTTGATGTCATTATTTTCATAGAGTAAAATTCAATAGGAATAAATATTTATAGCATATCAGGTTGCCAGGCATACTTCAACCCTCCTTTAGTTATACAAAACAAGAAAGCATTAATAAAAAAGTGTTATGCGTTATACTAAGCAATTTAAAAATTAGTTGCTATTAAATTTGGTTTGTTCAAGTAGTGAATTTTTTGCTAGAAGTGAAGACTAGTGGCCACTAGCCATCTATATATTCCCATCACTATAAAAAAACATATTTGAGTTACACTACATCATTGTGAAAACCTGGAATCCAACATGGGTGATAAGGGTTGAGAATTGAATATTTAATAATAACAAATATTACATGTCGTGATGTGTTTGGGTGTTGTAATTAGGTTCCTTTTATAGTTCTCATAAGATATATCATGTATATCACATAATTGAAATCAACTAGTATAAAGGAAAATGTCTAGCAACTACTAGGTTCAATTAGTAATCGAAAGTAATGGTTTCCCGGTATCAAGCCTTAATAGTTTCTTATTTTAAAATTAGTGATTGAATAACAAACAAATCATGGAAAACCCTAGCATCTTCTAGGATCCTTGCGGTGGCTAATCTACCTAACAGGCGTTAGGCTTAAGATTACGTGTTTGATTACGTGTATTGTATTCTCTTGAATCTACGTTTTGAATCACGTATATTCAGAAAAAGTCATAAAAAACATTCTTGTCTTGGAGTATTTGTTATCTTATCTTGTCTTGGAACATCAAAGAAATGTAGTAAGCATCCTCCCTGGCGGTCGCTAGTCTTGTAAAATTTAAATACAATAATGGAGCATAGTTAGTTTTCAATGGAGTTCGTTACTACTTGTCCCATATAAAAGACAAACAAATATCCTAGCGGCCACCAACATCAAGATAGAATGTTAGGATAGGAATTATGTAATAGACTTCAAATATTCTTGTATTGGATTACGTGTATTCAGAAAAGTGGTAAATATTTTTAATTACGTGTATTTAGGCGAGTGGTAAATATCTTTCTTGTCTTTGAATATTAGTTGTCTTCTCTTGTCTTGGAACATCAAAGAAAGGAAAATTATTGGCGAATCTAAGGTATCAATGAAAAAATTTAAACTGCTAAGCCACATTGAAAAATTTTGTCTACATTATCGACAAATATAAGTGTTGGAGCATAATAATAGAAGTACATATTTTAAACTTGAAGATGTATCCTGTTCATCTTGGCCCTACATATTTTTAGAAATTACCCGTTAAACAAAATAGTCTGTAACAATTTACTAAACATCGAGGGTGAAGATGTACATGAAACCTTGCTCAGGAATAAAGGATTAGAGGTCGTGAAGAGAAATGCTTGTTTTATGTTTACCAATTATTCGTTGATGAGAAGGCTAGAGGCCGCTAGCCTCTACAATATCGGGGAATCCATTTTATTGATGTAAAAAAACAATCTCAACAACTTTTTTTCATTGTTTGTAATTATTTTATATTAGCTGGACTATCCATGGCAGAGCCAAGTCCTTGAATACATACCTTCGAGAACATTGATGCCTTATGTAGTTCTCATTTGATATTTTGTGCATAAAACGTAATCCATATATTTTCATATAAACAAAATTGCTTTGCAACCGGTAAGCGTTGTTAGTTAATGAAAGGTATGACCATTAGTTAAGGCTGGTAATAAAGATAGACACATAGTTAGGCAAGGTTAGATCATAGTAGAGGAAATGAGCCAGTTATCATGAATCCTAATGTAAGAGGTTGCTAGAGCCACTTAAAAATCAATTATTATTTTTTAAATACCCTTTAATAGATCATGATTTTTTTAATATCAGATTTTTTTACACATTTAAATTATGTGGAGAACATATTTTTAAGGGATTTAAAATAAGTACTTTTGAATACAAAGGAATTTAAGGCAACCCATTACTTGAGAATAAAATCACCTTTTATGGGTTGTCTATGTGTCACCATTTCATTGGATAATTTATTGATGAGACTTGATGTGACTTAATTTATTGGCTAGTTTTTATTTAATTTTTAACTTGAATTCAAACAACTAATGGTACTTTATTTCACATACCCACTCACGGTCATTGACCCATGCATGGTCATTGGCTCCTTTCCCCTAGCACAAGTAGATCATAGTAGAAGAAGTATCCTCGAAGCTTGTATGGCATGGTAGCTGCAAAAAAATAATGGGTGACTAATGACTAGAAATTTACTAAAATATTAAATGTATAAATTAGTAAGTTTAAGCGTTGGAACATTATTTTTCCCTGGTTAATGACTCGAATAGTAATGAGTTAATTATTGGAGGCGAATCCCATATTATTGCTAACATTGTCATTCAAACACAAACCTTGTCAGGGAAAATCAATCTTGTGTGATTAAAATTCCCTTTGTATGCTCTCATTAACTCCTGATTGGACCTTAAATCTTATCTATTAAGATAACTACTAAATAGGTAGATTTTGTGATAAGATTTGCAATAAATATGTTGATTGGCCAGAATCATCACCTTTTCCAATAAACGTTGATATTAAAGCCGATGGAAAGCTTGTATTAATTTCAAGCATGCGATGGCATATTCACTCCATATATTTATCTTATCACTCCCCCTTATTTTCACACCTTTCAGAATTTCTTTCATGAGATTTCATTTATTCTGTCATAGGCAGACCAATGTTGCCTTTCATGTAATTTTCCACGGCTGTGAGTGAAATGGGATTTTATACCAAAATTTTGTATCGCCATTTGAAATCCATTTTTGGATTGAATCAGAGAAAGACCTAGTTACAATTGAGGGAGTTCTTGGAGATGATTATCTTTCTCTTAGAGGGACATCTGAGGGTAAATGTGGAAGTCACTTCGACGTTCATTTTTCATCTTCTTATCATACACCCGGCGAAGGATTGGGCTTTGGAGATGGGTCGTCACTAGATCAAGCTAGCGTATAGGGTTGGCATAGAAGCGGAAATGGAAAAAACCTTGAGTGCATTGTGGCCCTTGCTTTCTGATGCTCACTATAAATAGGAAGGTTTGGTGCATGTAGACGTTTTTAGAGAGTTGTTCAAATGGTTTAATGTCCTAAATCGTTTCTTGTTTGAAGTGGAAAAATGGGGCGAGACACCAGCGATGGGTGGTAGGTCGCTCCACTTGCCTGACCTAGATGTTATGTCTTCTCCTGCTGCAATAGGAACCAACACATTGGGATCTTCTTCACTGGCAAGGTTGTGAGGCATACAATTGGTTAAAGAGTTAGGATGCTGTTGGAAAAGAGCATCTTTTTCCAGAACCACCAATGGAAATTGTTTTCAGGCCCGTTTAAGGTAGAGGTTAGGAATGGTCATGTGTTTCAGATAAATTAGTTCTTCTAAAATCTGTCAAGTTGTATCTTTGTTTTGTTTGTTGTATATGTTGTGATTTCCATTGTTATCGATTCATACTGTCTGGCTTACTGGTCTGGGGTTTTTTGTATTCCCAACCACTTCTTTTCTTGGCATTGGCCCTTGCGTTTTTTCACCTAAGTATTGTTGTATTGTTTGGGTTTTTAGACTAATCCTCTCATTGTATCTATAATGTAAATGAAAAGGTACCCTTCAACCCTCCTTTAATTATAAAATACAAGAAATCATTAGTAGACATTTTATGTTATGTGTTGCACTAAGAATTTAAAAAATTACTCGCTATTAAATTTGGTTTGTTTCAAGTTGTCAATTTGTTAGTAGAAGTGAAGACTAGCGGCCACTAGCATCATCTATATATTCTAGGATATATTTCCATCAATGTAAAAAACAATATTTATAGTTGTCGGTTAGAGGGGCCTTAATGCAAGACAAGAATTATCCTAGCAACCACTAATCTCAAGATTGTGTTATGTCACACTAACTCCACAAAATATCTACGACATTAGTGACCGCTATCCTTCAAATATCATATGTTGGACTTCGAATAACATATTGAACTCAGTGGTTGCTAGGCTGAAAATTTCTTTTTGGAATATATGTAATCACAAAATTTGTTAAAATTTGTTTTATTACATGAAGGTAGTATAATAAGCTTCAATATTAGCGGCTACGTGTAATCTAGAAAATCATCAATATATGTCATGTCTTATTTAACAATTTTGACAGGAGCTTAGAACCTAGGGATTGATGGGATCCCACCCAATTACAAACACGAAAGATAATCAATAAACCACACGACCCAACAAAATAAAACCACAAAAACTAACTGGGTTTTAAGCTGAGAAAACCCAACATTGACAACAATAAAAAAACCCAACCACTAAAAACCATGGACATGAATAAGAAATTACACCTTAGAGGCTAAGATGTTTGGCTGTGGAGACATCCTCCCACCCACAGAGACACCAATGTGAGTAGTGCGCAACAAGAAGTTGTATGTAAATCCCAATTTCCTTCGGCAGTCCGGTCACACTAGCAAAGTCTGGGACAACTAGAGCCAAAATCCCAGGAAAATCTAACTTCTTGAGTCAACTTCCTTCACGAATCCCCTTAGAACAAATAACATGAATGTTTGAAGTAAACCTCATCAAAATTGCATTCCTAGAAGAGATGTCAGCTATCACCCTCCTCACTTCATCCATGACCAACACCTTCAAAACAATGTTAGGCAATGATTGACCCTTCCCAAAATCCTCCAACGATTCAACCAAGTTGACCTAGTGCCAGGGATTAATGAAGTGGAGGGTAATATCTCTCACCTCGTCAATATTCTTCCTAACTAGAAGAAGTCGGGAAATGGAATAAGAGGTGAATTCTAAATTAACTCAAGATTTGGTTTGACTCGCCCAAATATTCATCCCCTAGAATCCTTAGAAATTACCTCATAGACAAAACCTGATGCCGCCTTGAAGATAATCCTAATACGAGACTAAGAAACGCTCCCAAAATTTTTTATCTCACACTTCATGCCTTACACAAAAAGGAAAGGAAATGGAGGGCACTCCATATTCGTCTATCAGAACTCCACGACCACCACCAGCCACCATAAGAAAACAAAAGAATGAAATGGAATCTAGGAAACTAAAAATTAATAACATAAAGCCCCCCTTCCTGAGATATGATATCTAAGAAATATTCCTGTTTCACCTGATTCTTAGATCATTTCTTTGAAGTGTTGACGAAATAGATAGGGTAACGGGCGTAGGAGGAATACCTATTCAAATGTTGATTGATGGGTTGTTGCGCCCATATGACTTCCAGATCCATAACTGATCGTGAGAGCTTCCTTTTGGCTAGGAGTAACTACTTGGATTCCGTTCCTGAATGCCTATGTGTGAGGGATGGAGGTGCTGTGATGGGTTTGAAGGTTACAAGTGATCACCAACTGAATAAAAGCTTTTGCATGGGCTGTATGTACACTCCTCTTTGTTTAGATAGATCAAATCATGGCTGGGATGGCTATGTAGGAGAAGATGCTCAATCTCCTTCCTTGCATGCGAATTTTCACTGGAATTTACTCTCTGAAGATGCGTTACCTCTCTAAGATGTGTTATTACTCGTCAAATTTCTCCCAATATTTTCCAACGTTGAGAATAAGGTAGTTTAGGGGTTAAAATGGTTAACCGAAGGCGATTCTGGCTTAACCAGCGGTACGGTTAGGGGTAATCGACGTCGATCAAGGTCGGATTTCCTAGGTTTACTAAACTTAGGGAGATCCACCTGATTTCATTAGATCTCATACTATTATACCATGGATTAGACTGAGATCCTCTTGTGAGCATGCGGGAATGTGGTTAGAGGGAATGTAGGCATTGATTTTTAGGGTTTGGGTAAGTCTTAGTTAGTTATGGCAACTTACTAAGAATAGGTCTTTGGTTGAGTTGGTTTAATAAGGGTGTGTAAGTGAAGTGTATGTGTGGATATTATTTAAATAAAATATTCAAATAATAAATATAGTGACGATAATGCATTAATTTAATTAAATTAATTTAATTAATATTAGTGGGGTGAAGGGAAGTTTATGGCTAGGTAAATGTAATAAAGGGTGCTTATATGTCAAGGGACTAAAGGGGAGTGTGACCTAATTTTAGTGTTTACATTTTGCCCCTTTTTCTTGTGTAGTTTGTATTGGTAAGTGACGCTAACAAAAATAAGATGTGGTTACCCCATGTGTGGGTAAAGGTGATCCCCCTCAAACCAGGAACTGATGAGGTAGCATGCTGAAGCGGTAAGTGGTTTGATAAAAGGTAAATGTGAGGAAAAGGCAAGTGGGTACAGGGGAAAAGGGTGAAAGGTCTACTCGGGTAATCTAGGGAATGGGTTAGGGTCAAAGGTAGCAATAGTCAAACACACGCACACGTATAAACTGCAGCACATTACCGAGTTGAAGAGAAGGCAAACTCTACATCGTCTAAGGTCGATAGGTTTATCCGAACAATGTTGAAGTGAATCCAGTATCCAAGGTATAGGATATGGTCAGAAAACACAACGTAGGTCAGGTGCAGGAACATTTAGGTATGTTTTGGTACACCAAAGGTAGGGTCAGGATAAACAGTCATGGTAATAGGTTAGGTAAGGTCATTACGTCAATCAACACAGGTAACAATGCCGCAAGGTATAGCGAACACATGAGGTCAAAGGTCACTAGTGATGGTCCAGGTCCAAATATCTAGATCATGGCACATGTAAGGCCAATGTAGGGGTAAAAGAATAAGAAGTCCCTAAAGGAGGAAAAATGGAGGTAGGAAGTGACGAGGTCAGGAAAGGTAAGGTAATGGGTTGGGTAAAGGTTGGATGGGGTAAAGGAGCAAGGTAAAGGGTGGGGTAAAATGGAAAAGTAAGGGTAATGTGTAGGTGAGGGATGGAGGTGCTGATGGAGGAGATGGAGATAGATATGGTCAGGTGGTAGGTTTAAAGGGCCAGTTGGCCATAACTTAGGCACAGATTGGGGCCTTACAGGCCCAGATATAAGCACAGGGGCAGGGGCACCACCACAAGCACAGGGAGCTAGTCCTAGTTCACAGGCTAGCACAGGGCAGGTTGCTACAAGGTAGGTATAAGGGCCGAGACCTATGGGACCACCACATACCGTGCCTGTATCTAGGTTACGGGATACCCTAGGTGAGGTGAGATATTATCAGGATCAGCTCATGGCAGCCGGGATAAACTTCCTATCCTATAGAGAGTACAGAACACAGTAGGCATCTAGTGAGAGGATGAGATCCCGCACACATAGTGTGGAGAGCACAGGAGGTCAGCAAGCTCTGAGGCCCGATCAAGGAGAGGCCACCAGCACATGGTGACCAGATCTAGGTGATGTGCCACAGGGACACAAGAGACTGAGGGTACAGGTGACACAGAGATGGAGGACATCCGGTGAGATGCCTGAGGTGCGGTCACCTGATTTTTGATGTATACTAGTGATTTTTGGATATATATGCCGGCCTGCGTGCCGAAGGTAGTTGTATTTTTGATCACATACTGGCCTGCGTGCGAAGACAGTGAGGATGTATGAGTGATTTTTGTATATTTTGAGCATATACCGGCCTGCGTGCCAAAGATATTTTGTATTGATTGATTCATTTTTTTGTATATATGAGACCGGCCTGTGTGCCGATGACATTTTGTATTATATATATATCGGCTTGTGTGCCGACATTTTTGAGATGATGGACAAGATGAGATAGACATGTATATTGAGATACACATTTATTGATTTGTATGATGAGATTCATGGTATTTCATGATTTGTTGATGTGTGTATGAGACATTGGTTTATGGCTTGTATTAGATGAGATATGGATTTGTTACTTTAATGTGGTTTGAAATTAGGTGAGTTAGGCATGATGGAGTTAGGTTGGTTTAGGCATGGATCGAGTCAGGTTATTAGGCATGGATTGAGTCAGGTTATGTTAGGCATGGATCGAGTCAGGTCTGGTTAGGCATGGATCGAGTCAGGTTTGGTTAGGCATGGATCGAGTTAGGTTTTAGTTAGGCATGGTCGAGTTGAAAGTAGGTTTAGTTATGATTCATTATTTTTTGCAATGAATGATACTATGGGTCATATGTGAAATGTTGTATAATCTATGCATAGTGATGATAGAGGGATGGTAGGTGTAATAAATGTATGCTATGTGGTAAACAACTTGTTATGCATGTGGCTTAATTTCCAATTTTGTTAGAAAAGGGGAACTAAGTGAAATGTGATGTAAATGGTGAGTTAGGCATGGTTGATGAATTGTTTTAGGGTAGAGAATGGCCGAGCTAACCTCCAAGGGCCCCATGCCCTCGGAGTGCTGCCTACATAGTCCTGGCGAAAAGGGACCTCAAGCCGATGTAGTTCTCCCATGAGCTAGGGAATAATATGAAAATGAGTTGGTAGGTTTTTGGGCATGTTGTGGGTTTAGGTTTAATAGTTGTGGGTAGATTATAGGTAAAAGGATGCAGGTGAAGGTGATTATGGAAAAAGGGGAGGATTACCTCAAAGGTAAGCGTCGAGGACCAAGTCCTGTATAAGGTAATCAAAATGTAAACAAAGATGGTTAAAAGATAAGAGGGGGGGCAATAAAGCCACCTGATTGGGTAGGATCATACCGAGTAGATCATACCTTGGAGGAGGTGAGGAACATAAGACCCTAAAGACATTACATGATTGACATGTTCTATGATGATGGTAGTCACAGGATCACCAAATGTCTAAATTCCAAGATGTCCCTTGAGGTGATTGAGGAAATGAGAGTGGAAATGGTAAGGTGGGTGAAAGGTAGCTAATTTTATATGTTTTGAGTGACAGGGCCCTTAGGCAAGGGGTCCTAGGTCACAATGGGCAAGTCCATGACTAAAAAGTTTGTTGTTTTGATAGACTGATCGATGCGAGAAGTCTATATGGGATAATGAATATGGTACTCCTTGAGGTCTTCGTGAAGCTGATCGATGCGGGAAGCTTCGGTTTCTCTCATTTATATTTTTTTGTTAAAAGCTTCACATAGCTGTCCTTCAAGGGAGTAGTCTATTTATAGTAGCAATTTTGTCGAGAGGAAGATGTCCTTTTGAGGGAGTCATCTTTTATTAGAAGTTTGACTCAAGGAGTTTGGTCCCATGTGAGGTCATTGAAGTCATGGACAAGACCAAGGTGGAGGATAGGAATCTTGTTCAAAAGGCAAGGTGGAATGACCATGGGATCTCATCTAAAGGTAGATGAAAAGTATCCATGAGAATCATGCTATGTGTAGTGCCATGGTACACATATTCAAGAGAAGATAACAAGTGACGGGTACTCACATGATTCTTGTTTAATCATTAGGGAGGTGTATGGAGTGGATAGCACTCAAGGGATGAGCCTGTAAAGAGACAAAGGGTGAGGTAGGACAACGAGTCAACAATAGAATGGTCAAAGATGTAATGCGTTAAGGGGCTCAGGTTCATGTTTACCATCAAGTGAGGATAAACGATAGGCACCTGATCCATAGGTATGAGTTACGATGTATGGTCCAAGCCAATTAGGAGTGAATTTTCCCCGTTTACTTTTTTCTACTTTTGTTACGTGTTGATTTTATTTTAAGACAAGGTCACCGACTTGGAAGGTTCGTTCATGAACACATTTTTCATAAGCATGTTTGATACGTTGTTGGTAAACTTGAAGGTGATCCAGAGCGTTAAGATGATGTTCATCTAATAACTCTAGTTGTGCTAAGTGGTCCTGATGAAAGTCATCATCAGTAAGCATGTCATGGAGAGAAATGTGGAGTGAGGGGATCTGGACTTCGAGAGGTAGAACAACCTCTGTACCGTAGACCAGTGAAAAGGGTGTGGCCGCAGTGGAAGTGTGAATACTAGTGTGGTATGCCCATAGGGAAAAAGGAATGTGTGTATGCCAATCCTTCCCAGTATTGTCAACCACTTTCATGAGAATTTTGTTGAGGGTTTTGTTAGTGGATTCGGCTTGGCCGTTGGTTTGTGGGTAATAAGGTGATGAGAAACTAAGCTGAATGCCGAAGGCATTGCAAAGTTTTTGCAATGTTTTGTTTTTGAATTGTTTTCCATTGTTCAGTGATGAGGCGATGAGGAACACCAAAGTGACAAATGATGTGATGGTTAATGAACTCACATATCTTCTCAGCTTTCATGGAGATGAGTGGTATGGCTTCCACCCATTTTGTGTAGTATTCGGTAGTAGTTATGATCCATTGATGGCGTTGGGAAGAATGAGGATTGATTTCTCCGACAAGATCCAAACCCCATTGAGAGAAGGGCCAAAGGTCACGAGTGACCTGTAAGGCATGACTTGGTGTATGATGAAGGTTGGAATGTTGTTGACATTTTACATAATGTTTGACATAGTCACAACAATCATGGTTAAGGGTCGGCTAGTAATAGCCTAGGCGAAGAATATGCTTAGCAACAACAAGGCCACTAAAGTGACCTCCACATATGCCATCATGAACCTCCTTAATGGTATAAGGAATTTCAAAACTTGTGAGGCATCATAAGAGAATACCATCAAAGCCACATTTATAGAGGAGTCCCCCTAGAATGATGAAATGAGAGACCTTTTTAAGGAAGGCGCGTTGTCCGTTACGGGTGAGATCAGGAGGTAAGATGGAGAGAGAAAGGTAGTCAGAGTATTGTTTATACCAAAGGTCACTCGGGTCAGGGGTGTCGGTTCCAATTGAGTAAACATCATGAGGTAAATAAGAAGGTGAATGGAGGCATTTTATGGTGACAAATATTTTGGAATTGGCAGGGGAAGCGGGTATTTGGGAAGCTAAGCAGGCCATGGTATCGGAAAATTTTTTGGTTGAACGTGGGATGGTTTGAAGGGTGTAACGATCAAAGGTGGTCAAAAGTATGTCTACATGATGTTTATACTTTTGAAGTATCTCATTACGACATTGGTACATACCATTGACTTGGTTGACGACCAATTGTGAATCACCAAAGATGTGGATTGATTTGACATCTAGGGCATATGGCTTGGAGACCTAGTACGAGTGCTTCGTACTCGGACAATATTGTTGGTGCATTCAAAGTCTAGTTTGAAAGACAAAGGCATGGGTTCTCCATCCAGAGGAATGAGGATAATACCATCCCCACCCCCACGCTGACACTTGGAACTGTCGAAGAATAATGTCATTTGGTAAGGGGGTTCTGTCCAGGGAAAGAGTAGCAATTGACTCATCGGGAAAGTCAAAATTAGAGGGTTGATCCCCAGAAATAGGTAGTCAGCCAGTTGGTTAGAAGATAGCTTGGCCCTTGATGGAATTTTGATGAATGAATTCGAGGTCAAGATCAGCTAAAAGCATAAGCCATCGCGTAAGAAGTAAATGATTTTGATAAGGTTTGGTGTTATGAAGTGTAAGGGATCGGTGTTGGTCATGACATAGGTTTTGTGGTTGAGTAGGTAATGGTGGAGTTTGGTGGTAACGAAAACTAAGGCTAAGATAAAGTTTTTCTGGATGGTTGTATTGGGTTTCATAGTCCAAAAGAGTGGAACTTATGTAATAAACCACCTGCTCCTATGTTGTTAATAGATGAGCGAGCATGGCTCCCAAGGAATGATTTAATATGTATAGGTAAAAATGTTTCGTCTTTAAGTGGAATGAGTATCCTATGGTTGGAGAAGGTATGGATAAGCTTTGTGACAGTTCTATCAATAAAGGAGACATCCTTCCTCAATTGCATGAAATGGTTGACAAGTAGTGAAATGAAACAACAAATGGACTGTAATTTACCTTGCAGGATACAAAGTTGTTTGAAGGTTAGTAGGCGGAGGCATTTAAGAATGGCCTTGACTTTAGCAGGGTCAACTTCTATACCATGGAGGGAAATAATAAATCCCAGGAGCTTTCCTGAGAGAACCGCGAAGATGCACAATTTTTTAGGTTGATATTATAATGCAATATTTAATGATTTATCGTCAAAGATGGTTTCATAGGATGGCGAGGTGCTTGGAGTTATGTTTAGATTTGGCCAAGAGATCATCCACGTAATCTTCCAATATGCGATGCATGATATCATGGAAGATGTAAGTCATAGTGCTGATATGTAGCACCAGGTTTTTAAGGCCAAAAGGCATGACTCGATAGCAAAAGGTTCCCCAAGGGGTGATGAAAATAGGTGCGTTGTGTTGATCTTCTAGGGCAAGAAAAATTTGGTTATAATTCAAGAAGCCATCCATGAGTGAGAGCATCTCATGACCACGGTGAGGTCAACCAGTTGATCAATACTGGGCAAGGGAAAGTCATCTTTTGGGCACGCTAGGTTGAGGTTGAGTAGAAGTTCTGTGCAAATGCAGACACCCCTATTGCTTTAGTAACAGGGACAATGTTGAAATCCAACGAGGATAATCAATGGGTAAGATGAAGGAAACAGAAAGAAGGTGCTGAAGTTCTTCTTTGATGAGAAGAGCAATGCGAGGGTGCATTTTCCTCAACTTTTGTTTGATAGGTTTGGCATCGGGAACGGTTACGATATTAATGGACCACTATGGTGGGGTCAATACTGGGCATGTCTGTGTAAGACCAAGCGAAAGCGTGGTTATGATCTCAGAGAAAAGAAGTGATGGCTTCCTGTTCAGCATGAGCATCTAAAGATTGTCTGATCTTTAGGATGTGATGGGTTCATCATAATATAGCAAATGTTGATCTTCATAGTCAACATCAAACATACACACATACATGGCTAATCCCTAGAACAAGAAAATAGACACAAATTACCTCCTGTAATCAATTTATGAGTGGAATTGAATGCAAACAACAAGCATAGGTGAAGTATGTTCCACAACTTAACATTTATTGACATTAATTGAGGTGTGCACTATAATCAATCGGATACAAGATATGGGAGACTTGGAAGGGGCCATGCAAAGTCCAGTTGAAAGGGTCAGAATCATATGGCTACACAAATGAAATTTTAGAGCTTTGCATACAAAAACTCCCCCCTGGACAATGAGCTGCCCTCCATCCAACTGTTAAGGAAAAAAATCACTGAGAGAGGAGGGGAAAAGATGCCAAATCAACATCACTTCAACTTGAGAGGCATAAATAGGAATATTGTGTGTTATTGAAGAAAGGCATACCCTGTTGTCTCTTTATTCTGCACACTAGATAAGAATGATGACACAATGGCCTCTTAATATGTCACTTCCAACCACAAAATACAACCACTCTGTTGGCGAACCCGGATGAGAGGTTTAGTAGCCTCCATCCTCCATTTCCTCACCTATGTTTATCAATTTTTAGATGGAATAATCTTCATCGCTAGGGAAGAAATGTGTTAGGATCAATCACAATTCCCAGTACCATTCTTCTTCAACGAATATAAGCCTTTTGATCAAAAATATCATCCCTTCTGAGTGCTTGCAGCTACAATTTTGGGATGACATGCCCTAATTCTTTATTTGATAGGAACGAGCATTTGATTTGTCCCTTTGTAGGCCGAATATGTCTTTGAATTTAAATATACTTACCCTTCTTTGATGATGTAAATCCATTTTTATTGTGTACATATAAGACCTCTTCTTCTGGTTCTGAAGGTTCATTCTGATCAAAAGAGTAAAATCTACTCCTTCTAAACCAATTTTAAGTTATGGCCTCAAAGTCAGGACCATATGAGACATTTTTTTAGGCAAACTATTCGGAAAGAATTGCTTTGGCATCATCATCTTTTACCTTCTCATTAATACCTTCAACTGATTGACGAAGAGAGCGGAACTTGTCCCCCTGTGTTCAACCATTTTTGCCTTTACTGTCATCCATTTTTAACCCGTATAATTTTGTCTTCAGTGTTGTGAAAATTTGCACTTTCTGCCTTCAAGATCTTGCGAACAATTTATTAATGTCTCCCAGACGTCCCAATTTCCTTTGCAGAATTTGGACAAAAAGTCTACATGGTGCAAGTACGCCTTTGACGAAACTCGAGACCAATAGTTCCCAAGGCCTTTTGATCCTTGACCCTTCCACTTCGCGAATCTGTTGGATTTGTTGGTGTTGTCACATTTGGTTTGACCATAGGGATTTTTTTTTTTCAATCAAAGTCAGTTGCATTTGGGATTCGCCAAGTGTGAAAACATGATTTCGTCCTTCGAACTTCTCAATGAGACTCAATTTCTCTAGAATTTGAAATGTTATCAAAATTAACTTTTCCCACAATTTAGGAGTGTAACGGAAGAGTTTCAACCGAAAAGGCACTCTTTCAAACACACAATGACAAAGTGCATATAATAAACACCTGACTCCTTGTAGATAAATGTCATCGTGACAATTTTTGGCTCCCAAGGAATGAAATTAAAAAAATGTATAGGTAAGGTTGATCGATTAGGTTTTTTTACATGTAATGATAAGGTATTGTTTTAGGGCCTCAAATAATTCTAGTCACTTGCCCATTTATAGGAGATGTCTAGGCATCAGATGAGAAGATGGTTACATAATCAAATAAATGTAGAAAATATTATACCAAATTGAGACTGAATGACATTATTCAATGCAGGCTACTGACCACCTGTTTAAGATTCCAAATACCTACGTGGAGGGGAAGCTGCATTTAGCAAGGTCAACTTCTATACTATGTGGAAATAATAAATCCTAGCTATTTCCTTGTTGAAGCAAAAGCACTTTTATCCTTTTGACCAATAAATGAGGCGGTCAAAGATGGTTTCGAGGAAAGGTGCTCGGAGCGAAACCTTAGATTTGGCCAAGAGATAATCCAGTAATCTGCCAATCTGTGTGGACTGGACAATACAAGTTGCACGTTGATACTCAAGATCAAACTAGACTTTTAAGGCCAGAATTGGCATGACTCGATAAAGAGAAAATCCAACAAAGGGGTGATGAATGTCGTATTTTTTAATCTTCTCAAGAAATTTGATGTGGGTTTAGCTGAAAGCCATCCATTATTTTCCATAGAAACATGACCAGTTAAAACCCATTTGATAATCAAGACCATATCACGAAACAAAAGTTACATCTATTTTGGAGACAGAAAAAATAAGTCACAGAAGCTCAATCATGAAAAATCCATTTTCAGGGTTTTTGCTTTCCTGCTCTGTTACCAAATGACAGGTTTGGGAATCATAATAATAGAATATATTGATCTTCATTTATCCATCACATACACACAATACATGGCTAATAAATAGCCAAGCAAATAGCAAAACAACCTCCTATAATTTAGGAGTGGTTGTAAACAGCAAGCTAAATACGTGAAGTTGTTTACAACAACTTCACATATAATTCCTGTTCAGTAGCATCTAATAATGTTTACACTATAATATTCCCAACATGTGGGTCATACTGAGTATGAATGTTGATCTCGATAGTCGATTCATTCAACATGGTTTACGTCTCAGAGGGTAACGATTCGATGAATATATGAGTCTTCTACACCAAGCTAGGTGAGTATGGATTCATCATCCTGACATTAAATGATGTTAATTGTAGGTGTGTCGTCATCGATCATTTCAGGATATAGGAATGGAAGAGTGGAAGGGGCCTCGCCTTCGCGTTGATAAGTCAAAGGCCCCAAGGAAATGGTGTTTATGAAAAAAAGAAGTTAGGGGGGATAGATTCAGGATCCATCGATTCCGTTGGTGAGGGTGGTGATGAAGGTGGAGTGGAGTGAAGGTGGTGATGAAGATGAAGGTGGAGAAGGGCTAGGGTCCTCAATGAGTTCAATGCGGGCCTATTTGGTAGGAGGTTTGGGGAACCTGATACCACTACGGTCGTTATGTTTACAGGTGGTACATGGAATAACAGTATGGCGGCCTTGCTCGTAAAATCCAAAACCAAAGCCCTTCCATGCACAGTGGTGTAGGAAGGTGTGGGTGAAACGGACGATTGGTAAGTGATTGGAAGTCAACAGAAAATGGGTGGGTTTGTGATGGTGGTTCAGGTGTGTAAGTGGTAGTATCAAGTCCCCCATAGGTGAGACTAGTACAAAGATGAGGAGGACCATAAAGGAGGTGTTCTCCTATACGGTGATCATAGCGAGGGTGTTGGTGAAGGCTTCCATACTCGTGTGGAGTAAGGAATGTGTTGACACTATATAGGTGGTACTCCCCCAGAGTGAGGCATTGAAAAACACCTTCCAAGGGATCAGTGGTTGGTATGTAGGTAGCTGGAATGGATGATGTGTCGGAGGTCGATGCAGAGGTGGAGTTAACGGATTGGGAAGCTAATGGGTCAGCCGTGGAGGTTATAGCAGTGGTAGGAATGGAGGAGGTATGTGCAGTGAAAGTAGCGGCTGTACTGGTAGGTGGAGGTGTAGGTGAAGTGGTATTGGTTGTGGAGGTAGATGGCTTGATAGGTATGAGCACATCATTGGGTCGGTAAAGCATGTTGCATGTTTTGAAAGGTGATGGGTCAGCTGGAATGGTATAAGTGTGTCCTTCGTGTTCAAACTTTACACAACGATGCAAAGTGGAAGGAACGCAACCCATGACATGGATCCAGGGTCTACCAAGCAACAAGTTATATTGGAATTCCCCCTCCAAAACGTAAAACAATTCTGGAATAGTGCGGGGGCCCATGCGAATGTGAAGGATGACAGTTCCTAGTGTGGAGGTGATAGCATCGTTGAATGAACGCAACATGACCGGATGTTTATGCATGCAATTGTCAGGTATGCACATTTGAGAAAATGCATGGGATGAAATGATGTTAATGCTAGCGCCTCCATCAATCATCACATGGCGTACCCGTATGTCATCAATGTGGACGGAGATGAAGAGGGCTGGGTCCAGGTCATCGTTTTGGTGTGGCACGATCTCTTCCTCTGAGAAGCTAAGGGAGGCCACTTGGTGAACAAGATGGGGTGAAGATGAAGGTGGTAATTTGGTGAGAGAGGCTACATGATGGGGTGTGATAATGGAGGCTACGGGTGTAGGGTCATTGGGTAAAACCTCAATAGATTGAAGAACCTCCATGAGGGCTTGACGATGGGATTCTGAGGTTTGGATGAGGTCATATAAGGACATTTTGAGGGGAGATTGGTGTAATTGTTTGAGCATGGTGTGATGTGTGATGCCATTAGAAATGGGGTACGTGGGGCTGCAGATAGTTATTTTAGGTATGGGTGCAGATGGTATGTTGGGTATAGGATTGGTTGGTAGGTCAATTCCTTTTCTTTACCCTTCTGTGCACGTGTAGTGACATGTATCATGTTGATTTGAGGGGAGTTGGCAAATGGAGAAGGTGTAGGATGAGTGGTATAATGACATGAAGGGAAAAAACCTACTGGAGGAGAAAATCCTTGTGAGGTAAGCTGGGTGCAATGACATTGGGGTGGTGGCATGGCAAGTTCTCTGATGTGAACCATGTTAATTTCAAATCTTGGGAGTGGCTCTAGGAGCTGTGAGGGTGGAGGTTGTGGTTGTTGAGTGGGCAGTGTGGGAATGGGTGTCGGTGAAGAAGGATCCTTGTCAAGAAGGTCTTTGTCATCAAAGTTGGTTTCTAGTGGACACAATTGGATAAGGACGGTTTTCAAGGCCTTGCAGTTCTCCACATCATGCCCTGGCACACGATGGTATGCACAAATTTTAGTATCATCAAACCCTTTTGGCTTGGGTTTGAGGGGGTCGTAAGGTCAGAGTGGCGGTAATGTGATAACAAAGTCTCGAGGAGGTTGGTTAAAATTTTGGCATAGGACCCTGCTAGTGGATCACAATGGGAAGTGAACGTGGGTTTGGGTGTAGGTGTGGTTGATTGTTGAGGAACTATTTTTGGAAGAGTAGGAATGGGTCGAGCTTTGGGTTTAGGTGCCGGTGTGGTTTTAGGTATCGGTCGTGTTTGTTTGGGTAGGGGTACAGTAGATGGATGGGTAGGAGGGTGTGTGGTTGTTTTGACTACCTTATTGTGGGGTAGTGGGGTTTTGTTTTTGGGTTGCACCTTCTTGGGTAAAGGTGATGTGGGTGTATGAGGTCTAGAAGGAAAAGTAGATGGAGGAAGAGGGTGAGTTACCCACGGGGATAATGAGGGTGCTATGAAGGTAGATGATGCGGGTCGTACTTGGGGTGTGAGGGACAATGACTGAAGTGTAGTGGGTAGTGAAGCAATAGCTGAGGGTATTGGAGGTATTGGTGGTAAAGAGACTACAGGTGTGGGTGTAAGTTGTGTTGTGTGCCTGGGTAGGTTAGAGGTTTGTGAGGAAGGAATGGGTTGTTGTGTTATTGGTTTATGGATGGGTGAAGGTTGCTTGACCATGTTGGTCAGCTGAGGTCTTAAGATAGACGGGACAAGTGTAGGTGTGATTGGTGTGGTTGGGTATGAGGTCGATGAGTTTGTTTCTTTGGTTTGGGTGTCGGAGTAGGTGTGGTATTGATGTTGGAGGATGTAGCTAAATCTAGTTTAATAGGTGGATGAGTAAGGCTGGTGGTCGGGGTGACCCCTAAAGTGGTAATAGGTTTAGTTGAGGCAAATGTTGTAGGTGTGGGTTTGGGTTTAGATGTAGGTTGGGTTATGGGTAAGGGTGTGGTTTGAGCACTAACAAGTATCGTGGAAGGGGTTGTGACAGAGGTGGTTGTATTTGGTTTGATTGGTTGAAATGTGTTTGGGTAGATAGTGGAGGTATCAACGAGGGATCTCTGCATCTGTGTTGAGATGGGGAGTAAGAGGCGGCCCCATAGTAAATCCCTATCCACATAATCTAAGTGATCAGCCAAACGTGAGAATGACATGTCTGTGGGTGGAGTTGGTGAGGACCTAATGGCAATTCTTGTAAAATGTGTCTTAGAGATGAGGAATTGGCTAGCTTCAGCTTCCGTGGGTAAGAGAGCCGAAAGTAGGTCTGCAGGATTTTGGGTAGCTGATGGAGAATGCTTGCCAAGAGGCAAAGGTATCTCAACTGGGTCTATGATAGGTGGAGGAGATGATGGGAGCTCCTGTATAAGTGGAGGAATAGATGGGCATGCCTCTGTGGGTGGAGGAGGCAATGGGTGCTCCGCTATGGGTGGAGGAGATAATGGGAGCTCCTCTATGGGTGGAGGAGGTACTGTAGGTAAAGGTTCTCTAAGTGGTGAAGATAGGGGTGAGATGGGCTCAATGTTAGTGGAAGACCCCTCCGTTGGTGATGAAGGAGATGAAAGGTGTTCCTCTATTGGTGAAGGAACAGGGGAGGTTGGTTCCAATGCGGAAGGAGGATTTTGGGCTAGGATGTCCTCTATAGAAGGAATATGGGGTAATTGGGAGGTAACAGGTACCTCGTTAAGCATAGCGTGAACCTCGCGGGTATGGGTATCATGAGTTGATGTCTCACTGGTTTGATTGGATGAAGGGGCATGGTTGGGAAATGGTTTTTTGAAGATTTGTAGATTTTGGTTGGGGGTGGCATTGGGATTATCCACAGTTAACTCACCTTTCTCGAGCAGTTATTGGAAAATATTTTTGAAAGTGGTGCAGTTTCCATCAATATGACCCTTTACTCGATGATAGTTAAAGAAATCGTGTTCTTTGTACGATGCGGGCATGGGGCGAGCAGGGTCAAAACCAGTGTTTGGTTTTATAGGTGGAAGGGTGATGGCTTTAGCTTTGATAAGATTTTCTAAGACATAAGAGTAAGGTTCCCTAATCGGGGTATATTTTCGCTACTCTAGTCTGAATTGAAAAGTCTAGACAGGTGAGAGATTAGATGAGGGTGTAGCTTGATTTGACAGATGAGCTGGGCCGGCCTTGAGTACCACTGCGTTAGCGGTGCCCTTAGCTTTTGAATAATTGGTTTGTGGTTTAGAAGAAGAAGAAGAGGCATCATTCGACTGGAATGCCAAAATCTTATTGTGTAATTGGATTTTCTTCTCTTCGATGGCCCAAATCTCTAACTTTCGTGTCATAGTGAATGCCTCATCAAATGTTCGGAAGGTTTGGACTTACAAGGTCAGGGAGATATGTCTAGTGCAAGCCCATGTGAAGAGCTCGATGAGTTCAGTTTGTGGCAGTTGGAAGGTAAGTTGATTGATCAGGCTACGCTAGCGAGTGACAAAATCTGCGATAGATTCGTCCTCATACTGACATGTGGAATAAAGATCGGTCATGGTAACCTTCTTGACAATATTGATAGATAAATGATCCAAGAAGGCTTGGGCTACCTGATTGAATGAGAATATAGAGTGTTTAGGTAACCCACTATACCAATCTAATGCAGGTCCAGTGAGGGACATGGGAAAGGTTCTAAAAAACAAGGCATCATCATGAGCGATCAGATAACACCCGTGTTGAACGACCGCAAATGCAACTGTGGGCCTTCTTTGCTATTGAAACGATTGAATTTAGGCATTTCCTAATGCACAGGGTATGAATGGATAGGAATGGATGGGTGAATAGGCTCATTGCAAATCTCATCGTAGGTGAGAGTGTTGTGGAATTTGGAAACCAATGCCTCCAATGTCTGCATCTTGTCCAACATCAATTTAATTAGGTTGTTGGTGGGTTATGATGATTGGATGCCTCTCGTAGCGTGAGAAGGTTGGTTTTGGACATATAATAGGGGTGGCACTCCAGTGTATGGGGCTGCCATGTAGGGTGGTGGAGAAGAAGGCAGTGAAATAGGGGGTACGTACCCGAAATGAATAATGGATGAAACATGAGGTTATTGGTAGTATGTATATGGGGGTGGAAGGGTTGTGGTAACCCTAGTGGCAATAGGGGCTAATGATTGTGGAATGGAAAGAACCACATTCTGAAATGGGGTAGGGGTCACCAACACTGGAGGTGGTAATGTAGCTACAGGTATGTGTGAGACATTAGGGTCAGATGAGGTTGTGTTTGGGGTAGTCATCGAGGGTACGATGGATGTAATGGGTGCCACAGAGGTAGCATACACGACAGTCATAGAGGGTATAAGACCTAACTGCAAAATGATTGGGGGTAAGGTGGATGCAGGAAGCATGGAGATAGATGGGGTTGATGTGGGAGTGGGTGTGAGAGTTGAAGGGATAGATACGGGCATGCCATATATCAACTGACCCGAGGCGTCTCGAGTGGACGAGTGGGAAAGGTAAAACTACAAGGCGGTAGGGTTCTAGTCAAGGAGTCGTGAAAACTCCTCATCTCTGGTAGTGATAGTAATAGGCTAGATGAGATCCATGGTTGGTGATAAAATAGAAGGTGGTGAAGGACTAGGTGGGAGTGGTTGAAAACTGGCGTGAAATATGTGGGCGTTTTCTTGTCTTCGGGTCAGCACCATGTGAACTAGTACTGATCAGGTAGGGCTGCTTCTCTGTAAATGACATAGAGAATAGCAAGAACAGGTGAATCTAGTGACAAAAAGTAGATTAAGTACCAAATGGTGGCTGGAATGTGAAATTGGATAACCGATGCCGGTTAGGGAAAACCGACGTCGGTGAGGGGTAACCGTTTCCGGTTACTATAGAAAATGATAGTGAGTAAACAACAAGGTAGAAGGTAAAATCTGACAGGTATGCCAAATCTGAGGATGTTTAAAATGTCAATGGGAATAATGACAGTGACAGAGACTGTGAAAAGTGGAAGAAAGTGAAGTAAAATTTCCTTTTGAGTAGGTTAGCAAAAGGACCTACAACCGATGTCGGTTGGGTATAACTGATGGCGGTCAGAGATAACTGATGACGGTTACTGTGAAATTGAAACAATGATGAAAGAAAGTGGTTGTAAATTTGATGTAGAATGATACCCAAAATTATGAGAATGATGATGATATGGACCAGGCACACTCAGGTGAATCTGGAATACACCAGTTATGATGAGGAGCGTGCAAGGATGAACAAAAAAATAAAAAAGTGACGAACGCGATCTCTCACCTCAAAACGCAAGTGAAGCAAAAACACTAAGAAAATGTGATCCTAGGAGTGCCATTTCTATTATGTTTATTTAGCTTATGCTATTTAGGGACTGACACATGAATTGTGAAATAGAGTTTTTAGTGAGGATGGCTTCCTACAAAGAAGGAGATCTAAAAGGTGAGGTTTCAGGTATGTTATGGTGGGGGCAGGCTTTATTCTGAAGTATGACTCAATAGAGAAGCGAGCTGGGTGCCCACTATGCCATGATTGTGTGATCACCTACAACTTCTTTTAGGTAGGATGTTGTTTAAGAATGTATGTATTTTGAATTTTTGTGTGGTTTGGTAAGACTCAGAGAAAGAGAAAAGGATAGAAATGTTTTTCTACGATTCGTTTGTCAACCATCAGCTGGGCATGACTTCTAGTGTATAGGTTTCCCTCAATTAATGTGAGCTAATGTAATAAATCAAAATGGAATGCACTTATTTTTAAACCCAAATCGAAAATCTGAAATTGGATGACACAATAAGATGAAGAGGAAGAGGGATGCTCTTTCACTACAATGCAAAAAAAAAACCATGAAGAAATGGTTCTTTTTAATCACACCAAAAGGAAAGTTTCCTATAGAGAAAATAGAAAGAAGAGGTGGGTTACCAAGGAAGAAAATTAGTGTGTACGCTTTTAAGAAGGGAAAAAAACACACAATTTTTTCCTAGGAATGAATGAAATACAAGGAACCCCGGATGGGTCCCATTGGGCATGCCAAAATGTTTTACTTGATTCTTAGATCGTTTCTTTGAAGTTTTGATGAAACAGATAGGGTAACGGGCATACGAGGAATACTTGTTCAAATGTTGGTTGATGGGTTGTTGCACACATATGACTTCTGGATCCATAGCTGATCGTGAGAGCTTCCTTTTGGCTAGGAGGAACTACTTGGATTCCATTCCTGAATGCCTGTGTATGAGGGATGGAGGTGTTGATGATGGATTTGAAGGTTGCAAGTGATCACCAACTGAAGAAAAGCTTCTGCATGGGCTGCATGTACACTCCTCTTTACTTGGATAGATCAGATCATGGCTGGGATGGCTGTGTAGGAGAAGATGCTCAATCTCCTTCCTTGCATGTGAGCTTTCGCTGTAATTTACTCTCTAAAGATGCGTTATCTCTCTGAGATGTGTTCTTACTCGTCAAATTTCTCCCAATGTTTTCCAACCTTGAGAATAAGGTAGTTTAGGGGTTAAAAGGGGTAACCGATGGCGGTCTAGCTTAACTGGCGATGGTTAGGGGTAATTGACGTTGGTCAAGGTGGGATTTCCTAGGTTTACTAAACTTAGGGAGATCTTCCTGATTTCCTTGGATCTCATGCCGTTATCCCATGGATTAGATTGAGATTCTCTTGTGAGCATGCGGGAATGTGGTTAGAGGGAATGTAGGCATTGATTTTTAGGGTTTGGGTAAGTCTTAGTTAGTTATGGCAACTTACTAAGAATAGGTCTTAGGTTGAGTTGGTTGGATGAGGTGTCTAAGTGAAGTGTATGTGTGGATATTATTTAAATAAAATATTCAAATAATAAATATAGTGAGTATAATGCATTAATTTAATTTAATTAATTAAATTAATATTAGTGGGGTGAAGGGGGGTCATGGCTAGGTAAATGTAATAAAGGGTGCTTATATGTCGAGGGGCCAAAGGGGAGTGTGACCTAATTTTAGTGTCTACACTTCCCACGTGCTAGCTCGCCCTGATTTCATCAGGAAATCTCTCTTAATTATGCCTTGGTTAGACAAAAAATCAATGACATAATTTAATTTTCTATAATTATGGTTTAAAACTGTAATGAAATTACTTGTATAAATCTGATTATGAGGAGCAATATAACACCAAAGTACAAAATATTTTAGATGAATGATCTCAATATGTAATTAGAATAGCTTCACCACTTTGAGGGGGAAACCTCCAAACCATAAAATAAGAATCAAATGCTTGAATGATGATCAAATTCTACCTAATAACCCCTATTTATACTATTTATATGCTATGGCCATCACCAAGGCCAACCTACTAATGATAATATAGCATATATGAAAGAGATACATCATGATAAGACGTTATGCTAGCCACAAGTCGGCTATTTACATCCAATGTAAGATATATAGTTAATGGCGTAACATACCCCTCCCCTTCAAAGTAACATTTTCCCCAATGTTGGGAAGCCCTGGATGTTGTTGCGTGAATGCTTCATCCTCCCAAGATGCATCCTCAATATTCATATTGTTCCACTTGATCAGGTACTCAATAATTAATTTGGTCCTTAGTCTTTTAGTGCATGTCTGAAGAATACCTTCAGGTTCCAATATGATCCTTCCTTCCTCGTTCAGTTCTAGAAGCACTAACTGTGTGGAAATGTGCTACCCAATTACTTTATTTAATAAAGAAACATGGAAAAATGGATGTATTTTACTTCCTGGAGGGATCTCTAGATTATATGTTGCACCACCAATTTTCTGCAGCACTCGGTAAGGACCATAGTATTTAGGAGCAAGCTTATTATCATTATTCTATTATTTTAATGATAACAACTTATATGGATGCAACCTTACAAAAAAAAAGACACCCTCTTCAAAGTTTTGTTCACTACGATGTTGATCATCTTATTTCTTCATTCGGTTTTGTGCCTTTTCGAAATTCTCTCTAAGACTAGAAAGTACCTCATGTTGGTGTTGAATGTGATCTTTGATTGCTCTCACCTTTGGTTTAACCTTCAACCTAGATATGAGTGATGGCGGATGGCACCCATAAAGCACTAGAAATGGAGACATTTTGGAGGAGGTATGAAATGAAGTATTATACCACCCTTAGGCCAATGGAAACCATTTCACCTAATGTTCTTGTTTATCTGAAGTAAAACATATAAGATATCCCTCTTGTGTGCATGTATACTTTGCTTAATGCTAAATCAAATGAAGCAAGAACTACCACCTAAAATAGTTCTACAATTTAGCTAAAACAAAGCATAAACACCATCAAGATAGAGAACTAAGCAAGATCTAAACTAACATTATAACTTTGAAAACATGAGATGAAAACTATGCATGTTATTTTAACATCTCTACTCTCCTAGATTATCAACAAGAATGAATGGACATATTTAGCTCCAATGGAAATCAACAATTGCTTTGTTTGATCCTTAAAGAATGCAAGAATAGGAAACTTAGCTCTTAACAAAGGTGACCTCTCAAGAAAACAAAAGGCAAGCTCTTAGTCTCTTTGCTATATGCTTTGCATTTGCTCTCTTAAGAAGTTTAGGTGTAACTAAAAAGGTAGGTGGAGGGCTCTTTTTATAGCCGAAAGGATAAAGGATTCAACACATTCTCATGAATGTGGGATAAAGGTAAAACATGATTAGGAATGGATAAGGTTGCTTTATTAAAAGTAACCTTACTTTAGAAGGGTTTAATTTATGCTTAGCAAGTCATGGGAGCTGGGGGGTGTTTTAATTAATCAAAGGTGATTAACTAATAGGTAGATGTAAGCTTATAGAAGATAATTAGAGGAATATTAGTATGATTTAGGCTAGGTAGAAGGGGTGATGAAATCAATTAAATATTGATTTATTGGTTAAATGGAAGGGAAATTTAATTAATTAATAATAATTAATTAGTCTAGGTAGAAGGGGTGATTTATTAACGGAAGGTCGTTAATTAGGGTATTAGTTGGATAGGTGACTTAATTAATTAGCTTAGTGTAATTAATTAATGATGATAAAAGGGAATATGAGCGCATTTGACGATATGTCATTGATTTGCGATAAAGGAGATAATTAACACAATTTAAGTATTTTAAATTGTTTGGGTGTAATTATGGGTGTCTACATTTGCCCCTCTTTGGGGTGGCGTAAGTGACGCCACTTCAAAGATGGTAGACAAGTGGAATTTTGAAGAGGTAGAAGAAAAATTAGTAGAAGTGAGAGATGCCCCCTCGAGTGTCGATGGGGTGATGAAAGAAGATGATCGACGATCGAAAAAGGTGAGAGATAGATAGAAGAATGGGAAGAAGCAAGATGCCCCGGTAAGATGGAAGAATAGGGGTGAGAGGAAAGCGATGTAGAATGAATATGGAGGAGGGGAGAGAAGATCTTAGCCTCTAGCCACTATGTATTGGAACAATTTCAGTGTCATCATATTTCCATAAGAGCTACGTCATCGGTCCTTATGAAAAATATAAGCATACGACAAAGGTAGAATGACATTAAAATCCATACTACGAATGACTGTCCATTGCTGAAAACACCAACTCCATGCAACATACAAAATGCAATGCAATACGAGAAAGTGAAATATGCCTAACTCCATGCAACATACAAAATGTAATGCAATATGAGAAAGTAAACAAGCTAAGCTAACAGAGAAACATAATATAATGTTTTTATTATCGAGCTTCAGTTACGACCTATGCAAATTAATGACAAGGGTTGATGATGGTGCCCTAAGCAAGGATACATGCGAGGGGAATAAAGGAGGACACTTGGGTTTGATGGAAAAGTAATGTGCACTACGAAACAATACCAGGCAACTTGTTGTGCCTCAGAGTACGGACGAAGTAAGCAACCTAGCTTTTGTTGATGGAGGTAGATCAAGATGATCCACAAGTCGCACACATGAACAAGTGAGAACCAAAGAGTGATGTTTTGTAGGATAATTTTCAATTTTTAGAAGTTTTCTGAAACATATTTGAATGTTTTTTGATGATTTTTTCTCTAACATATTTGAATGTTTTGGTTGATTTTAAAAGTTTTATGAAACTATGTACAGGAAGATGAGAAAGCATGGATGCCCCCAATGATAGATGGGATGTACAAGGGCTTAAGGCCACGTGCGTACCAGAAAGGTGAAGATGTAAAAATGTCCCAACGATAATGTGGGAGTATTCAAAGGTAAACTCTTCACAGGTAGAAGTGGGACCCAAGGTCATTATGGATAGGTTTAACATAATGATGAACATAAACCAATGAAATGTTAGGAAGAAGTAAGGATTCCCCTAGCATAAGTTGGCCTAAGAGCACATGATAGAAAGGAAGGAGAAGATTATTTTTGTGGAAGGGGACAAAGGTGTCCGCAAACATGAAAAACAAGTAACCGTATACACATGGATGTTCTGAACGAAGTAGAAGAACGATGTGAATTATATGAATGTAGCTTAGAAGCCTTATGGCGAAGAATTGATTAGCCAAAGGCATAAATCATGAGACGAGATATGTACTAGAGTAAGAGTCTGAACAAGGTCCAAAAAAATACACTTGTAGCATACTAATCCTATTTACTCATAGAGATCTAGTGTGGGCACGTGGATTTTATTATCTCTTGAAGTGAAGAGACCCTAGCCAATGTGTAGGAATGATTTATTTTGATAAGTGATTTTGTGAATGGAGGGTGAAAGGATAGCCGTACATTGCTCCGCTGCCAGCCAAGTGTCCATAGCCCCAACAAAGATGTATTTGATTCTAATTACAACATTTCTCTACTGCTAGTCAGGCGTCCATAGCCCCGATAGAGATTATTGGAAATACCCCAAGAGAGAGTTATATATTAATTTGCTTTTGCTTTGTAGCTTTTAGCTTTTGAGTTTTGATTGATTTTGATTCTTTTTCTTTCTGAAAACTTATTTCAACTCTCTTGTTTGACAAGGGGTTAAGAACCATTGATGGCTTGATGGAAGGAGGTGGAAGTGATTGTGATGATGACATTGGCTAGTGTTAACAAATATGTCCAAAATTTCTTCGCAACAAGTTTATTAGATGTTTGAATGTGATAGGATCTCAATGAGGTCATTCGTTCTCTAATTTACCAAGGTGATAAAAGACCAGGGGCAAACAGATACCATAGAGATAAATGTCACAAAAATGCATGTGAATAAGCTAACAAAAATATCACCAAAGGGATGAAAATGGTAGGAAGACTTGCAAAAGAATAGAAAGGAAGGGAAGAAAGAAATATCCATGTGTACGCAACACGTAATTGCAATGTTTGATCTTTATACCTTTGATTTTTGTTTTGTTTTTTAATTTTTTTTCTCTCATATTTTTTTGTATTTTTGTATTTTTGCATTGTTTTTTATTTTTAGATTTTTGATATATTTTTTTTGAACTATTGTTACTAAAAAATTCACTCTGTGTGATAGGATCCAACAATGATGTTTGCGACTTCCTTGATAAGGGAGACTAAGCATGTTTGTTTATCAAGAGTCATGTTTTCCCCAATCTCAATGATCGTGGTGAGTTCACACTCAACAAAGGACTGTGATTTATCCTGAAACATGGATTTTGTATGTGGGAGCTTGAGTTCCCTATCCTGAGTTTTATGCACTCTGCGCCATACTTGATGGTTATGTTGATGCGCGTTCTTGAATCGCGCTTGATTTACAACTTTGAGATTGTTCCAGTTGTTGGGTGATTTTGAGCTCTTGGAAGTTTTGACCTGAGATTGATAATGAACCTGTTTGGGTTTCTTATAAGCTGACACTTTAATTTTCTGACCTTGAGAAGGAGAAGAATGCAAACATTTACAATTGATGATATGAACGATAGAAATGGTAGTGGGCTTGCCCCAACCATTGATAGAAGAAATATGTGATAGATGAAAAGGATACGGTTCAAGAATTGAAGAGGATGGGCTACCAGGAGGTGAGCCATGGATAGAAGGTGAAAGGCTACTAGGATGTGGCCCAAGAATAGAAGAAGAAGGGCTACTAGGACGTGACCCATAGATGTAAGATGATGGACTACCAGGATGTGGCCCAAGAATAGAAGATGATGGACTACCCAGGGGTGATCCATACATAGAAGATAAGGGGCTAGTTAGACGTGCCCCAATAATCGAAGATAGTGGGATACTCGAAAATGTCCCACAAATAGAAGAGGGAGGACTACTGGAAGGTGACCCACACCTAGATGAAGATGAAGGGCTACTTGGCACTGAACCCACAAGAGATTGTGATTGAGGAATTATGATAGACGAAGAGTTATTGGGTGATGAGAAGATAGGCCATGGATCTATGCAAGACCAAGGAGTTTCATCACATAATGAAGAATGTGAAGATGGTAGAATAAGTGGAGGATCAAGTTGCATGATCTGAGGCTCTTCCTCCATTTCTTGATCAAAGGAATCAACCTTTTCCTCACAATATGTAGATGCATCAAAGTCTAAAGAGAATCCTTTTTTGTAATCTACTAAAGGAATATCTTCATATGCCCCTATAAATTCCCTAATTGTTTCTTCATTCTGAAAGAGATCAATCGGTATGAGTTGTTGATCGATCCTTAGGGGTTTATTGGAAGAAATAGGTTCACATGGTGTGGAAGAATTAGAAGATGTTTGATGGTTATTGATAGAAGAAGATGATGTGGGGGACGAAGAATATGTGTAGCTAGATGTCTCAGGAGTAGAAGAAGGTGGTGTGGACCTACCTATACAATGGTATGTCATATGTAAAATAGTAGGATTAAGTCTAAAGTCTATAGATTGCCACACATGGGTCAATTCAGATGTTTGTCTCGAAGGAATTTGAGTCACACGAATCTTCACAGAAGGAAGATTCAGTGGGGGTGATTGATGAAGAAGGTCCTGCAAATAAGGGGAGGACTGTGATTCAAGAATCACATTAGATGAATGATGACAAGGGTCCTATGAAGAAAGAGAGGACTGTGATTCAAGAATTGTATTATACTTCTAATTGGAGGGATTTGGAGTCACGTGTATCTTCAAAGGAAGAAGACGTTGTTGGGGCGACTGATAAAAGGGGTCCTGCGAAGAAAGGGAGGACCATGACATAAGAGTCACATTAGATGATTGATGAAGAGGATCCTACAAAGAAAGGGAGGACCATGACTTAGGAGTCACATTAGATGACTTAGGAGTCGAATTAGATGAATCCGAATAGTAGTTTGGATCTAAATCCTTAGAAGAGTTAGAGGAAATATTTGGATTGGAATCCTCAGAAGAAGAAGAAATGTTTGGATTAGAATTAGAAGAAGAGAAATGTTTGCATTATAATTAGAAGAAGAGTGGGGGGAACTCGAATAATAATTGGGATCAGACGTGTCCAAATCATACCACCGACTATGAGATGAAGGTGGGGAACGAGTTACCCGTATGGGCTCTCTAGCACGAAGAACCAAACAAGGTTTAGTTGTGATGGGAATCCTATGATTTGAATTTCTGAACCTAGGTTGTGTATTTTTGTAAGTATGGGGAACCGTGCGATAGTTAGTCATTTTTGGCACTATTTTAAGCACAAATGTCTAGATCTAGATAGTGTGATGGAACTCCTTCAAAGGGAAGGAAGTGACATGTCGATTTGGGTAGCATAAGGACAACCAACTAGACATTTCGTAAGTATTGATATGTGTGCGTGATTTTCTGAAGAAGGTCTAAGGAAAATAGACATCGTGATGACGTAATATTGATGAGATCGAGAGGGATTGTCCTAGAAAATAAGTTTTCTGAATGAATAATCACAAGGAACAATCATGCAAGTGTGAAACACAAAGCCAATCAACAAGGAAATACACCATATGAAAATGCGATGCAAAGATGATCAACAAGATGTTTTCACTTATGCCAAGTTCAAGGAAATGAACAAAACGTAAGTAAAAACAAGAAGTCAATGCGATCTCCCAATCAAGATATACGATGAATGAGCTCAAACTTGATTAAGACCTATATCTCAAAAAGTGCCAATTACAATTCGTGAATGACACAACAATATCACCAAGATATGCTAACCCACTTTACGAGAAAGTGAAGTATTGATATCGAGGTGTTATTGATATAACACACACAAATGGTAACACCTAGCACTCTTTGAAATTGAGGTAATAATAGAACCAAACTAAAAATCTCAAAGTATAGCTAGGAATAGTTAAAAATGTGTGCAATGTAACCGTACAATATAGGTATTTATGTCAAGTTTACTAGAAACAAGACATAAATATCGAAATTGTAGTGATACGATACAAACAAGCTAACTCTTCTAAGGAAGTCTGCGGTGATGAACCACACCTAACTACAATGATGACCTTGACATGGGTATCAAGATCACAATGGCTACCAATGATGTGAAAATGCCTTCACACACTTTAGACGTTTAACTAACCCAACCGTAAACATGGATGGGTGTAAACGAACATAAAAGTGAGAGAAACAGTCGATTGGTAACACAAAGGTAGTCACCCTTCTTTTGATCAACAAAGTGTCAAAAGAATGTGAAGGAAGTAAATAAAAAAAAGATGAAAAATTCTGGCTTCACTTCGGTAGAGTTTTGCCTTGCCCTAAGGCAAGTAAAAACTAGGCGAAAGTACCTACGTCACACATTTCTCAATGAAAATATGGTTCACAACTCAACATTGTTTTAGAATGGTCAAAGTGGGCTCCTGGCCAAAGTATATTCTCCTAGGTGGTTCTCTCACCCTAGGTGTTACAAAGTTGCCACGAGCGAGCACGATTTACCCAAAAAGTCACACTGACTAGTTTGGGAGTATCTCGGCTTTACTTTACCCCCTTCAAGAACAGTAGGCAACTAGTGCGTCTACATGTACTATCACTGGGGTCACCACAACGAACAACCTGTAACGCTATCTCACAAAGGAATCACTAGTCAAGTAGGTAGTGCGGAGCACTTCCCATTTTCATCCACAAGGTTCCCTCTTACGTGGACTACTTTGGGGTTCCTGGAACCACCCCCATTGTTGTAGCTTAAGGCGTTATGCCAAAGGGGTTATGTTCCAGTTGAGCGGAGAGGGACGTACCCTTTTCTGAAACCTACAATACAATGTTTTGAATATGGTGTGTTTTTTTATCTTGTTTAATTAGGTGTGGTTTGCTTGAACACCTTTTGGTAACCTGTATAACAACTGTATTAGTAGTTTTTGATTTTGTTTTGATTCCTCCTTTCTTTGACAAGCCTTTTTAGGTCCTACACTCAAGCGTTAGTAGTTCTCCAAGAAAATCACATTATTTAAAAGAGGATTAAGAGTTACTTTTGATTCTCAAGATCATCCAAGGATGCAAGAGAAGAGCATACACAACAAATAATCCAACTAAAAAGTAAAGAAAATATTTTCAATCAATGAACCATACAAAATTCTTGATAAATGTTCATTCCCCTAAACCAAAAGTGAAAGATGAAGTTTCCAATTTACCAAATGTTATAAAATGAAGACTAAAGTTGTTTTTGATTCTCAAGATCAATCTAAGGTACAAGAGAAGAGCATACACAAACTTTATCTCAACTATATAGAAATGGAAAACTTCAAATCAAAGGACTATTGAAAAATGCTTTGTAAAAGGTTCATTCCCTTAAACCAAAAGTGAAAGATGAAGTTTCTAATTTACCAAATGCTATAAAATGAAGACTAAAGTTGCTTTTGATTCTCAAGATCACCTTAAGGTGCAAGAGAAGATCATACACAAAATTTATCCCAACTATATAGAAATAGAAAACTTCAAATCAAAGGACCATTGAAAAATGCTTTGTAAAAGGTTCATTCCCTTAAGAAAAATGAATAATCAAATTTCCAAGTTTAATCTCAATGTTGAAAAGATATAGATCAAAGTTGTTTTTGATTCTCAAGATCACCAAAAGGTGCAAGAGAAGAGCATACACACACTTTGGTCTAAATCGAGTAAGCATGAAAATACAACATTCATCAAAACATTAGACATGTTAGAAAATGACTAGTTTTAAACTAAAAGAAAAACCTACAATTTTTGTAAGTATAAATCCCGAATTTATGTTTTCATTGCATAGTTAACTTCAATACCTTTCCAATGCAAAAAAAATGGAGTCATTTCGAGTTTGGGAGCAAAAGTTATGGCCTTCGGAAGATGGGTTATGCATATGCTCTTATGCTCACGGGTATGCACTTGACATGCACTCAAAAAATGTCAAAAAAAAAGTCTCTTAATCTGTAAAATGGGCAAATTTTTCCAACCAAGATTCAATTTTGACAACAACCCATCACATCAATATATGAATAGAAGACTCAACACTATCAAACATTAACATACATGCTCAAGAATTTAAAATTTTCAAGAAATTGACAAAACTAGCATGTAGAATGATGAAAAAGTAAGCTCTAAAAATGAAAACATGATGAAATCTTGAAATTTTCTCACCAAGATTAAATTTTGGACAACAACCCACCACATTAATATGTAAATAGAAGACTCAGCACTATCAAACACTAACCTACATGATCAAGAATTTAAAATTTTCAAGAAATTGACAAAACTAGCATGTAGAATGTTGAAAAAGTAAGCTCTAAAAATGAAAACACGGAGAAATCTTGAAATTTTCCCATCAATTCCAATTTTGACAGCACTTCACCTCCTTTATACCTACAAGGAAGACTCAACACATGCAAACTCAACAAAATAAGTTAATAAAAACAAGTTAGATCAACATGTGTAAAAGAGGGTTAGTAACCAAAAATGAAACTTAACTACAAAAACTTGAAATTAAGTGCAAAGGACAATGGAGTAAGTCCCACCGGGTGTGCCAAATGTGTGCATGTATACTTTGCTTAATGCTAAATCAAATGAAGCAAGAACTACCACCTAAAATAGTTCTACAATTTAGCTAAAACAAAGCATAAACACCATCAAGATAGAGAACTAAGCAAGATCTAAACTAACATTATAACTTTGAAAACATGAGATGAAAACTATGCATGCTATTTTAACATCTCTACTCTCCTAGATTACCAACAAGAATGAATGGACATATTTAGCTCCAATGGAAATCAACAATTGCTTTGTTTGATCCTTAAATAATGCAAGAATAGGAAACTTAGCTCTTAACAAAGGTGACCTCTCAAGAAAACAAAAGGCAAGCTCTTAGTCTCTTTGCTATATGCTTTGCATTTTCTCTCTTAAGAAGTTTAGGTGTAAGTAAAAAGGTAGGTGGAGGGCTCTTTATATAGCCCAAAGGATAAAGGATTCAACACATTCTCATGAATGTGGGATAAAGGTAAAACATGATTAGGAATGGATAAGGTTGCTTTATTAAAGGTAACCTTACTTTAGAAGGGTTTAATTTATGCTTAGCAAGTCATGGGAGTTGGGGGGTGTTTTAATTAATCAAAGGTGATTAACTAATAGGTAGATGTAAGCTTATAGAAGATAATTAGAGGAATATTAGTATGATTCAGGCTATTAGAAGGGATGATTAAATCAATTAAATATTGATTTATTAGTTAAATGGAAGGGAAATCTAATTAATTAATAATAATTAATTAGTCTAGGTAGAAGGGGTGATTTATTAACGGAAGGTCGTTAATTAGGGTATTTTTGGATAGGAAACTTAATTAATTAGCTTAGTGTAATTAATTAATGATGATATGAGGGGAAATGAGTGCTTTTGATGATATGTTGTCGATTTGCGAGAACGACAATAATTAATGCAATTTAAGTATTTAAATTGCTTGGGTGTATTTATGGGTGTCTACACTTTTAAACATTTATTTACCACCTCAATTTTCCCATCTGATTGGGGATGAGAAGAGGAAATTTGGGCCATTTGGGTACCCAAACAAGAGAGAAAATCAGTCCAAAAGTTACTTGTAAATATTGGATCATGATCACTTACTATAATTTTGGGCGTGTCATGGAGTTTTCGCATTGTGTCCATAAATGAGATGGCAACTATACTTATTGTGAAAGAATGAGATAGGGCACAAAAATGAGCACACTTGGTAAGTCTCTCCACCACTACCATGATGATAATTTTCCCTTCTGATTTAGATAATCCTATGATGAAATCTATTGATACCTCTTCCCATATCTCATTAGGAATAAACAAAGGTTTGAGGAGACCAGGTGTATTAATGGTCTCACCCTTATTTTGTTGACACACTAAACATTTTGCCACAAAGTTTTGAACATCTCCTTTCAACCCCTCCCAAAATAAATCCTTCTTAACTATATGATAAGTCTTCAAAAACCCATAATGAGCACCTAGTGGAGAAGGATGTAGCTCTAAAATAACATGGTGTTTAAGTGTAGAGTTATTACATAGATATAACCTCTATCTGTACCACAATGCATCCCCCTTCCATATAAATTATTTTGATGTAGATGGATCTACCTGGAGATTTTGAATGAGAGTATGTGTTGTTGCATCTTTATGCCATTCTTCCCTTTCTTTATCTACCCAATCTATCTTAAGTATACAGATGGAACATAAAAATGATTTTATAGACTTGTCCCTCTTAGATAGAGCATTAGTGAAAAATGTTTCCTTCCCTTCCGTATAAACAATCTCAAAGTCATATCCCAACATTTTAGTTACCCATTTTTGTTCTTCTTCTAAAGATATACGTTGCTCCAAGAAGTATTTCAGACTATGATGATTATTTTTTACCTTAAAATATCTACCCATCAAGTATGGGCGATATTGTTTGACTGCATGAAGTATGGCCATAATTTCCTTCTCATAGGTGGGATTCAACAAATTCTTTCCTTTTAGCTGCCAACTCTCAAATGCTATGTGATGTCCTTCTTGCATAAGTACTGTTGTGATCCCATTTCTTGAAGCATCACATTCAACTATGAAAGTTTTAGAGAAATACGAAGTTGCCACTATTGGAGTGGTGCACATAGCTGCCTTCAATTTTTCAAATTCCCTAGATGCTTCCTCATTCCACTAAAAGGATTCCTTCAATAATTTTGTGAGTGGTATTGTATACTACCATAGTTTTTTACAAATCTATGATACTACCCTCTGAGACCTAAGAAACCTCTTAATTTCTTGAGGGTTCTTGGGATTTCCCATTCCACCATGGCCAAGATCTTGTGAGGGTCCACCTTAGCACCTTTGTGAGAAACAATATGGCCTAAGTATTACACTTCCTGTACCCCAAACGAATACTTCAAAGGCTTAGCATAAATTTGATTTTTGTATATGACTGTATTAATGTGCTGTAAGTGTTTCTCCCATGATTTGCTATAGATGAGTATATCATCAAAAAATACTAAGAAAAAAATTCATAGGAATGGTCTAAAGACTGAATTCATCAAACTATGGAATGCAGAGGGAGCATTGGTAAGACCAAATGACATTAATAGGAATTCATAATGGCCTTGATGAGTTCTGAAAGTTTTCTTATGAATATCTTAATTCTTTACTGTAATTTGGTGATACCCAGAACGTAGATCTAGTTTTGTAAAATAAATGGCACTATGCAACTTATCTAATAAATCATTAATGAGAGAAATAGGAAACTTATCTTTGATATTGCACTTGTTGATCTCTCGGTAGTCTGGAAACATGCGCCATCTTCCATACTTGTGACGCACTATCACCACTAGAGCATAATAGGCACTCTGACTATGACGAATAATACCCATTTCCAACATTTTCTCCACCATCTTCTTAATCTCACTCTTTTTCACATATGGATATCTATAAGGCTTAATGTTGGGGGGTTTGCTTCCTAGAATCAACTGAATGGCATGATTATGCTCTCTTTTATGAGGCAATCCTCTGGTTTCCTTGAAGACAACTACATGTTGATGAATAACCTACTAAAGATCAGGATGCAATACCTTCATTTGCGGCTAGATTTTCATGGAGAACAATCATGTTACAAAATATTCATACCCCTTTTTAAGAATATTTTGCATTTGGTGAGAACTCACAACTTGAGGATATATATCTTGTAGTCCTTGAAGTTTAAAATTTTTACCCTTAGAATGAAAGTGCATGAATAATTCCTGTAAATTTATCTCTATGGTGCCCAAAGTTATAAGCCACTGAACACGTAAGACAATATCATCTCTGCCCCATGGGAATAGTAAAATTCATAGATTCTAGTGTGTAGTCACCCATCATGAGTTTGAATTTATGGTATTTACCTAAACATTGGAATGTGCCACCATCTGAAATCATTACTTGAAATTCAAGTGTTGGGTAGATGAAACAATTCAGTCTTGCTGTCATCTTATGATTGATGAAATTATGTGTGCTCCCAGAATCAATCAATATTGTTATTTTATTCTTCTTAAGATAATCCATGACCCAAAGGTTTTTTGGAGTATTAATACTTGATAGAGCATGACATGAAATAATGGGTCGGGGATCTCAAGATTCTTCCTCTAATTTTTTCACTTCCTCTGTTAATTTTTCCTCATATTCTTCCTTATCACCAGACCCTTCAACGTAGAACAATTTTTTCTCAGAACATTTATGATTAGGTCCATATTTTCTATCACAGTTAAAACATAACCCTTTTAATATTTTTTCTTCAATTTGTTGAAGTGTCAACTGAACTAGCTGAGGCTACGATAGAGGCAAGGTGCTACAATCATTGATGTTAGGGAAGGACTACCTTTGGCTGGAAAGAAAATTTTCCTCTTCCCTACGTGCCATGATAATAGAATCAGAAACCTTAAGTGGGTTAAATATGCACACCTCATGCTCAATGTGATCCTTACTACCCCTAAGAAATAGGTTATTCAAATACTCTTCTGTAATATCCTCCATGCAGAAGGAAATATTTTGGAATTGGTGGACATACTCCTTAATTAAACCTTTTTGATGTAGCTTCCCTAATTGAATTAAGTAATTCTATGAAACACTAGAACTATAGTGTAATTGAAGCTCCTTGGTGAAAAGTTTCCATGTGACATTTATACCATTCTTCTACCATTGAGCACATAACCAACGATGCTAAACAAATTGATCAGGTTCTAGGTATAAGGATGTCATTGTTACCTTTTGTCCTACTAGTATCTGATGGAGATCAAATAAATTCTCCATTTGGGTAATCCAATTGAGTGGATCCTTTTGTTTTTTAATCAAATTTATGCATTTCCACTTTTGGAATCATGCCCCACCATTGGTGAGTAGATCCACCTGAATGAGTAAAAAATCCTCCATGATTAGAGTGATTTGGATGTGTGTGACCATTACTAGAGGAACCCATATGATTGGCATCAGGAGTTATGTTCGAAATAGCACACTGTTATGTTTGTGGAGCCTATTTTCATGTTAGAGTGTGTTACACCTTCTATGTGTTACACTTGGGTATTTTTACGGCGGTCCCACTCGCCGGTGAGTGGGTCAAGGGGGTTCGGGGGTGAAGCCCCCAAAGCAAATTTTCATGGGTGGTTTATTAACACATGAGTAATGGGTAACATTTATGGGCTGTTTTTGGGCCCATGTTTTTTCAGTACCCATTGTTTTGTAAAACCGCCTCTTCAGTTACCCATAGGTTTATGGGACGGTTTTGGTTTTTGCCAATTGTTTTGATACCCATGATTTTGTATTAAATTGCTTAAGCAATTGTCTATTTATATGGTCTTATGCATATGATAGATAGACAAGAAAATGTATTGCAGATGTTTTTTGAATTTGGGTGTGAATTCTGTAGAGTTGTTGAGCATAGCTCCAAAACAGATCTGGGTATTGTATTGAGAGAGTGGAGGCTTGTAATAGAATCTAAGCAAGTGATTCTTGGTGGACGTAGCCCAAATTGGGTGAACCACGTTAAATCTTGTCTCTCTATGTTGTGTTATTTATTCTGTACTTTTATTTGAGATCTTTAATATTTTTATGCATATTAGTTTCTACAATTGCGATTCTGTAAGGGATTATTCTGCATATTTTATCTCATATTTCCTAACAATTGGTATCAGAGCCTGGTTTGGTTTGCTGAAGTGTTGAAATCGCAGGGAAATTTTTTAGCTTGAGTGGGAGCTATGGCAGATGATTGAAGATCTAGGGTTGATAAATTCAATGGGCATAATTTCAGTCTTTGGAAGATGCAGATGGAAGATTACCTTTATCAGAAGGATCTTTATACTTTGTTGTCTGAGAAGGTGAACAAACCCTCGAGCATGATAGATGTGGAATGGGATTTTCTGGATAGGAAGGCACTTGGGACAATCCAGCTGTGTCTTGCATCTTCAGTATTATTTAATGTTTCAAAGGAAAAGACTACAAAAGATCTAATGGATGCATTAGGGAAGTTGTATGAAAAACCCTCTACCTCTAACAAGATATTTTTAATGAAAATTTTGTTTAATATGAAGATTTCTAAGAATAGTTTAGTAGCAGATCATTTAAATGATTTCAATACAGTTGTGAATATGCTAGCTTCGGTTACAATAGAATTTGATGAAGAAGTTAGGGATTTATTAATTTAGTTCTCTTTACCTGAGAGTTGGAATAGCCCGGTAATGGCGGTAAGTAACTTGGTTCTAGCTAACTCGAAGTTGAAGTTTGAGGATGTTGTAGGGGTGATTATAAGCGAGGAAATGTGAAGAAAAAGCTCTGGGGAATCTTCTACTTTAGGGAATGCTTTGACAGTGGAAACTAGAGGGAGACAGAAGAATAGGGGAAACTGTGGAAAATCAAAATATCGAGCAAGGTCAAAATCCAAGAACAAGATTGTATGATGGAATTGTGGAAATCCTGGGCATGCAAAGAAGTATTGTTGGGAGCTTGGGATAAGAAGAAACAATAGGAAGAAAACAAGGAGGCAAATGTGGCAATGGGTAATGTATGTCAAGATGCTTTGATTCTTTCTTTGTATAATATTACTGAATCTTGGGTTTTAGATTCAAGGGCTTCTTTCCATGCTTCTCCACATAGGAATTATTTTGTTGATTATGTTCAAGGAGATTTTGAGCATGTTTTTCTTGGTGATGATGAGCCTTGAAACATAGTTGGAAAAGGTTCTGTTCATGTTAAGATGCAGAATGGGAATACTTGGCTATTGAAGGATGTCAGACATGTGCCTACATTAAGACGAAATTTGATATCGACAGGGTAATTGGGAAGTGATGGTTGTACGGTGATATTTAAAGCTAACTCTTGGAAGGTTACCAAGGGTGCTCTTGTGGTGGTAAGAGGTAAGAAGGTTGGAACCTTGTATTTAACCACTGATAGTACTAATGATTGTAATCTTGTGGCTTTAGATGTAGATACAACATTATGGCACTATAGGCTTAGTCATATGAGCCATAAGGGCTTGAACATCATAAAGAAGAATTTTCCTAGATATACAGAAATAGGTTTGGATTTCTGTGAGAACTGCATATATGGGAAATAGAAGTGAGTAAGATTTCTCAATGTTGGACCTATGAAGAAAGAGAGTAAGTTAGAGCTGGTACATTCTGATGTGTGGGGGCCGGCTCAGGTATCATCTCTTGGGGGTTCAAGTTATTATATTACTTTTATTGATGATGCAACAAGGAAAGTTTGATTTTATTGTATTAGAAACAAATCTGATGTATTTGAAACTTTTGTAAAATGGAAAGCCTTGGTAGATAATGAAACATGTCTTAAGCTAAAATGTCTCAGGTCAGATAATGGAGGGGAGTATTGCATAAATGAATTTAATGATTACTGTTCTAAGAATGGAATCCGTAGGCAAAAGACAGTTCCAGGAACTCTGCAACAAAATGGGGTATCAGAAAGGATGAACAGAACAATAATGGAACATGCTAGGATCATGAGGTTACATGCAGGACTGCCTCTTTCTTTTTGGGCAGAAGCGGTGAGCACAGATGTGTACTTGATAAATAGAGGACCCTCAAGTTCCTTGGATGGAGGCATACTTGAGGAGGCATGGTATGGTAAGAAAGTTGATTTTTCATTTCTTAGAGTCTTTGGATGTGAGGTGTTTGTTCATATAGACAAGGATGATAGGACCAAGCTAGAGGCTAAATCAAAAAAATGTACTTTCATTGGTTATGGCGGTGATGACTTTGGATTTAAATGTTTGAGTATTAAGGAAAAGAAAGTCATTTGGTCTAGGGATGTGGTGTTTAATGAGAAAGTAATGTATACGCAACAGTTGCAGGAAAAAAGGGAAGAATCCAAGAAATAATATGTAGTGGTAGAGGATCTTCTAGATGGGAATGTGACACATGAATCAGTTCAGGAACCTACTCAACAGGAAACCCCCAAACTCCTACAGTGAGGAGGTCTTCTAGGGTAAGAAAAGAACCTGGATGTTTTTCTCCTTCTCTTTATTATTTATTACTCACTGATAGTGGAGAGCCAGAGAGCTTTGATGAAGCAATGTAGGTAGATGCCATTAAGAAGTGGGAGCAAGCCATGGATGAGGAGCATAAGTCTCTCATGGAGAACCAGACTTGGGATTTGGTGAAGCTACCAGAAGGAAAAAGATCATTGCAGAACAAGTGGGTGTACAAAGTTAAAGTTGAAGAAGGAGGAAAGAAAATATATAAGGCCCGGTTGGTGGTTAAGGGGTTTGCACAGAAACAAGGTATAGATTTTGATGAGATTTTGTCTCTTGTAGTAAAAATGACTTCTATCAGAACTGTTCTTGGAATAGTGGCAGTAGAAGACTTGCACTTAGAACAATTAGATGTAAAGACTACATTTCTCCATGGTGATGGAGCTATGTATGTAGCAGCTAGAAGGATATGAAGTCAAAGGTAAAGAGGAGATGGTGTGAAAACTGAAGAAGATCTTGTATGGCCTGAAACAAGCTCCACATCAATGGTATAAGAAGTTTGATAGCTTTATGATGGAGAAAGGTTATATTAGATGTCAATCTGACCATTGCGTGTATACAAAGAAATTTCAGGATGGAAGTTATATTATCTTTTGTTTTTATGTTGATGACATGTTGGTTGCAGGTAAAAACATGCAGGAAATAAAATTACTGAAGAAACAACTAAGTGAATCCTTTGATATGAAGGATTTGGGGACAGCCAGACAAATCCTTGGTATGAGGATAACTCGGGATAGGAAGGAACGAAAGCTAACTTTATCTTAGGAAGAGTACATTAAGAAGGTATTGGATAGGTTTAACATGCAGGATGCTAAACCGGTTGGGACTCCTTTGGCAGGCCATTTCAAGTTATCAAAGAAGTAGTGTCCCAAGACAGAGCAAGAAAGAAACAATATGTCTAAGGTACCTTACTCATTAGCAGTTGGCAGTTTGATGTACGCTATGGTGTGCACTAGGCCTGATATTGCCCATGCAGTGGGAGTTGTGAGTAGATTTATGAGTGATCCAAGTAAAGAGCATCGGCAAGCAGTAAAGTGGATCCTTCGGTATTTGAGAGGGACCATGGGGGCAATTTTGTGCTATAGTGGATCAAACACCACTTTACATGGTTATGTAGAATCAGACATGGCTGGAGATGTAGATAGTAGGAGGAGCACGACAAGTTATATTTACACTGTAGGTGGGACAACCGTGAGCTGAATTTCATGACTACAGAAGTTGGTGGCTTTTTCAACCACGTAGACTGTGTATGTTGCTTCCAAAAAGGCAAGAAAAGAGATGATTTGGTTACAACAATTTCTTGAGGAGTTCGAGCATAAGCAGGAGGAATGTAAGATGCATAGTGATAGTTAGAGTGCTATACACCTAGCTAAGAAATCTGCTTTCCACTCCAAGACAAAGCATATATAATTAAGGTACCATTTCATTAGGACAGCTTTGGAGGAAGAGAAGTTGAAGTTGGAGAAGATTCATACCAGTCAGAATCCTGCAGACATGATGACCAAGGTGGTCACAAGGGAAAAACTAAAGTTGTGTTCAACTTTGTTTGGTCTTCACAGAAACTAGTGAAGGGTTGAGAAGCTTTCTCAGAGGAAAACTAGTCTCCAAGTGGGAGATTGTTAGGTTGTGGATCTTGTTTTCATGTGTGAAAGTGTTGAAGACTGTACACTAAGAGTACTGTACACTTTTCATGTATCCTCTCCGGGGTTTGGGGATAGGTCGGGCCCCGAGTGGGGGTCTGGGGGTGGTAGCCCCCAGTAGCAGGGGTTCGGGGGTGCAGCCCCCGAAAAAATATTTTTTAGGTGTAAATTTTTTTTGGCCTTGAAAAAATGCACCCGACATATCGGGAAACGTGCTCTTCTCATATGGGCAATATTTTTGACCCATAGGTTTATGGGACAGGTTTTTGCCAATGGTTTTGATACCCACGGTTTTGTAAAACTGTTTAAGCAATTGTCTATTTATATGGTTTTATGCATATGATAGAGTGATGAAGAACATTCCATATGTGCTTTGAATTCAGCTATGAATTCTGTAGAGTTTTTTTTAGCATAGCTCCAAACACATCTGGGTATTGTATTGAGAGAGCGGTGGCTTGCAATAAAATCTGAGCAAGTGATTCTTGGTGGATGTAGCCCAAATTGTGTGAACCACATTAAATACTATCTCTTTGTGTTGTGTTATTTTATTCTGTAATTTTATTTGAGATCTGTAATAATTTCTGCATATTAGTTTCTACTGTTGCGATTCTGTGAGGGATTATTCTGCATATTTTATCCTTTATTTCCTAACATCAATATCATATTAGAGTGTTTCATCGTGAATGTTATCTCATTATACCCGATCAATAACTTATGTTAAGGACATTTCCCATGTCTTTAGTAGGACCTACCCTCGACTATTATAATAGCATTCCATAGTATTAACTCTTCTCTTTTGCATAACTTGTGTAATTTTTCTTAGAAAATTTCTCCATCAATATCACTTGTACGATTTATCTTACAGATATTTATGTTATTAAACATTTTGAAGATGAGTCTATTATAAACTTTGTCACCTGCTGGCAAGGCTCACAACAATAGAAACTAATATGCAGAAAATATTACAGATCTCAAATAAAAGTGCAGAATAAATAACACAACACAAAGAGACAATATTTAATGTGGTTCACCTAATTTGGGCTATGTCCACCAAGAATCACTTGCTCAGATTTTATTACAAGCCTCCACTCTCTCAATACAATACCCAGATCCGTTTAGAGCTATGCTCAACAAACTCTACAGAATTCACACCCGAATTCAAAGCACATCTGCAATGCATTTTCTTGTATATGTATCATATGCATAAGACCATATAAATAGACAATTGCTTAAGCAGTTTGATACAAAACCGTGGGTATCAAAACCATGGGCAAAAAACCGTGGGTATCAAAACCATGGGCATCAAAACCATGGGTGGGTATCAAAACAATGGGTACCAAAAAACCATGGGCCCAAAAACAACCCATAATGGTTACCCATTACCCATGGGTTAATAAACCACCCATGAAAATTTACTTCGGGGGCTTCACCCCTGAACCCCCTTGACCCACTCACCGGCGAGTGGGACTGCCGTAAAAATACCTGAGTGTAACACATAGAAGGTGTACCACACTCTAACATGAAAATAGGCTCCACAAACATAACAATCTCCCACTTGGAGACTGATTTCCACTGAGCAAGCTTCTCAACCCTTCACTGTCATCCACGAAGGCCAACCAAAGCTGAACATAGCTTTAGTTTATCCCTTGTGACCACCTTGGTCATCATGTCTGTAGGATTCTGACTGGTATGAATCTTCTCCAACTTCAACTTATCTTCCTCCAAAGCTGTCCTGATGAAGTGATATCTCAACTGTATATGCTTCATCCTAGAGTGGAAAGCAGAGTTCTTAGCTAGGTGTATAGCACTCTGACTATCACTATGCAACTTACATTCCTCCTGCTTATGCCCCAACTCCTCAAGCAATTGTTATAACCAAATCATCTCTTTACTTGCCTCTGTGGCAGCAACATACTCAGCCTCTGTGGTTGACAAAGCCACCAGCTTCTGTAGTCATGAAATCCAGCTTACTGTTGTCCCACCTACAGTGTAAATATAACCTGTCATGCTCCTCCTGTTGTCTACATCTCCAGCCATGTCTGAATCTACATAACCACGTAAAGTGGTGTCTGATCCACTGTAGCATAAAATTGTCCCCATGGTCCCTCTCAAATACCGAAGGATCCACTTTACTGCTTGCCAATGCTCTTTACCTGGATCACTCATAAATCTACTCACAGCTCCTACTGCATGGGCAATATCAGGCCTAGTGCATACCATAGCATACATCAAACTACCAACCGCTGATGAGTAAGGTACCTTGGACATATGGTTTCTTTCTTGCTCTGTCTTGGGACACTGCTCCTTTGATAACTTAAAATGGCCTGCCAAAGGAGTCCCAACCAGTTTAGCATCCTGCATGTTAAACCTATCCAATACCTTCTTAATGTACTCTTCCTGAGATAAAGTCAGCTTCCGTTCCTTCCTATCTCGAGTTATCCTCATACCAAGGATTTGTCTAGCAGCCCCCAAATCCTTCATATCAAAGGATTCACTTAGCTGTTTCTTGAGTACTTTTATTTCCTGCATGTTTTTACCTACAACCAACATGTCATCAACATACAAACACAGGATAATATAACTTCCATCCTCAAATTTCTTTGTATACACACAATGGTCAGAATGACATCTGATATAACCTTGCTCCATCATGAAGCTATCAAACTTCTTATACCATTGACGTGGAGCTTGTTTCAGGCCATACAAGCTCTTCTTCAGTTTACACACCATCTCCTCTTTACCTTTGACTTCATATCCTTCTGGCTGCTGCATATATAGCTCCTCCTCCAAATCACCATGGAGAAATGCAGTCTTTACATCTAACTGTTCTAAGTGCAAGTCTTCTGCTGCCACTATTCCAAGAATAGTTCTAATAGAAGTCATTTTTACTATAGGAGAAAAGATCTCATCAAAATCTATACCTTGTTTCTGTGCAAACCCCTTGACCACCAACCGGGCCTTATATCTTTTCTTTCCTCCTTCTTCATCTTTAACTCTGTACACCCACTTGTTCTACAATGCTCTTTTTCCTTCCGGTAGCTTCACCAAATCCCAAGTCTGGTTCTCCATGAGAGACTTATGCTCCTCATCCATGGCTTGCTCCCACTTCTTACTGGCATCTACCTACATTGCTTCATCAAATCTCTCTGGCTCTCCACTATCAGTGAGTAATAAATAATAAAGAGAAGGAGAAAAATGTTCAGGTTATTTTCTTACCCTAGAAGACCTCCTCACTGTAGGAGTTTGGGGTTCCTGTTGAGTAGGTTCCTGAACTGATTCATGGGTCACTGTCCCATCGGAAGATCCTCTACCACTACATATTCTTTCTTGGATTCTTCCCTATTTTCCTGCAACTGTTGCTTATACATGAATTTCTCATTAAAGACCACATCCCTAGACCGAATGATTTTCTTTTCCTTAATACTCCAACATTTAAATCCAAAGTCATCACCACCATAACCAATAAAAGTGCATTTTTCTGATTTAGCCTCTAGCTTGGTCCTATCATCCTTGTCAATATGAACAAACACCTCACATCCAAAGACTCTAAGAAATGAGTAATCGACTTTCTTACCATACCAAGCCTCCTCAGGTATGCCTCCATCCAAGGCACTTGAGGGTCCTCTGTTTATTAAGTACACAGTTGTGCTCACTGCTTCTGCCCAAAAATAAAGAGGCAGTCCTGCATGTATCCTCATGCTCCTAGCACATTCCATTATTGTTCTGTTCATCCTTTCTGACACCCCATTCTACTGCGGGGTTCCTGGAACCATCTTTTGCCTGTGGATTCCATTCTTAGAACAATAATCATCAAATTCATTGCTGCAATACTCCCCTCCATTATCCGACCTGAGACATTTTAACTTAAGACCTGTTTCATTCTCTACCAAGGCTTTCCATTTAACAAAAGTATCAAATACATCATATTTGTTTCTAATACAATAAACCCAAACTTTCCTTGTTGCATCATCAATAAAAGTAACATAATAACTTGAACCCCCAAGAGATGATACCTGAGATGGCCCCCACACATCAGAATGTACCAGCTCTAACTTACTCTCTTTCTTCATAGGTCCAACCTTGAGAAACCTTACTCGCTTCTGTTTCCCATATATGCAGTTCTCACATAAATCCAAACCTGTTTCTGTATATCCAGGAAAATTCTTCTTTATGATGTTCATGCCCTTATGGCTCATATGACCGAGCCTATAGTGCCATAATGTTGTATCTGCATCTGAAGCCACAAGATTACAATCATTAGTACTATCAGTGGTTAAATACAAGGTTCCAACCTTCTTACCTCTTGCCACCACAAGAGCACCCTTGGTAACCTTCCAAGAGTCAGCTGTAAATATCACAGTACAACCATCACTTCCCAATTCCCCGCCGATATCAAATTTCTCCTTAATGTAGGCACATGTCTGACATCCTTCAATAGCCATGTATTCCCATTCTGCATCTTAACCTGAACAGAACCTTTTCCAACTATACTGCAAGGCTCATCATCACCAAGAAAAACATGCCCAAAATCCCCTTGAACATAATCAACAAAATAATGCCTATGTGGAGTAGCATGAAAAGAAGCCCCTGAATCTAAAACCCAAGATTCAGTAATATTATGCAAAGAAAGAATCAAAGCATCCTGGCATACATTACCCGATGCCACATTTGCCTCCTTGTTTTCTTCCTATTGTTTCTTCTTGTCCCGAAGCTCCCAACAGTCCTTCTTTGCATGCCCAGACTTTCCACAATTCCAACATACAATCTTGCTTCTTGGATTTTGACCTTGCCCAATCTTTTGATTTTCCACGGTTTCCTCTATTCTTCTGTCTCCCTCTAGTTTCCACTGTCAAAGCATTCCCTGAAGTAGAAGATTCCCCAGAGATTTTTCTTCACATTTCCTCACTTAGAATCACCCCTACAACATCCTCAAACTTCAACTTTGAGTTAGCTGGAACCGAGTTACTTACCACCATTACCAGGCTATTCCAACTCTCAGGTAAAGAGCACAGAATTAATAAAGCCCTAACTTCTTCATCAAATTCTATTGTAACCGAAGCTAGCATATTCACAACCGTATTGAAATCATTTAAATGATCTGCTACTGAACTATTCTCAGACATCTTCATATTAAACAACTTTTTCATTAAAAATATCTTATTAGAGGCAGAGGGTTTTTCATACAACTTCCCTAATGCATCCATTAGATCTTTTGTAGTCTTTTCCTTTGAAACATTAAATAATACCAAAGATGCAAGACACAGCCGAGATTGTTCCAAGTGCCTTCTGATCCAACAAATCCCATTCCGCATCTGTCATACTCGAGGGTTTGTTCACCTTCTCAGACAACGGAGTATAAAGATCCTTCTGATAAAGGTAATCTTCCATCTGCATCTTCCAAAGACTGAAATTTTGCCCGTTGAATTTATCAACCCTAGATCTTCCATCATCTGCCATAGCTCCCACTCAAGATAAAAATTTCCCTGCGATTCAACACTTCAGCAAACCAAAACCAGGCTCTAATACCAATTGATAGGAAATAAGAGATAAAATATGCAGAATAATCCCTTACAGAATCGCAACAGTAGAAACTAATATGTAGAAAATATTACAGATCTCAAATAAAAGTGCAGAATAAATAACACAACATAGAGAGACAGTATTTAATGTGGTTCACCCAATTTGGGCTACGTCCACCAAGAATCACTTGCTCAGATTTTATTACAAGCCTCCACTCTCTCAATACAATACCCAGATCCGTTTGGAGCTATGCTCAACAAACTCTACAGAATTCACACCTGAATTCAAAGCACATCTGTAATGCATTTTCTTATATATGTATCATATGCATAAGACCATATAAATAGACAATTGCTTAAGTAGTTTGATACAAAACCGTGGGTATCAAAACCATGGGAAAAAATGGGTATCAAAACCAAAACCGTGGGTATCAAAACAATGGGTACCAAAAAACCATGGGCCCAAAAACAGCCCATAACGGTTACCCATTACCCATGGGTTAATAAACCACCCATGAAAATTTGCTTCGGGGGCTTCGCCCCTAAACCCCCTTGACCCGCTCACCGGTGAGTGGGACCGCCGTAAAAATACCCGAAACCAGAGAGAGAAAGAGGGAAAAAATAGAGCCTACACTAAAGTGGTGATACACTAGAAAAGGAAAGGTGAAACATTCTGTTAAGGGAGAATATAGGAAGAAAATGGAGTTTGGGGAGGTCAAACAAAAGTGACACAGACCTAGATCTTCAAATCCACCATTAAAACTCCAAAAAACACATCTTACACTTACAAGTATGGATAACATGCACAGAAAACATATATGGAAAGGAGAGGCACAAGGAAACAATAAAACAATGCGAAGGGTTGAAGGACGCCACAAAAACACAATTTTATTGCTCCAAAATGTGCACAGACGATTACATATTTACTCAGAGGAATGAATGTGTTTTCCAGGCATGAGAGAAGGTTTGATGCTCAAAAATGGCGTTAAGAAACAAATTTGACAGAGTTTTTCTATGCCCAGAATGCCCCCCTGTCAAATGACAAGTTTTTCCATATATATCGAAAGTCAGAGAGAAAGAAGGGAAAATTAGATTCTGCGTCCACCCACCGACAATGTTCATTAAATTTCATCTACAAAAATTATGGGATCCATGAAAAATCCCTTAATTCCATGTACTTTTCCTCACAGAGCATGGAAGGAAACCCATACTTCATTAATTTTGGTGGTTGGGGTTGGTTTTGTGCCTTTTCTCGTGCTGGGGACGTTTCCTCATTTTTTGCCCACCAAACTCTACCAAAATACAAAATTGAAACTTCCATGGTGTAGAGGGTGTTAAGAGCTTTCCAATAGTACCAAATTTGTCGAATTTCTACCACTTGATCAAAAGATATGGCCATTTGAAGTTCTACATCCAAACTAGGGAAAACATGAAGAAAACCAGTTGCAAAACGGAATCCGCGGGCCCAAAATTCATTTCGTTCCTTTTTTACAAAAAATGTAAAAAAAACAAATTTTCCCACAGCCCTGCAACCACAAAATCATCTTTTATAAGCGCTGCGGGTCTAAAAATCACTTTTTTCCTTTTGCGCAGCAAATGCAAAATCTCCAAAAACCTCCGCAACCCCGCAGGCACAAAATTCCACATACCGCTAAAAAACCTTTCACGGGCCCAAAATTCATTTTGCGCCATTTAGTGTAAAAAGGAAAAAAAATTAAAATATCTCCTGCATCCCGTGCCCCCACATTCTTCATATTTCCCTGCCCAAAAGTGGACCTCATGGGCAAAGTCGCAAATTGTGCCTTTTTCACAAAAAAGCCAAAGTGCAAAAAAATCTCCGCAGGCCCGCGGCCCCGCTGCTTTGATTTTGCATTTGGATTAAAATAACCTTCCATCAGGATCATGAGCCTGCTCTTTACATTTCGTGCTTTTGAGAAAGATGAAAAATTTCTTAAAATCCTCCGATGGCCCGCCTCCTCGCATGTAATTTTTGGCCTTACAGCTCAGCATATAATTTTCCTGGTCCTTGGAAGAGTTGCGGCCCATTTCTTGACTTTATTCCATTTTGAGAAGAAACCAAAATATTCATGGTTCTCCTAATGGCTCACATTCCCAGAGTTGATGTGGCTTCATATTCCTTCTGCTTGGCCAAAACACCTCGCTGAGCCCACATGCCGATAAAAGCAAAGTGCGCCCTTAGCTTGGAAAGCGCAAAAGTGCCAAAATTTTCCCGCAGACCTACTGGCCTGGACTACAACTTGGAAAAAATTTCCTCTATGGCCCCACATAATCACTTTTTATCCTTATTAAAAGAAATTCTTCGAGTTTGCGGGCCTGCATTTGCAACTTGTCCCTTTTGCGAAAAATTCTAAGTGTCAAAAGTTCTTCCGCCGCTCTGCCTGTCCACATATTTCCCTTAGCAAAGAAACCTTGCTGGGCCCACAGGCCGGCAATTGAAATTTGTGCCTTTTAGTAAAAAGTCCTAAGTGTCAATATTTCTCCCACTTTCTCGCCGATCCGTAATCCCTTTTGGCAAAAATTCTTCCCTAAGCCAGCTGGGCTGCTTTTGGGCAAAAAATCCTTCTAAGGCCCATCGGCCCGTAACTTTCAAAATACAAGGAGTTAGAAGGATTTCTTTACCTTTCTAGAAAGGGGAAGAAATTTCCCATCTGATGAAGCTAATTCTAGGAAACCTTGAGTTCTTAAAAGGTATAAAAATCAAGTTGAAGCACAAGAATGGGGGAAAGTGGATTACCTGACCAAAAATAAGTGTGAGCTTATTTTGGTCAACAATTTTGGCGACTCACAGGGGCATCTGCCTATTGCATGAAATGATTCGTTTTCTTGAAGCATCCATTACACATGGAGTCATGAGTGGTATCCTGATATTGATCTAAACTTTGAAAACTGACCCCTGATCCACTCAGAAACCCACTAAAACTGAACTTGATCTTCACCAAATGCAATGCCCAAGGCCACTTCCAATGGATTGTGTGAGAGCAACAAATACCACAAAAAACTATGTACAAATTAGAAAATCATACATGTTCCAAGTAGAAAATGCAGAGTGTGCAAAAGTATTTCTTCTGCTAAAAGTAAACCTACCTACTCTACACTAACCAAAAGCAAAGTTGAGCTAAACAAACCCTGCAACTGGTTATGCAAAATAACTTCCTTTTCTCAAAATGGGCAGCCATGTAAATGATTTGGAGCTGAACATGACTATTATTATGAGTGAAAAACTGACAAGAGTATGATATTCCACCCAAATCATCAAGGTATCAACTGGAAACAAGACAAAAAACTCTTTTATTTGCTTTGTATTTGGACTGAAGAGGCATTGCAGCTGATCCTTGGTACTTTGTATATCATCCTCATGTTTAGAAGCAAACATGACTTGTTTTGGATCCTCCCTTGGATCTAATGAATCCAAGTACTTTATTGGGAAATTTATGATTCGTGGAGTTTTCCCATTGCTTTTAATTCCAACTCCAAAAATGGAGTCTTCTTGTAGACCCTAGGTGAATGGCATGGAAGAAATGGTGAAATCCTCCTGCTCTTTCACTTCCTTTTCCTCTGTTGTGATTTTTTGAAGATTAAAATATTCCAACTTTGATTCAAGAGGCATGTTGCAAACTGTAGGTTGTGCTTGCATGTTTTCTTCCATGGCAGCAGGGTCTTGTGGTTGAAGGATGAATGATGGAGAAGAAAAAGTTGTGCTTTCCACAGGCTCCTCCTCATCAAAACACTCTTTTAAGTATGATAGGAAATCAAACTCTTCAATATCCTACTACAGCAAAGACTCTCCCTTTTGTATGGTGACCTTCAAATCTACATCTTTTTCACCATGTGGAACTTCATCTTCAAACATGAAGCTTATCAGCTCGAACTCATCCAAAAAAACAAATTTTTAGAGAGATGAAGTGGGAGAGAAATCTGCAACTTCTTGTGCAACCTGCTCATGATTCAAAGCCTCTGAATCTATTTTCTTCACCTCCATATGCTCCTTATTAACTGGACTTGGAGCTGGTTTTTCTTCCTCCTTCATGACTAGTTCATTAATCAGATTAGGCCCTTCAAATGAAAGAAAAATTTCTTCAATGATGCTTCCTTCATCAAGCGGTTTCAACTCTAATTTGATCTCTTCCAGTTGCTCCTCTTCAATGGGACTTGGAGTTGATTGTTACTCCTCTTCGATGACTAGTTGTGCAGATTGGATTGGATCAACATATTCTTTAGAAAAAGTGCCATCATGGACACTGCATTCTGAGAAAATAGATTGTTGATCTTCTTCTACCACTGCTACAACAAAATCGACCTTAGCCACCACTATCTTTTCATCCTTGACCTCCTCTGGCTTAACCAACAAGGGAATCCTTTCAATTCAAAATTCAAGAGCCAAGCTTACCAAGCTTTTGATGTTTTCTTCTTTGTTTGGCTCTTCTTCTTGTTGCCCTTGGTTGGTTTTTTAATTTTTAACTTCCCAACATGGATTTGGGAATGCAAGAGGAGGGATAGGTTGGGTTTCGATTAGTTTTGCTATTTTTTGTGGAGGAGGGGAAGGTATTTCTTTTGGCTCTTGTGGAGGGGAATTAGGTTTGGAAGGGAAAAGGGTAGAGAAAATAAGGTGGGATGGAAGATTGGGAGATGATAAGAGAATTTCACGCTTGGGGCAGCAGATGTGAATCTTGGAAATTGGATCTCAAGTTGAGATGTTGTTGCTTGAGGAATGGAGAGGAAAATTCTAGATGATGGTGTAGGACTTACCATTGACAAGGCTCCCTGACACCAGGTTTGTAGGCCCTCTATCTCTTCAGTCTATTGTGTAATTTAGAGGCAGCATTTCAATCATGAAGTCAAGCTTCTCCTGTGGGATGTCAATGTCTTGGAAGAGGGGCTTCCCATGGACAAGGTGCCCTGCAACCGAATTCTGAATGCTTTCATCTTGTGCTTCATATCCAGGACCCACATCATAGTTAGCCTCTACTCTTTGTATCTTCTCTAGCTTCATATCCATATTCTCATGCGTAAGATGATCTCCCATCATATGACATACTCTTGTCTCTCCCTCAGATTAAGAGCCATAGGTTGGCGTGTATCTAAACTAATCTGTATGTTGATCTTGTGAGTATGCCCATTATTGATTTTGGATTTGATTAACATGATGGTCTGGAGGAGGATGATAATAACCTGAGAATGAATCTAGCATGTTTGGAGGAGAGTATGTGACTACATGGTAACTGCTGCAAATGTGAATTCAACTGTGGGAATGAGGCCATGATTGCATAACCTCATAGAGTGGAAGAAAATGAAAGATGTGGAAAGAAAAATGGATGGAAATGAATGGAAAGAAGGTCTGTAACTTTAGAGATGGGTTGTTGACCAGATGGAGTTGCTAGATGTGTTTTACATGTGCCTCCAAAGGATGAAGCTTTAACAGGAACACACCAACATGCTAAAAAATTAAAATGAAGACCTCTTGGTCCCACCAGAGTGTGCCAGAACTGTTAGTGCAGCATCACAAATGTCTCTAAGATTTGTTGTTTTATAATGAGAGATGCTTAGAAAAGATTAGCATAACATCTAACCCCATTGTCTCCCACCGGGTATGCCTGAATTGTTATCAAACTAGAAATTATCAACACCCTTGAAGGCTGGATTCCTGAGTTCCTGAACTGGAGCATTCCATGAGCTAATTTAGTGTAGGACACAGGTACTATCCCCAAGTTGTGGGACCTAATGCTAACCTTTCCAAGGAACTAGAGCTCTTGAGAGAGAGTTGGAAAAAACTTGTTCCTACTGTTTAGCGTGCATGCATTCACCATTGCAGAGGTTTCTAATCCTAAAACCTATTCTAATTTTCCAAGGAGACATGGAAGGAGAATGAAGGAAAATAAAACCTAGGGAGGTCAGATAGAGGTGATTCACCAAGGACCTGAAGAACATCAAATGCTTTGCCATTAAAGACATAGACCAAGAAGATATAATATCAATACACCATGCACAGTATGAATAACATTCATAAAATGCATATCTAGAAAGGATCAGGCACGGGGAAACAATGAACAACAATGCGAACGGGTTGAAGGATATTCACAAGAACACAATGTATTATTGCTCCAAATATGTGGATTCAGATTTATTACATATTGACTCGTGAGGCATAAATTTTGCATTTTCATAGAGCTATTGGAAAAAGGTTTCCAAAATCCACAACTAATGCTGTACAGACAAGAGAATTTGAGGGAGAGTTTTTTATAAGCCAAAAATGTCCAACATTAAAAATGAGCCGAGCTCTTCCATTTATAGAACAAAGAGTCAGAGAAGAAAATAAGAAGGGGATGGGAAAACAAAATGGATTTTTCATCAACCACATCGAAAACGTTCATTAAGTTATTGTCTACAATCATGCCTGCGAACTCCATGTCAAATCGATTCCTCATGCTTCCATGTACTTTGCGTCGCTGGAGCAAGGAAGAAATGGCATGACTTGATCAAAATCTGATGGTTGGGGTTGAGCAATGCAGCCTTCACACATTGAAAGAGTGGAAGGATTTCCTCAGGATTTTTTTTCCCATCAAACTCAAGCAAGATTCAAAACTAAAACATCCTTGGCATAGAGGTGTTGAGAGAAGTCCAACAATACCAAATTTGTCAAATTTGACCACTCGAGCAAAATACATGACCTTTCCGAAGCAATCTGATATCCAAATTGATGGCATGAAAGATGTTTTTAGTATTCTCTCCATCAAACGGGATCCGTGGGCCCAAAGAATGATGCTTTATGCCTTCCAATGAATAAATGCAAAAATCGAGATCTTTCCAAAAAGCCCTGCATCTTGTCACAAAATCATATTTTATAAGTGCTGCGAATCTAAAAGATCACTTTTTCCCATATGAAGATTTAGAAAATACAAATTCTCCAAAAGACCTCCAGTAGGCCCACAGGCTCTGTTGTGACACGTGTCACATTCTGACCTTGGATGGGGGGTTGAAACATTTAATTTGTACCCTTTCAGGGACAAAAGTGCAAACTTTTCCAAATATCTCTCGACAGCCCCGCACCTTTGCATTGATGACGTGTCCCTACCCAATGACACGTGGCTTCCTCTGATATGTTGACGAGCATAAGGTCACAAATCTTCATCTTTTTTGAGCAAAAAAGCCAATTTTGGGAAAAATCTCCAAAGTCCTTCTGACGATCCCTGCCACTTCTGCTGCTGCATCGAGGACATGAAAATTCCTCTCCATTGGTCAAAGGGACTCGTGGGCCTACTCATTTACATTGCCTTTAAAATTTTCAGAAAGATGAAAAAGGGCTTGAAAAACTCCGACAGCTTTTCTCCTTCGCATTCGCTTTCTTGCTGCCTGACGACTGGCTGGATACGTGGTGCCTTTCCTGAGTTGGAGGTGGAGGCGCAGTCCAAATTTTCTTGACTTCTATTCCTTTGTCAGAGATCACGGGCCAAGCTTTTCCTTTAAGGTTCTCTTGACAGCCCAAAAGGCTAAGAGTCAACTAACATGGCTTCCTATGGCCCTGTGAGTGTGCTTCAAAACACCTCATCAGCGCCCACGGGGCCGATATTTGCAATTTGTGTATTTTTAGCTTGGAAAGAGCAAAAGTGACGAATTTTTTTCCTCAGAAGCACTGACCCAGACTACGACTTGGGAAAAATTTCCTCTGCGGCCCCACATAATCACTTTGTCGGGCCTGCGGGGAATAAATGATTCAAGCTTTTGAGCCCACATTGTTGGCAAAAATGTCCTAAGTGTTGTGAAAATCCTTCTATAACTGCCATCGGTCCACCTCTTCCTCGCCTCATGTCCAAATCCTGATTCCATTGGGGCCAAAGAAATTCCTTCTTCCATGGGCTCGCATGGGCCGGAAAATGAAACTTGTAAGTTTTTTAGCCCAAAATGAAGCTAAGAACCGAGATGTTTCCTCGCATGGTCCCACCAATCCGCACTCAATTTCTCTGAGAAAAATTTCGTCCTCTAAGTCTTTCGACCCCGCTTTTGGGTAAAATTTTCTCCTAAGGCTTGCACTGGCCCATAACTTTCGAAAAATACAAGGAGTTAGGAGGAGTTCTTTACCTTTCTGGAAAGGGGAAGAAATTTCCCATCTGATGAAGCTAATTCCAAGAAACCTTGAGTTTTTAAAAAGTATAAAATTCAAGTTGAAGCACAAGAAGGGGGAAGTGGATTACCTGACCAAAATAGTGTGAGCTTATTTTGGTCAACAATTACTTGTATAAAATGATTATGAGCATAATATAACACCAAATAACATAACATTTTAGATTAATTATCTCAATATGCAATTATAATAGCTTGGCCACTTCGAGGGGTCAACCTTCAAAACCATACAATAAGACTCAAAGGATCGAATGATGATCAATTACTACCCTACTAACCCCTATTTTTACTATTCATATTCTATGACCATTACCAAGGCCGACCTACTAATGATAATATAAAATATATGAAAGAAATACATCATGATAAGAAGTAATGATAGTGAAAGTTTTGCTATATACATCCAATGTAAGATATATAGTTAAGGGAGTAAGCAAAACCCACTTAGGGATTTTACTCAACCAATGCAAAATGTTTGTGATATAATAATCCAACTTCCAAGACAAAGCTTTTCCCTTTTTAACATCATTTATTACCAACTGGAAATCACCTTTGATTTCCAAAGCTTCATAGCCAATGCTGACCGTCAGTTTGAGACCTTTAAGCAAATCTTAAGCATATGCTTCATCACACATGCCATCCTTTAAAGGAAAATACCCAACTATTACTAAACTTCCATATTCATCTCTAATTAAAAACCTAGATCTTGATAGGCATGAGTTTCCTTTCAAGGCTCTGTCAGATTTAAGCTCTCAAAAAGTGGGAGGGGGTGGAAAAGTTTGGATGGTAAACACTTTTATTATACCAAAGCTATGAACTGGAGTGGTGGAGAAGCACTTTCTCTAAGCAGGACATGTAGGTGGGCTTGGGTCCTCAATGTCCACTAAGTGATCCACATTCCAAGTTCCCCACTATGTTCCGCTTGGTCCATATGGAGAAGTTCGACCGCTACCTCAAGGTGTTCCCATGACCCCTTATTGAAAGTATCCAATGAACTCAATGGGAATGGAAATTAGGTTTTTGATTACAAACCATTAGATGGTAAACACTTTTATTATAGCATACCTATGAACTAGAGTGGTGGAGGATTAATTTCTGTAAGTGGGACATGGAGGTGGGCCTTGGTCCTTAATGTATGCCAAGAGATCCGCATTCTAAGCACCACACTATGTTCTACTTGGTCCATATGCAGAAGTTTGAACCCTACCTTTAGGTGTCCCCATGGCCACTTATTGAAAGCATCCAATGAACTCAATAGGAATGGAACTTGGGTTGATGATTACAAACTACTTGTAACTCACCAATATCCCAAGAACTTGAGTTCATCTTGTCTTTGAATAGTTATTATCTAGTCATGTATTTTAACATCTGTAAATTCATTACTAATTGTCTGGTATGTAAGATAACAAAAATCCTAGCATCCACTAACCTCAAGCCTCTATGATGTTACAACAACGATAATTCAAATAACATATTGAACCCAACGACCATTAGGCTTAAAATTTAACACAACGACTGGTAGGATTATATTTTCATTTGGAACTCATGTGATAGAATTCAAATATACTATTGAGCTCAACGGCCACTAGGATTAAATTTTTAGTTGAAATCACGAGTATTCAGGAAAGAAATGTAGTGCGAAACCACCCTAGCGGTCCCATGTCATTGAAAATAGTATTTTAAAATTTAAATATAATCGTGGGGAGAATTCAAAGTGCCACATTATGTTCCACTTGGTCCATATGGAGAAGTTTGAATATTTGTTGTGTAGTCGTGTATTTGAATATTCGTCAAGTCATTACTAATTGTCATTTATGCAAGACAACAACTATCCTAGTGGTCATTATTCTCAAGCATGTGTGATGTTGCAACAATGCTAATTTGAATAACATATTGAACCTAGTGGTAGGTAGGCTTAAAATTAAACATAATGGTCAGTAGGATTAAATTTTCATTTGGAATTCATGTGATAGAATTCAAATATCCTATTGACCTCAGCAGTCGCTAGGCTTAAATTTTTTTTTTGGAAACACGAGTATTCAGGAAATAAATGTAGTGATCAACCACCCTATCATTTTGCCTATCATTGAAAATAGTCTTTTAAAATTTAAATATAATTGCGGGGAACATTTGAAGTGCCTCGTTATGTTCCGCTTGGTCCATATGGATAATTTTGACCCCTACCTTAAGGTGTCCTCATGGCCACTTATTGAAAGTATCCAATGAAACTCAATGGGAATGGAGCTTGGGTTGAAGATTACAAACTACGTGTAAATTTTGGATGGTAAACACTTTTATTATACCATAGCTATGAATTGGTGTAAGTGGGGCATGGAGGTGGGCTTGGCTCCTTAATTTCCACCGAGAGATCCACATTCGAGGTGCTCCATTATATTCCGCTTAGTACATATGTAGAAGTTTGAACCCTACCTCACAGTGTACCCATGGTCACTTATTGAAAGAATCCATTGAACTCAATGAGAATGGAACTTGGGTTGATGATTATAAACTACTTGTAACTCACCCACTAGCCCAAGAAATTAAGTTCATCCTATCTTTGAATATTTGTTTTCTAGTCATGTATTTGAATATCCATCAAGTCATTACTAATTTTCCTGTATGTAAGACAACAACTATCCTTGTAGTCACTAACCTCAAGCCTATGTGATGTTCCAAAAACACTAATTCGAATAAAATATTGAACCCAACGAGCGTTAAGCTTAAAATTGAACACAACGACCACTAGGATTAAATTTTTGTTTTTAATTCATGCAATAGAATTCAAATATACTATTGAGATCAGCGGCATCTAGGCTTAAATTTTTGTTTGGAAAATCTATGAGTATTCAGGAAATAAATGTAGTGAGAAACCACCCTAGCTATCACCATGTCATTAAAAATTTTCTTTTAAAATTTAAATATAATTGCGAGGGAGTATAGTTAGATTTTCAATTGAGTCGTTACAAATTGTCTTGAATGCAAGAAAAAAAATATCCTAGTGGTCGCTAACTACAAGTATTTGTGATTTTCTTACAGTGTTATGTAATTATCTTCCATCGTAGCGGTTGCTAGGAATATCATGTAATAAAATTTGAATAACATGTTGTACTCAAAGACCGCTTGGATAAATAATTGGTGTGGGAGTTTAGTTCAGTTTTGAATTTTTAGTTGGTTCATTAATAAATATCTTGAATGCAAAGACAAGAATTATCCTAACACCAGCTAATATTAACTCTTTATTATGTTACACCAACGTAGTGGAATAATTTATGACATTAGCAGACGCTAGGCTTCGAATATAATGTGATAGACTTTGAATAACATATTGAACTCAACAACCGCAATGCAATTTTTTTTGTTTTGGAATATGTGTAATCTAGAAAAAAAAATTAAATTAATATTGTCTTTAAATATTTCTTGTCTAGGAACATCAAAGAAAGAAATTAAACATCCACCCTAGCGGTCGCTAGTCTTAGAAGGTAGTAATGTAACTTCTAAATATAATAAAGTAGCTAGTTAGTTTTTCAGTCAGGTTGTTACTAATTATCCTGTATGCAAGGCTAACAACCGTTAATCTCAAGTCTTTGTTATGTTGCACCCAATGCTATTTACTAATCATCGACATTAGCGACTGCTAGGATTCGAATATCATGGTAGGATTTTGATAAATTAATATGGAAATATAACTATAATAATGGTGCTTAGTTTAGTTTTTAAGGCGAGCCATCTTAGTTATATCGTATGCAAGTCAACCAGAATCTTAGTTGTAGCTAGTCTCCATTCTTGTTTGAAAAATGTATTTAGGAAACTCTTTAACATTTGTCTTGTCTTGGAATATTTTTTGCCTTGTGTTGTATTTTAATAGCTAGGCAATGTCGTAAACATCGAGCTTAATGACCTCTATTCTTGGAATATGTTATTTTAGAATTTAAAAATTGCTACTTTATATCGGCTCATTTATCAAGTGATTCATTACTAACTGTAAATGAAATATTTGTTTGTAAATAGAATGATTAACATTTATATTTAATAAGGTGAATGACCAAGAAATATTGGGGGGTGATGGAGTGTCGCATTAGCGAAAAATGTGAATTATGTGAAATTCATGAAAATAGCGAAAATCTATGAAAAATGCGAAAAAAGGCAAAAAGCTTGTTTTTCAAAAATAACAAAGGTTGTGGCGGGATATGGGTTTCCCGTGCCCAGTGCCGGGGTCCTCACTGGTGCAAACAAGATCCTAGTGGGAAATGGCTGACGAGGTAGTGCCCGTGGATCTACCCGTGAACTTGAAGCGGAAAAGGATGTGCTTGAATTGATAGGAAAATTCGGCACTTGCTTGGTTGTCAAAACCCTAGTTTCTTTGTTCGGGGAGTCGGTATTGGAAAACATGGCAAAAAAAAAAAGTATGGTGTAGGCTGAGCTGATTGTTATGTTTTTGGAGCCTGTTTTCATGTTAGAGTGTGGCACACCTTCTATGTGTTACACTCGGGTATTTTTACGGCGGTCCCACTCGCCGGTGACCGGGTTAGGGGGGTTCGGGGGCGAACTCCCCGAAGCAAATTTTCATGGGTAATGGGTAACCGTTATGGGCTGTTTTTGGGCCCATGGTTTTTTGGTACCCATTGTTTTGATACCCACAGTTTTGATACCCACGGTTTTGTATCAAAATGCTTAAACAATTGTCTATTTATATGGTCTTATGCATATGATACATAGACAAGCAAATGTATTGCAGATGTGTTTTGAATTTGGGTGTGAATTCTGTAGAGTTTGTTGAGCATAGCTCTAAATGGATCTGGGTATTGTATTGAGAGAGTGGAGGCTTGTAATAAAATCTGAGCAAGTGATTCTTGGTGGACGTAGCCCAAATTGGGTGAACCATGTTAAATCTTGTCTCTCTGTGTTGTGTTATTTATTTTGTACTTTTATTTGAGATCTGTAATATTTTCTACATATTAGTTTCTACTGTTATGATTATGTAAGGGATTATTCCGCATATTTTATCTCTTATTCCCTAACAATTGGTATCAGAGCCTGGTTTGGTTTGCTGAAGTGTTGAATCATAGGGAAAGTTTTATCTTGAATGGGAGCTATGGAAGATGATGGAAGATCTAGGGTTGATAAATTCAACGGGTAGAATTTCAGTCTTTGGAAGATGCAGATGGAAGATTACCTTTATCAGAAGGATCTTTATACTCCGCTATCAGAGAAGGTGAACAAACTCTCAAGTATGACAGATGCGAAATGGGATTTGTTGGATCGGAAGGAACTTGGAATGATCTGGTTGTGTCTTGCATCTTCGGTATTATTTAATGTTTCAAAGGAAAAGACTACAAAAGAACTGATGGATGCATTAGGGAAGTTGTATGAAAAATCCTCTGCCTCTAATAAGATATTTTTAATGAAAAATTTGTTTAATATGAAGATGTCTGAGAATAGTTCAGCAGCAGATCATTTAAATGATTTCAATATGGTTGTGAATGCTAGCTTCGGTTATAATATAATTCTATGAAGAAGTTAGGGCTTTATTAATTATGTGCTCTTTACCTAAAAGTTGGAATAGCCTGGTAATGGCAGTAAGAAACTCGGTTCCAGCTAACTCGAAGTTGAAGTTTGAGGATGTTGTAGGGGTGATTCTAAGCAAGGAAATGTGAAAAAAAATCTCCGGGGAATCTTCTACTTCAGGGAATGGTTTGATAGTGGAAACTAGAGGGAGACAAAAGAATAGAGGAAACCATGGAAAATCGAAAGATCAGACAAGGTCAAAATCCAAGAGCAAGATTGTATGTTGGAACTGTGGAAAGTTTGGGCATGCAAAGAAGGAATGTTGGGAGCTTCAGGACAAGAAGAAACAACAGGAAGAAAACAAGGAGGAAAATGTGGCATCAGGTAATGTATGCCAGGATGCTCTGATTCGTTCTTTACATAATATTACTGAATCTTGGGTTTTAGATTCAGGGGCTTCTTTTCATGCTACTCCACATAGGCATTATTTTGTTGATAATGTTTAAGGGGATTTTGGGCATGTTTTTCTTGGTGATTATGAGCCTTGTAGTATAGTTGGAAAAGGTTCTGTTCAGGTTAAGATGCAGAATGAGAATACATGGCTATTGAAGGATATCAGACATGTGCCTACATTAAGGAGAAATTTGATATCAGTGGGGCAATTGGGAAGTGATGGTTGTATTGTGATATTTACAGCTGACTCTTGGAAGGTTACCAAGGGTGCTCTTATGGTGGCAAGAGGTAAGAAGGTTGGAACCTTGTATTTATCCACTGATAGTACTAATGATTGTAATCTTGTGGCTAAAGATGTAGATACAACATTATGGCACTATAGGCTCGGTCATATGAGCCATAAGGGCATGGACATAAAAAGGAAGAATTTTCCTGGATATACAGAAACAAGTTTGGAGTTCTGTGAGGACTGCATATATGGGAAATAGAAGCGAGTAAGGTTTCTCAAGGTTGGACCTATAAAGAAAGAGAGTAAGTTAGAGCTGGTGCATTCTGATGTGTGGGGGCCAGCTCAGGTATCATCTCTTGGGGGTTCAAGTTATTATGTTACTTTTATTGATGATGCAACAAGGAAAGTTTGGGTTTATTGTATTAGAAACAAATCTGATGTATTTGACACTTTTGTTAAATGGAAAGCCTTGGTAGAGAATGAAACAGGTCTTAAGCTAAAATGTCTTAGGTCAGATAATGGAGGGGAGTATTACAACAATGAATTTTATGATTACTGTTCTAAGAATGGAATCCGTAGGCCAAATATGGTTCCATGAACTCTGCAACAGAATGGGGTATCAGAAAGGATGAACAGAACAATAATGGAAAGTGCTAGGAGCATGAGGTTACATGCAGGACAGCCTCTTTCTTTTTGGGTAGAAGCGGTGAGCACAACTGTGTACTTGATAAATAGAGGACCCTCAAGTGCCTTGGATGGAGGCATACCTGAGGAGGCTTGGTATGGTAAGAAAGTTGATTATTCATTCCTTAGAGTCTTTGGATGTGAGGTGTTTGTTCATATAGACAAGGATGATAGGACCAAGCTAGAGGGTAAATCAGAAAAATGTACTTTCATTGGTTATGGTGGTGATGAATTTAGATTTAAATGTTGGAGTATTAAAGACAAGAAAATCATTCGGTCTAGGGATGTGGTCTTTAATGAGAAAGTCATGTATAAGCAAAGGTTGCATGAAAATAGGGAAGAATCCAAGAAATAATATGTAGTGGTAGAGGATCTTCCGGATGGGAAAGTGACCCATGAATTAGTTCAGGAACCTACTCAACAGGAACCCCAAACTCCTATAGTGAGGAGGTATTCTAGGGTAAGAAAAGAACCTGAACATTTTTCTCCTTCTCTTTATTATTTATTACTCACTGATAGTGGAGAGCTAGAGATATTTGATGAAGAAATGTTGGTAGATGCCAAAAAGAAGTGGGAGAAAGCCATGGATGAGGAGCATAAGTCTCTCATGGAGAACTAGACTTGGGATTTGGTGAAGCTACCGGAAGGAAAAAGAGCATTGCAGAACAAGTGGGTGTATAAAGTTAAAGATGAAGAAGGAGGAAAGAAAAGATATAAGGCCCGGTTGGTGGTCAAGGGGTTTGCACAAAAACAAGGTATAGATTTTGATGAGATTTTTTCTCCTCTAGTAAAAATGACTTCTATCAGAACTGTTCTTAGAATAGTTGCAGTAGAAGACTTGCACTTTTAATAGTTAGATGTAAAGACTACATTTCTCCATGGTGATTTGGAGGAGGAGCTATATATGCAGTAGCCAGAAGGATATGTAGTCAAAGGTAAAGAGGAGATGGTGTGCAAACTGAAGAAGAGCTTGTATGGCCTGAAACAAGCTCCACGTCAATGGTATAAGAAGTTTGATAGCTTCATGATGGAGCAAGGTTATATTAGATGTCATTCTGACCATTGCATGTATACAAAGAAATTTGAGGATGGAAGTTATATTATCCTGTGTTTATATGTTGTTGACATGTTGGTTGTAGGTAAAAACATGCAGGAAATAAAAGTACTCAAGAAACAGCTAAGTGAATCCTTTGATATGAAGGATTTGGGGGCAGCTAGACAAATCCTTGGTATGAGGATAACTCGGGATACGAAGGAATGGAAGATGAATTTATCTTAGGAAGAGTACATTAAGAAGGTATTGGATAGGTTTAACATTCAGGATGCTAAACCTGTTGGGACTCCCTATGTATGCCATTTTAAGTTATCAAAGCAGGAGTGTCCCAATATAGGTAAGAAACCAGATGTCCAAGGTACCTTACTCATCAGCAGTTGGCATTTTGATGTATGCTATGGTGTGCACTAGGCCTGATATTGCCCATGCAGTGGGAGCTGTGAGTAGATTTATGAGTGATCCAGGTAAAGAGCATTGGCAAGCAATAAAGTGGATCCTTCGGTATTTGAGAGGGACCATGGGGAAAGTTTTGTGCTACAGTGGATCAGACACCACTTTACGTGGTTATGTAGATTCATACATGGTTGGAGATGTAGACAACAGGAGGAGCATGACAAGTTATATTTACACTGTAGGTGGGACAGCAGTGAGCTGATTTCACGACTACAGAATTTGGTGGCTTTGTCAACCATGGAGGCTGAGTATGTTACTGCCACAGAGGCAAGCAAAGAGATGATTTCGTTACAACAATTGCTTGAGGATTTGGGGCATAAGTAGGAGAAATATAAGTTGCATAATGATAGTCAGAGTGCTATACACCTAGATAAGAACTCTGCTTTCCACTCCAAGATGAAGCATATACAGTTGAGATATCACTTCATAAGGACAACTTTGGAGGAAGATAAGTTAAAGTTGGAGAAGATTCATACCAGTCACAATCCTATAGACATGATGACCAAGGTGGTCACAAGGGATAAATTAAAGCTATGTTCATCTTTGGTTGGCCTTCGTGGATGACAGTGAAGGGTTGAGAAGCTTGCTCAGTGAAAATTACTCTCCAAGTGGGAGATTGTTATGTTTGTGGAGCCTATTTTCATGTTAGAGTGTGGTACACCTTCTATGTGTTACACTCAGGTATTTTTACGGTGGTCCGACTCGCTGGTTAGTGGGTCAGGGGGGTTCAGGGACGAAGCCCCTCAAGCAATTTTTCATGGGTGGTTTATCAACCCATGGGTAATGGGTAACTGTTATGGTCTGTTTTTGGGCCCATGGTTTTTTAGTACCCATTGTTTTGATACCCATGGTTTTTTACCCATGGTTTTGATACCCACGGTTTTGTATCAAACTGCTTAAACAACTGTCTATTTATATGGTCTTATGCATATGATACATAGACAAGTAAATGTATTGCAGATGTGTTTTAAATTCAGGTGTCAATTCTGTAAAGTTTGTTGAGCATAGCTCAAAACGGATCTAGGTATTGTATTGAGAGAGTGGAGGCTTGTAATAAAATATGAGCAAGTGATTCTTGGTGGACGTAGCCCAAATTGGGTGAACCACGTTAAATCTTGTCTCTCTGTGTTGTGTTATTTATTCTGCACTTTTATTTGAGATCTGTAATATTTTCTGCATATTAGTTTCTACTATTCCGATTCTGTAAGGGATTATTCCACATATTTTATCTCTTATTCCCTAATATTGAATGTTGAGGTGATACAAGAGGTCCCTTTTAATTCAAGCCTCATTGGGTCTGATAGGTTGATGAACTCAGAAGACTTCAAGGTTGGTGGAATCGATTTCAAAATTGTTGTAGAAAGTGTACATATCTTGGTGCTTCCTCCCAAAGCTGATTTTTCTAATTCTTGGGTGAAAAGGGTGATTTTCTGAAAGTTTGTAGGCACCCATTTCTCTCAGAGGAGAATTTCAAGCTGGGTCACGTGCTTCTGGGGCTCAAATGCTAAACCAAAAGTTAGTTTCCTTGCCAATGCATTTTTTCAGGTAAGTTTCCCCTCCCCTGATTTGTTGAATTTGGTGCTTAAAGAAGGACCCTGGTTCATGAACTGTTCTAGCCTATACTTTCATTTTTGGTCACCAAATTTTGACCCCTGGAATGAAAAAATTTCCAAGGCCCCGCTTTGGTTAAGCATTTATGATTTGCCTTTGGATCTTCGTAAATGGTCTGTTCTGAAGCCAATTGCAAACTCCCTAGGGGCCCTCATGCCCATCCGTAATCCTACCCTGAATTTCTGGTGCAAAATCTGTAGTGCCCACATTTTACACACCCATATACAATAGTAAAATACCAGGAATTTTTTTTACTTACGTTGCTCACTACACACAACACCGTAAGGGCTCCAAGTAAAGAACTCGACTCACATGCGACAAACACATAAGTCATTGACTCACATAGAAACATGCAGATGACATCGGCATGTCGATGCCACACTTTTCCCAACAAACGAATACTAGTAATAACACGAACACAATAATAAGGGGCTCAAGGATTGACAACCCACAACACAACATTTCCATGGTTACCTCTAGAGTACGTTAAACATCCAATAACATTATTATGTAAGCAAAATTTCCTCCCTTTTTCCACCTACATGTTCCAAAAATTCGTTTCACCTTTCACTTATTGTTTAACCATTTGATTTGCTCTTTACCCTTATGAAAAATCTTCATAACTTACATAAGTATTTTCCATATTTCAAATTCTATACAAAATTCTAACTCTCTCATTCTTGTGTTAAGATTAGGCTTCCCAATACGCTTATTCAAAGTTTAGAATTTAACCTTGTTACACAAGTGAACCTAACGTGATGTCAGGATGAAATCTTGGGATTAAGGAAGACATAGATTGAAATAGATTTTTTCCCCAAGAACATCCATCGATCACGGAATAGTTATTTTGCTACCATTATTATTATAGTTCAATAGCTTGTTAAATTCCAAATTTGATTTCTATAGGTATATCTTTTGTTTTTCCGTGTTTGGTCACACCAAGGCAATGTATATTCTTTGTAACACATGAAGATGTTTAAATTAAGTCATAAGGACTCCCAGTCATTATTCCTAACCTCAAATTTTGGTTTTACTCTTATATGATTTACTTTTACGTCGCACTAGGGTCTCATGATTACTATCGTTTTAAACATAAAAGTTACGATAGTACTTGTCTGACATATTAAAGAAGCACATGGTTAAGCTTAATTCCAGTTTCTCTCAGGGCTTCAATCTCTATTATAGGTGTGATTAGGGTTAAAAGGTATTTACCCTATAATCCTTTTGTGAAAGATCAAGGCACTAAATTTTCACAAGCCCAAGACAAGACATTTATTTACGAGGGACAAAAAGGGTTCACTAACGAGAATGCAAGACAAAGAAAAACTATATCGCGATCTTCATTTAGGTCGTTTGGGTCCAACAGGGATTTCATTCACTGATGAAGTTAATTTCTAGATCTAATTTCGTAAGGCCTTGAAAGCTAATAGGATACAAGGGAGTAATATCTCTACCTACTCCACAGATGGGAAGGTTACACCGCTTAGTCATTCCTTCTAACAAGGACTCATAAGGTGGCTTCCAAGGCGATCTTCACCACTCAACCTGGTGTCATACCTGAAGAGAGTACATTCTTCTCACGATTACCAAATCTAGAAGGAAACCACATACTCTGGATAGGTTGGACCATGACATTCCTAAATATGGGTTCACGACAATGTCGCTAGACATAAAGACTATGACGGTAAACTCCAACTAGAGGTTTTATTTACCTAACCTAGGGATCTCATCGAGTGCAAAGCTTGAGTTTGTTCTACGGTCTTGAATTTCTTATATGGTAAAAAGGATCACACATGCAGGCAAGTTATGCACGAATATTTTATTAAAGTTGAGTGTTCCCATTAAAACTCTTTATTATGTTTGCAAGGTAAGAAGATAATCCATAAATTAATTTAATCGTTTATTGAATACTAAGAAGGTACTACAATATATTAACTTCAATTTCAAATTTACTTTATATAAATTAAACCCTTTTTTTTGCCATACACAACTAAGAATCAAACTGAACCAGTGATTAGATGCACATTTCCTAAGTTATCCCTAAAACTAGCATATCATGCATATTAACAAATTTCAATTATAACTTTTCGGTAACAAGAGACTACATTAGACAGTTATTCATTTTACAATGACCTATAAAAATTACAATAGCAATAATTAAATTACACATCACCTTTTTTCGTTGTCATTCTTCCATCCTGCAAAACCCACGTGAGCATGATATCAGCGATAATTCACTGGCATGGCATCCACCCTAATCAATCATAATTGTCATTTTTCAGTTTCCCATTTACATAAGATAAAAAAAAATTACAATTAGCAATCGAAACAAAAAGGTTTAGAGACATGTATTCATTACATTTCATTTTGCTTCTTTTGTAACCCAGGAGAGAGAAAGAGAAGGGAAGAGAGAGAAAACACCACTTTGGTCAAAAGTTCTAATACACACAAAAAGTTTCATTATAGTGTTTTAAACAGTTATTTACATGTGTTTAAACATTTTCAGGGTGATTTTGCAACCCTACGAGGTCCCGCAACTTTCTATTCTTACATTTTCTCACTAGCTGCAAAATATTCAAAACGGGCTCGGAGGCTAAGAAACTACTTCCAAAGGTTATCTTCCGATGAGCACGCACACCATGATTAAATTTCTACGTGTCCCTAGATATACCAAGAATTCATAGCAACTGACAGAATTGAAAAAGAGCGAATGGTTTGCGTTTGGCGGTTAGTTCTCTCGGGGCCACTGGTCATAGTTCACCCAGTTGTAAAATGGCAAAAGTTAGCTCGAGGGCCCAGAAAATTGATTCCAAAATGAACATTCGATGGAGGAGCACGCAACGAGACATCTCCTACTAGTTCCCCTATATAAGGAGAATTCATCAGAGTCGACGGGACTGAGAACTAGTAAACCATTTTCAAACGGCGTCAAGTTTTCTGGAGTGACAAGACGAAATTGGTCCAGTTTGACCTCATCAAACTGCAACCGGAGGCCTACAAAATGGCTTCGCCAAACTATCCCGAAAAGTTCTCTTTCCTATACTGAATGTTCCATGCATTTGTCTAGTATAAATGCTAGAGGTTTGCGAAGATGGGACGTGATTTCTCTTTCCGGGTTTCAAATGGTGGTCCAAAACGAAAGCCAACTTTCTAGTTTTAACAACTCTCTACTATTGTAAACCGATGTAACAGGGCTCCTATAAGAGCGTCAAAAGGATGTCATATGATCATTTTGGGTCAAACAAAAAATCAAGGCGACTCCTCGTATACCAAGGTACACAAATGAAACTTCACATCTCATTTCCAGAGTTGCGAAGGGTACTTGGTGAGTCTCTGAAAATTGTAAAATTTAACTATTTAAAACCAAGAGAAGGTCAACTTTATCAATGGAGAGTCAAATTCGTCTGGTTGATAGAATGATATTGGAGTGGTCAAGAAGGGTAAGATTTTTCTAAATCATCTCGAAGTGAGGGTGATAGTTCATGGTTTAAAGTAGACGAGTTAAAAATACTTTGAGAGTTGCGACACGACACTTTATTGTTTTGTAATGAGTTGAAGGGACATTTAACTGTATTAAAAGTCCTAATGATTTAAAATTCTATTTAATTGAAAAAGAGAACTAAAACACGAGAATTATGAGATGTAAGGGAAGAAGGACCATGCATGGAGAATGAAGTTGATCGAAGCCGCAGGCTTAGGTTCAGTCTCTTCCTTGGGCACTTCGCCAACCAGTTCACGAGCCTGGATCTAACCCCCACCATGTCACACCGACTTCCTGATCAATTGAAGTTTTCCAACAGAGTAAGAAATTGCTTGTGCGTTTCTAAAACCTTCTAAATAGATCCAATATGTGCATATCCTTGCATGAAATTTCAGCTATCCACGTGGGCTAATTTGTGTTTATTTCTTGGAGGAACTTTATCAAATGCTTCATGTGCTTTGTCTCTAAGTCCATGCTTTGCATTCAGGTCTAACCAAGCATTTACAACTACATGAAATGGCCATATCCATACGACTTGATTTAAAGTGCCCATTTTAACATAGTCTGGGATATACTAGCAATGGAAAATATGTCCATGAAGACACTAGGTGTTTGCATTTGAAGGAACAACCACTGAGCTTCAAGGCAATTATGTGGGCTTCTAGACTATCATGGACGTTCATAACCTATTCCTACATTGCCATTTTGGCACAAACACTAAGGATGTAGGAATTGCATATTGTCAAACAGTTTTGTGCCTTTTCTACACATCCATTTTGTGCATATGCTGCCATCATGGCATTCCATGAAACAACATTTCTTTGAGGCATTAAATCAGATAGTTCAATGCCTTATAAATAGACCCATTTCTTTTTTGCATATCCTGCTAACATTGCAGTACCTGGGACTGTGTTTCTTCCATGCGTTTAGACGAACAGTTCGCCTGCTCCCACGTTTTACCCATATATCTACTAGGGCAGGTGCGACTGTAGCATTTGACAAAGTTCCTCTACTTTTTTTTTTAATTTGCAGGGAGTCCACGCAAGTCTAGGTGCGATTGGGAGGATGCTAGCAACGTGAAAAGTTAAATAGACATAAATCCTCCTCTATTTGCTTTGATGAGCGCCCATACTCTGTCCCCAAAGCATTTGCAACTGCAACAACATATGGAAAACTCCCTCTATCTAATGAGCTTGGTTTTCCCACGCAGGAGTGTGTGGCGTGGCCTGGGAGAATGCTGAACGGTTGTGGAGTCTAGCTTTACGCGAATCAAAGCATTTTCTTGAAGGTTTTTAAGGCCGTTTTAACAAACTCATTTTTGTGTGTAGATCCCTGTGCCCCCAAACTAGCTGCCCATTCCAAAAGCAAAAAAAACAAAACCCTAACTCGCCCAAAAGAATCACGGGCCTCATTTTTTTTAGATTTCCTCCCCTTTGCCCTAATCCGCCCCTTTTACGGGCTTTTTGATTTTATTTATTTTTAATTCCTTTTATGTTTATTTATCTATTTCTTTTTGTTTTTTTTAATCTAAAAACATCCTAAAACCCTAAATCAAAGTAGAAAAATAAATAAAATATAACTTAAAAGTCAATCCATTACCAGAGGTGAAATTTTGACACAAAAGTGATTGATTGAAGTCGGCGATATGAGTTATAATAGTATTATAAACATTATTTTAATAATTCTATGGCTTAATAATGATAATAATTATTAATCCTATTAATGGCGATGACCAGTTAATTCGACGAACCGAGAACCAAATTTCCCCTTAACCAGATAACCGTCATGACGCTACGGGGTCCATAGTTTGGGGTGTCGACAATGACGCGACAGGTAAGAAGGAGAGGGAAGGTGAAAAATATTCACTGCGACCTGGACATGGTAAAAAATAGTCAACAAAAAGCACACGCACACCAGTATCCCAGGCTTAGCAACAATGTCGTCATGCCAGGGACTGGGGAAACATCACACAGGGCATTACAAAATCTCAATGCATATCTGTGTGGAGATGGACCTGACTACCTCTCTTCCGTCGTCTTTGATTCTCCAAATTTTTTTTTGCCCCAAGTGCTTTACCATTGAGTATGAGGGTCTAAATGCAAAGTGTTTTTTACTGCAGGCAGTTAAGTCATCTTAGTAAGGCCTGCTCTTTGAAACTAGCCAAGGCTTCCAAGGAGTTGGATTCCTAGAAGGTTGTCTATGTGATGAAAGGGTTGGAGGTAAGTGAAATGGCATCACCCTTGGTGGGTGATATTTCACCTCTTTCTCTTTTAAAAGAAACTGAAGAAGTGCATAAAAACTTTAGGGAATTAATTTCCCTTATTAAGGAAGGTTTTAATCAAGGACAAGTGGCTTCCCTGAACTCGTTACAATCTTGACTCCTGGATAAAGTCTTGACTAATAAGCTTTAGTCCCTTTTAGGTGATGGTGGCTTGGAGGAAGGAGAATTTGAGCCAGATCTACTGGTACCAGCTTTAGCTTCCTTCAAATTGGATTCAATTCAAGCAGGGTTGAAGGAGGCCATATACGGCTCAACTGACAAAAAAGACAAAAAATACAAATAATAATTGGCATTGTTGGAAGTGGATGCTGGAAAATAAAGTGTCTTGAACTTTTCCAAAGTTGTGTCTAGGAAGGATAATTTCCTTCCCTCTCCTAAATGATAATAATTTCTTGGAATATCAGGGGTCTCAACACCCCTGATAAATAACGCTTGTTTAAGCATTATCTCTTCTCCTCAGAGGTGAGTGTGGTGTTGCTTTAAGAAACAAAGATGGCCACTATGAAAGTAGTTGCGCTCTAGAAAAATTCAGTTAAGGGATGGAATTTCTTCTTCTCTAATGCTACCAGGGCCTCAGGGGGCTTTTGATTCTGGTGGAAGGAATGTCAAGTTCAAGTTGATCTTATCCACCAGAATCATAGTTAGCAATTGGGTCGGGTTCACCCGAAATGTTCTCAATCGGTCTTCTACCTCCTTAATGTGTATGGTCCAAATATCATAATTAGAAAAAGAGAGGTTTGACAAGACATCTCCAAGTATTTTCTCACCCTTGAAGACCAACTGTTCCTTTTTGGTGGTGATTTCAATACTATCACCTATGAGAAGATTAAAAAAGGCTTGGTATTTCTAGAAATCGGAAATCCCAGGCTGATTTTTGTTCCTTTATCTTTGACAACTCTCTTTTAGATATCGAGCCCAAGCAAGGTTGGTTCACCTGGAGCAATCGTAGGAAGGTCTTCCGTAATATTGTTGAAAGGCTCGACAGGTTGTTAGCCGGCCCTAAGTGGTCTCTGAATAATGTTGTCTTGGAATGCTCGATTCTACCCTGGTCTGGCTCTAATCACTTCCTGGTTTCCCTGTCAGTCAATATTGACTTTACCCCTCGCAAATCCCCTTTTAAGTTTTAGCTTATATTGTTGAGGTATGCCTCTCTAGAATTTTTTTTTTCACAAAGGTGGCACTCCTATTAGGTTAAAGGTTCAAAGATGTTGGTGCTTGCACAAAAACTAAAACTTCTCAAAAGGGATCTATGGTATTGGAAAAAATCTTGTTTTAAGAATATCTTCCAAGAAAAGCCTAGAGTGGAAGCCGATTTGAAAGCTCTAAATGAGTTATTTTTTGTCTCTAGCATGGTGGAGGTGGAGTTTCTTTTGGAGAAGTCTTTACTAGCCAAACTTGGTGAATTGCTTCTGCGTGAGGAGGTATTCTAGAAACAAAAATCATAGGAATTATGGCTCAAGGATGGGGACATGAGAAAAAATTTATTTCATTCATCCATAAAAGCGAGGTGGAGCTCATCTTTCATCTCTGAGATAAAGAGTCATGATGGTATTTCCCTCTCTGATCAAAAACATATTTATGATGAAGGGATTTGGTTCTTTACTTCCCTCCTTCAAGGTGACATCGCATCCTTTGATTTAGAGAAATCCTCTTTCCTTGAAAATATCCTGATGCTGGTCACTGATGCTCAAAATGTGGCCCTTCTTAAGCCCTTCATTATGAGTGAAGTGGAGAAAGTTGTTTTCTCTATGGCCAAAAACAAAGCTCGGGGTCCGGATGGTTTTCAGGCTGATTTCTTTCAGAAATATTGGAACATCGTTGGCTATGATGTTTGGGCGGTTGTGGAAGAATCTCACAGATCCCGTTCAGTGCTTGAATCATTAAACTGTACCTTTATAAGTATCTTCCCAAAGGTCCCTCAACCCTCTTCATTCACAGACTTTAGGACGGTTTCTTTGTGCAGTACTTCCTACAAAATCATCTCGAAAGCCATTACTTCCAGACTCAAAGGGCTGCTAGAACCTATGGTCTCTCCGGAACAATCTGGTTTCTTACCGGGGGAGGTCAATTTTTTATGGTATTTTTCTCTCTCATGAACTCATTCATTCTCTCTCCTGTAATAAATCCCCGGGTATGTTACTAAAACTAGATATCAGCAAGGCCTTTGACAAGATAAACTAGTGTTTTCTAATCAGAATCCTTAGAAAGTTTGGTTTTTCAATTCATTTTTGTAATTAGGTGTTCGGTTGATTTTCTGGGCCTTCTTTCTCTGTGTTAATTAATGGTAATGCTGAAGGTTTCTTTGAAGGTAATCAGGGTATAAAACAGGGTGATCATCTCTCCTCCTTTCTCTACATTTTAGTGGCTGACTCGCTTAGTAGGGCCATCAGCAATAAAGTTTGGGAAGGCAAATTGCAGGGATTAAGAATTACGGAGGGGGTGGATCCTATTTCTCACCAGCAATTCACAGATGACAGTTTCTTGTTTGGAAAAGCCAACATTTAGGAGGCTAGAGAATTGAAGGGGTTGTTCGATGCTTATGCGGTCACTGCTAGACAAGAGGTCATCCTTGTCTAATCCTTCATCTTATTTTATAACATCCCCCCTTCTCTGGAAGCTAGAATTATTGGCATTGTCAGTTTTAAAAAAGGCTCATTTCCGGTCAAATATCTTGGTGTGCCTTTGTTTGGTGGCTCAGGTTGGACCTCGGTGTGGAACGATCTCCTATATTCAGTTAATTTAAAACTCAACTCGTGGAAAGGAAAATGGCTATCACTAGCTGGGAGACTGGTCCTCATCAAATCTGTTCTCAGTGCCTCCCCCTTATACATACTTTCCATACTGAAAAATCCCCAAAAGTATTCTATCAAAGCTTATCAGGATTATGTAAAATTTTATATGGCAAGGTCCCTATATGGAAAGGAAAATCCCATTGATCAGCTAGGAAGCTTTGTCCAAACCCAAAGATCTATGCAGGGATAGCATTCTCAACTTGGGTATTCAAAACTTGGCCTTGGGTGCCAAGCTTGTCTAGAATCTCCTCACAAAACCTTTGTGTCTTTGCAGCCAAGTGGTGGAAAACAAATATTTGGGGGGCCATCTTCTGGAATCAATTCTCCACATTGCTAATACCCCTCGTGGCTCTCATATATGGAAACTTCTTAGTTGAATGTCGAGAGATATTCTTATTCAATACAGCCTGGAAAATCAAAAAAGGTAACAGGGTGTTATTCTGGGACAATCCTTGGAATAGTTTTCCCGTGCTTGGGGAAAATTCAGAGTTTGGGGAAATCAAGAGGCTCTTAGTTGAATAATGGGGACCATATGTTTCCCAACTATGGGCTAATTCTAGAAATTTTTCCTACTCTATTGGAATGGAAAAGTATTGATCACCTAAATCTCTCTTTGGAAACTAAGGATAGTTTTCACTCGGGCTCTGCAGGAATGACAGATTGTGCTTTTTGGGGGTAATGATGAAACTGTCTAGACTGTGTCCTCTTCTAGGAAATACTTCCTGTGCTGTGGCTATAAACTATTGCATGTTAAGTAGGAAGCTGAGGCTCTAATCTGGAAGGCATGTTGGTCCCCCTCGTGTCCACCTAAATTTTTCCTTTTCACTTAGGTGGCTTTCAAAGGAAAAATTGTCACTCAAGAAAGGGGAGGAATAGATTTGGTTTTTATGGTCCCTCAATGTCCTTTCTGTGTGAGAAGCATGAGGAAGATCGTGATCATCTTCTACTTCATTTCACATTCAGAACTGAATGCTAGAGTTGGTTGTGTGTCAGGATCAATCTCCTGTGGGTCCAACCCTCTACACTCCCGGTAGCCATTTTGTCTTGGCCTGTAAACCTCCACTCTGGTGCTCTCCTCCTCGATTTGACTGTGTGGTATCGTGCTACTTCTCTGGCACATCTGATGGGAGTGAAATAAAAGAATATTTAGGGAGGAGCAGAACTTGGTGGGCAGGGTCATTCTCAGGTTGGAATGGGCTATCTATGAGGTGGTTTCTACTAATTGGTCCCACTTTCATCACTTCTCCAACATTGACAGGGAAATCAAGTAGTTCTAGCCTAGAATCATCAAGCCTGGAGCAGGTGCTCAGCACCCTTCAATCTCCTCAGCCTCGCTCCATCAGTTATCTTGTTGGCTCCCCCCCACCCCAGGTTTCCTCAAGCTAAATTTTGATGGAGCGGCCAGAGGTAACCCGGGCATCTCCGATGCTGGATGCATTATAAGAAACGAAAAGGGTTTATTGGTCAGCTGCTGCCTCTTACACACTCAGGGTTGGCACTTGTAATTCGGCTGAACTACAAGCTCTAAGAAAAGGTCTAGATCTAGGTGGCCTCTTTAAAGATATAAAATATGAAATCAAATAGGATTAGCTAGTAATTGTGAATGGTACAATTAAAAAGAAAGATCTGTCACTATGAAACTGAGCCCTAGGAGTTCCGAGGCCCTTTTGCGACCAAGTTGGGAATCCTAAGTAAAACTATGTGAGTCATTATGCAAAGTGATTCAGCAAAGGAGATGGTGTGCCTTCTGACTCAGCTGGTGAATAAGGTGGTTCGAGCAAGTACATGGCAGGCGATGGTTTGCATTCAATTCCAAAGTATGGTGAAGGATTGGCTAGATTGGTCAACAATGCGAGGAAAATTATAGAGCACACATCCTCTAATGAAACACTTCTGTGATTCTTATGCGGCGGATTTAATGGATTTGGACAAGGGCTTCTCCTTGGTGGGTTTAGGGTTCTCCCTCCTAATGGAAACGATGGTTGTTGGGGGGCTTCCATACATTGGCTTGAGCTATGATCTGTGTGAAATCCCCTGTTTCGTTCTAGGATAACAGATAATTGGCTGAAAAGAATTTTTCATCTCTCCTGTGTCAAAGATTTGGATGCCATCAAAGAAATCCTGGGTGAAGAATATCTATCTATTTTTGGTTGGCCACATGTCAACAGTGGTGTTGCCTCTATATTTGTTGAGAACCTGCTAATAATCTATCCCTCTAAAGTGGATGCTGTGAATATGGCTCTGCACTTGCTTCGACCAACATACTGTGCTAACCTAGCCTCCAAAGTGGTGAATTGATATTTGGCGTTTTTGGCTGTGCATGAGTCTTTACCGAGCGCATCGGGGGTGGCTGTGGGTGTCTTCAGTGAACTCAAATAAATGGTTCAGCATTCTCCTGGCCTTCACTAAGCAGCTGGTGGTGTATGCCCGGGACCAATCTACCAACCATGCTCACCTGGTGCCTCCTAATCTGAAGACCCTCTATGCTCCGTTGGACCCTATCCCACCTGGGTGGAGTTGAGCTACGGCTGTCTGCTGCAGGGCCTATGACTTTCTCTGGCTGAACTAGGTGAATTCTAAAGTGAAAGTTGAAATGGAAGATGATACCAACCTTGATCGGATGTCTCAAGCTGCTATTGTTGTTGTCACCTCGGGGACTGAAGATTAATCCCTCTCTTTCCTAATACTATAGTTATAGTATATCTCAGATAATGTTGGCCTATGTTCATGTATATCCAACTATTTTTTCTCTTATGATTTTGTTGTTTTGCTTTCAAATCTTGAGGTCAGGCCTCTGTTTATGTAAATAGGGAATGGGTCCCTTCAACCTGCTTTATCTATAAAAAAAACATTTATATTTAATAATAGGGAACGGGTCTTTCTTAACCACTTTAGAAGGTAATGTTGTGGTCTGCTTCCTGCATTACCTACTAAATTCCCTTTAGCACTCCATTTTGGACTTCCAGAACCATTCTCGTGCTATCCCTCTCCATCAGGGCCTCATCTTCCTTCTTCATAAGATTTGTGTCTCCAAATTCCTTTGGCTTCCATTCCTCTCCCAGCGACCCGCACTTCACTACCTGTACTTCTCCCACTCCCATTATGGACACCTCTTCCAAACCCAAGACTAAGAACCCAAAGCTTCCCAAAAATGACATCCATCACTCTACCCGAGTTCTTAGAAGCACCAAAGAGCTAGAAGTTGTGTAAAATTTGCTACATATCAGTAATGTTGGTCTGGATACAAGCCCTGCATCAAGATGGGAATAAGTTACCTAATAGGTTGGAATCTCTGGAGAAAGAGATGAAGCAGTTAAAGAAGGACCTGCAGCGCATGGAAAAGTAGAAAGGAAAAAGAAAAATTGATGATGATAATGACATTGGGAAGGATCAGATTGCTGACATTTACAAGAAAGGAACTCTCTGGACAATAGATTAATGGAGGGAAAAAGACATGCATGATCACAACATGGTTATTTTCAATGCCATTAGTGACTTCTTAGAGCAGCATGTTCGTAGCATTACCATGCTTAGCGGGACCCCTAACACTATTTGGGGGAATGAAAAAGAGAGAAGCCAGACCATCTCAAAGTTGAACGCAACTAACCCAACACACATCACCACTTTGGCGTTGTTCACTTCGCTACAAATAATCCAATCCAGGATCGTCAGAGCTTCCAAGAAGTAAGCTCCCTCGAGGCTGGTGGACATCTTTTTTGTTGCTACTCTTTTTTGGTCTTTTTGTTGTTTCTGTGTTGTTTTTTTGCTGTATTGTTGTTGTTTCTGTTCTGTTTTGTTTCTTGCTTGTAACTATATTTTGGTTACTGTTGGACATAGTGTTATATCTGGATTTTGATCCTTTTTTCTTGTTCCTATATAGCTGTCTATTTGGCTGTTGAGCCCTTTTTGTAATAAGGTATAGTCCCTTCAAAACTATTTACTAATAATAATAATAATAATATTTACGAGTACATATAATTTGCTTACCTTTTACTAAACACGAAAAAATTTGTAAAGAAAATGCATTAAAATTTTTTTATATGGAAAAACAAATATCCAAAAAACTATGTATATCAACGTGGCAATCAAGTGAGAATAAAATATTGAAGAATTAGTCATGACTATTTCTTTTATTGTAACAAAATCATTAAAGGAAGTCAAAATGATTACCTAAACTATAGAAAATCAAACCATTACGATTTATAAAAAAATAATATGCGACTCACATTTTACTGGCTAGAGATAGATGTCAACACTTATGGGAAAAAATAAATAGATGAAGAAAAATGAAAAATCAATTAAAAAAACTAGAGAGATAGATAAAAGGGCTGAAAAGGGAACCCATTTACCAGACACGAATACTTGAGCTATGAATGAACATAAAAAATGGGTTTTTATAAGGAATAAATATTTTTAAATGGATAACAAAATATTCTGTCATGGACGGAAAAAAATGTGGTTTCAGATAGAGCAACGTGTTTTGACAAGAAGATGGAATGGAACTGCAAAGGCACCAAAGGGAAAGACAGGGACAGATTACGGTGTAAAACATAAGAACTCGGTGAATACAAAGTGGTTGCAAGTGCCCACCATCAACTACGGTACACATACAATAACATAGATGTTTTTATAAATAATTGTTTTAGTTGTATCTGATAATTTGACGTACTTGATAATGTCTGTTAAATCACCATATTCTCTCTAAAACACAATATCAACGAGATTCTATTTGCAAGCTATTTTTCTTGTCTCTTTTGATTTTGTCCTTTGTGGGCCCTTCTAATCTGCACTCACACCCATGCTCTATCCATAATCATTGTATTTTGTCTTGTTTGTGTGCCCCCAAATGCGATTACGATAGCTTCCTCAGCTTACCGTTTAATAAAACATGTTGGAAAATATCTCCATGAATTGAGCACTCAGACCAGTAAATTAGTGCCTGTGTGTGTTGTATTTTGATTTCAAGAGCTCCTTTTCTCCGACTTACAAAATAAAAAAGAAACCCTAATATATATTTCTCAAGTTTATTTAGTTTTTTCCAAATGCATTCAATGAAAGAAATTCTGAAAAAATGAAAAAAGTAGGAATACGAAAATTTAAAAATTTGAATATCCCCTTCTTAAAGAGAAAGAGTGGGATTTTGATATTTCAAATATTGGCATTTAATGTGGGAAATTTTGAATATCATACTTTGAATTAACCCTTCATTAATATTTTCATTTAATTTGGGGCATATGATGGGATATGGGGAAATCAAATTGATTAATTTTACCTACTTTAGAAACAAGTGGGACAACGAGTTTTCTAAAAAAGTTTCTTTGTGAATACTCGGGAAAACCACACTTATTACTTTAAGCATAATCAAAAACTATTTAGAAAATAGAAGTGAACATTAGGAAACAAAAAAAATAAATTTTAATAGAGTGATATATGCCTCGTTAATTATTAATTTTTATCGAGTTCAACTTCGATATTTTTAAAATATAATGCGCGTTAATTCGAGGGATAATGTAGGATTCGGGGAAATCAAATTTATTAATACTACCTACTTTAGAAACAAGTGGGGCATTTACAAAAGTTTCTTTGTGGACTCGTGACAAAATGACAATTGTTAATTTCAGCATAATAAAAAACCATTTAGAAAAAAAATTGAACAATAGAAACAAAAAATTTAAATTTTAAGAGAGCGATATATGCCTTGTTAATTATTTTTATCTAGTGCAAATTCAGGACTTTATAAATATAATTCACGTTAATTCGGGGAATACCATGGGATACAGGGAAATCAAATTTATTAATACTACCTACTTTAGAAACGGCTGGCACAACATCAAAAGTTTCTTTGTGAACTTGTGGGAAAACAAAAAATATTGATTTAAGCATGATAAAAAACCATTTCAAAAATAGAAGTGAATGTTAAAAATGTTAGAGTAGGTATTTACCTTAGCTCATGTTCACCTAGGTACATTATTTACCTTTATTGTAATTATCCTCACCCACTTATGTGTGTGGATATTTCTTTTTATTTATTTAGATATTAGGAGATATTATCTAGTTGTTAGGTATAGTTCTTTCCTTGATCTATGATATTGACTAGTTCTTTCCTAGATCTATGGTATTGACTAGATCCTTGATGTCTAGTTCTCTCATAAATCTATGGACTTGACTAGTTCTTTCCATGATTTATGGCTTGATCTACGACCTTAACTGGTTCTTAGATTGTTATTCCTTGCCTATATAAACAAGGCCCATTCTCATTGTATTTCATTGAGTTCCATAATAATATATGATATTGATGCTCATTTGTTTGCAAAGGTTTTGTGTAAAGTTATTCTGGCGAATTGAATTCATCTTATTGATCATGGTGTTTGATTAGCATCTGTGTTCTTGGCTTGGTACGATCTGGTCATCGTTCCTTTTATGGTATCAGAGTAGGAGATTGCTGTTGACATCCATCTGTAAGTTTCACTTTGCAAACATTTTTTTTCTATATTGATATATTCAGAATTTATCTGTATTTTGTTGATGCGTGTATTTTTATGCAAAAAAAAGTATTCCATTGGATCCAGAAGGTGGCAAAACCCTAAGATCGACTGTAAAGTCGACCATTTCTGGAGGTAGTCATTTTTTTTGGGTTTTTTCTTGTTGCATAGGAAGGCACTGTTCGCCTTGGGATTTGCATAAGGTAGGAAAAAAACTGCAGAATTTTTTTTATGGGTTTTGTTGTTTGATTCGAGATCTACACAAGGCATTTTTCTGTTGCTGCATATTATTCGCGGGTTGCGTGTAGAAGACATTTTTGTAAGGACAAAAATTTCCTCATTTGGCAGGGTACCAGGACAACCGAGATCGAATTTTGCTATTTCGGGAAAGTGTGAATCTTGCTATCTTCAGAAAGCACATGTCATTTTTAACACAGTCTAGAAATAGCAGTTTTAACCAGAAGAAGCAGTTGGATGTGACTTTCTTGAAAACACACCCATTGAAATCCTTAGCCCCTAGTCATATGAGGGCTTAAAGCTTGTGATTCCTACTAGTAGGTGCTTAACTCCAGCCCCCTTTCATTTTATTTGTGTGGTGAAGGTAAGAGTATTTTAATCTATTTTAGTGGAAACTAAAATAAATAGTAGAGCATAATATTGAAAAACTTGTACCTTTTGATTGGTAACTCGGTTTTGAGTGTCGTTTTTTGCAAAAGTGTGTTATAATTATAAAGTACCATATTGTAGCACACACTCATTATAAAGTTCCAAAATCTAGGGGCTCTTGTTGCATTATTTGGGGGTCTTGTTGCATTGCTTGGTTCTTGCATTTCTTTTGGTGATTTTTTGAGGATGACATCTTTATCTACTTCTGCATTAGATCATGTTGAGCCATTAACAACACATAATTACCACACATGGAAACCAAGAATGGAAACAATAATTAAGCAGAAAGGATTATGGGCTTTAACTTCTTCAGAATAACCAGTGTTCACTAGAGAATATGAGAAATTTTAGTACCAGTGCAAATTTGATGAGTGTATGGGTTTGATAGGAACTTATGTAAGTGACAGTCTTTTATTTCATTTGGAAAAGTGTGACTCTCCTTTCAAAATATGGGAGAAATTGGAGGATTTATTTGGTAAGGTGGATCATATGAGAGCCATGCAACTTGAAATTGAGATCACCTCTCTTAATCCTGAAGATTTTCCAACAATTATAGACTATCTTACCAAGTTCAAGCATTTGTTGACACAGTTGAAAGGGAGTGGAAGAGATAAGAAAGATGAAGAGTGTGTTTACTTGATTCTATCCAAGTTGTGAGGACCATTCCAATTTTTTTCTTCTACCTTTTTCTCTAGCATGGATGCCTTAGGTGACACCTTCAAAATGCCTAACTTAGAAACATTTTGTGAAAGGCTTACTAGGGAAGAATCCAAATTATCTCACCTTGAGTCTTCCACCTCTTAAAAGGCATTAGTTGCATCTAATCCTAAGGGCAAGGGAAAACCAAACAATAAAACCAAATCCACACCTTCTCCATCTCAAAATGCTCCTAAACCCAAAGAAAACAACTAAAAACCCAAGGAGTCTTCTAAATCCAAGAATAAGTCTAGCCGTTCATGCTCTTTTTGTGGGGGTAGTAATCATGAAGAACATAGGTGTTATAAGCGAATGCAAGCCTTAGAGGATGCAGTCAAGAAACACAAAATTTCTATTGCCACTCCACCTCCTTCTAATCAGCATGGAAAAGCACTTAATGTTGTTGGAAGATCTCCTTCACCACTTGCAGAATATTGGGTTATAGATTCTGGTGCTTCTCATCACATGACTTCTTCCAAGGAGTCTTTTGTTTCTCTAGGTTTGAGTTCTACTTCCAAAATTGAGGTTGGAGATTCTTCCTTTCTTTATGTTGAGGGAAAATGTGATATACAACTTGATGGTGGAAATATCCAAGATGCACTATATGTTCCTAACATCACTACAAATTTGCTTTCTGTATATCAAATTTGTCATTCTGGTCAAGGGAAAATAGTGACTTTTACACCACATGGGGCAGAAGTACGAACTTTGTTAGAGCCAAATTCACTTGTTGCTCAGGGTATTGTTGATCATAGTTCTAGACTATATCACTTTGAGGGTTTTGATGACACTTCCTCTATAGGGACAAGATTGGTTTCTCATGCAGATTCAGAGAGTAAGCTTTGGCATGAAATATTTGGACATCTTAATTACATATATTTGAAGGAGTTGAGAACTCATGGTATGGTAGATGGTCTTCCTAGAGTTTCTAGTCTTGAGGGAGTTTTCTCTAGCTGTGCATTAGGGAAACAACACCAAGATCCATTTCCTAAGAATTTCTCTAAGAGAGCTTCTTCACCACTTGAGCTTGTGCATAGTGACTTGATGGTTTTTCCTACCCCATCTTTTAATGGAGCTAAGTATGCACTTACATTTATTGATAATTTCTTGAGGCGTACTTGGGTTTATTTTCTCAAGTACAAAAGTGATGTTTTTTCACACTTCAAAGTCTTCAAGACTTTGGTCGAGAAACAATCTTCTAGTAGCATAAAGAACCTTCACACTGATAATGGGGGGGGAGTACTTCAGCAATGAGTTTTCTGAATTTTTGGCAACTCAAGGCATTATTCACCAGCATTCTGTTCCTCATACTCCACAACAGAATGGATTAGTAGAAAGGAAGAATAGAAATTTGAAGGAAATGGCTAACTGTATGATGCATTCTAGAGATATACCTCCTATCTATTGGGCAGAAGCAGTTAATTGTGCTAACTATATTCAGAATCGCACACCACACAGAGCACTTGAGCATTTGACTCCAGAGGAAGCTTGGTCCAACACTAAGCCAAATGTCTCATTTTTTCGAGTCTTTGGGAGCCATGCTTGGGCCTTTGTGCCAAAGAAGAAAAGGAAAGCTTTGGATAAGAAGAGTAAACCCTTGATCTTTGTAGGGTATTGTGAGGACATGAGAGCTTATCATCTTTTAGATCCTGATACACATGATGTTCTTTTTTGAACACATGTTCAGTTTGATGAGCATTTCACTCCTCATGATTCTTCATCTTCTTCCATTCCTTCTTCTTCTTCATCTCATCTTGAGGATCCTTTCTTTGAGGAGATTGATGAGGAGGTTATAGATGCCATTGAGGATCCTATTCCCACTGATGTTGTCACTATGCCTAAGTGGGATCGTACTACAGTTTCTAAGGCAACACCTTTCATAGAGGATCTTCCACCCACTAGGCATCATCACGCACATTCTACAGGTTCTGGAATTTTGTGTCAGGTAGTTTCTGAGGATCCACAGTCTTTTTCAAAGGCTCATGGGATACATGAGTGGGATGATGCGATGACAGCTGAGTATTCTTCTTTGATGAAGAATCATACTTGGGAATTTGGTATCTCTTCCTAAAGGAAGAAATATGGTTAGGTGTAAGTGGGTATACCAAACCAAATACACAGCTGATGGGTCCATTGACAAGTATAAGGCTCATCTTGTTGCAAAGGGTTTTTCACAAGTTGAAGGTATTGATTACTCTGAGACTTTTGCACCCATTGCCAAGATGGATTTTGTACGCCTTGTACTTGCTATTGCTGCATCACAGGGGTGGCCCGTATACCAGATGGATGTGAAGAGTGCCTTCTTACATGGATATCTACAAGAGGAAATATATATGGAGCAGCCGACTGGATTTTTTCAGGATTCTTCTCTTGTTTGTAGGATCTGAAGGTCTCTCTACGGTCTCAAACAAGCCCCTTGGGCTTGGTATGAGAAGATGGATTATTTTCTTCTATCTACTGGTTTTGTTCGTTGCCACTCTGATCATACAGTGTATCTCCAACATGTTGGTGAGGATATTGTGATACTTGTCTTGTATGTTGATGATCTATTACTTACTGGTAGCTCTTCTTCCCACATTCAGAGTATTCAGAGGGCTCTTTCTACATAGTTTGACATGACAGATCTTGGGCTATTGCATTATTTCCTTGGTTTGCAGATTTCTCAGATAGATTCAGGGATTCATTTGAGTCAGCAAAAGTACACCCATGATCTTCTTAGGCGCTTTGATATGGCTGATTGCAAGCCAAGTCCATCTCCTTTTCAGTCTGGAGTTACTCTTACATCCACATGTACCACACCACTTTGTGATCCTACATTATATAGGCAGTTGGTTGGGAGTCTCATGTACTTGACCCATACTTGCCCTGATATTTCATTTGCAGTAGGGCTTGTATCTCGGTTTGCACATTCTCCTCATAGTAGTCACTGACAAGCTGCTAAAAGGATTTTATGCTATTTGCATGACACTTCCCACTTTGGCCTACACTACACTAGGGGTTCTACTCAGTTGGTTGGGTATACAGATTCAGATTGGGCAGGTTCTATTGATGACAGGCGTTCTACTTCTGGCTATCTTTTCTGTCTTGGTTCTTCTCCAGTTGCTTGGGCATGCAAAAAGCAACAGGCTATTGCACTTTCATCTTCAGAGGCAGAGTACAGGGCAGCAGTTACAGCGAGTCAATAGATTCTTTGGCTTTGCCAGTTATTGATAGAGTTTGGATTCCCACAGGATTCACTGACTGTACTTTGGTGTGACAACCAAAGTGCAATTCACATTTCTCGCAACCCAGTTGAGCACCAGCGGACCAAGCATATCGAGATACACATCCACTTCATTCATCAACACATTCAAGATGGAGTTCTTTGCTTGGAGTACCTTCTAACTCAGCAGCAGGTTGCAGACATCTTTACGAAGCCTTTTGCATCACCTCACTACCTTGAGTTGCGTGGAATGCTTGGGGTTTCGGAAGTTGTTCTTGGGGGGTGTTCGTGAGAACATCTTCCTTCTTCTTCTTCTTTCTCTTTCCTTATAGCAAGATTCTTTCCTTCTTTTGGTTCGAGATTTCTTCATGGATATATTGTACATGAGTACCTCATCAGGCCTAGTTGCCGGGACTCATACTGTGGACATGCCACTTCTATTTTGGCCCCTAGCTTCACTTGAGGGGGGGTGTTAGAGTAGGTATTTACCTTAGCTCATGTTCACCTAGGTACATTATTTACCTTTATTATATTTATCCTCACCCACTTATGTGTGTGGATATTTCTTTTTATTTATTTAGATATTAGGAGATATTATCTAGTTGTTAGGTATAGTTCTTTCCTTGATCTATGGTATTGACTAGTTCTTTCCTAGATCTATGGTATTGACTAGATCCTTGATGTCTAGTTCTCTCATAAATCTATGGACTTGACTAGTTTTTTGATGACTAGTTCTTTCCATGATTTATGGCTTGATCTACGACCTTGACTGGTTCTTAGATTGTTATTCCTTGCCTATATAAGCAAGGCCCATTCTCATTGTATTTCATTGAGTTCCATAATAATATATGATATGTGCTGCTCATTTGTTTGCTAAAAGTTTATGTAAAGTTATTCTGGCGAATTGCTTTCATCTTATTGATCGTGGTGTTTGATTAGCATCTGTGTTCTTGGCTTGGTACGATCTGGTTATCGTTCCTTTTTTAAAAAAATTAAATTAAATTTTAAGAGAGCGATATATGCCTGTTTATTATTAATTTTTATCGAGTGCGAATTTGATATTTTTTAGCTATCGTCCTTCGTTAATTCAAAAAAAAATCAATGAAATGTGGCCTCTTGTAAGTTTGAACCAGTTAATTACACAATTATATAATTGACACATTTATTAAAAAAATTAATTGGCGATAGAATTAACAAATATTTTTTACCTATATAAATCCACATTATTAAGTTGTAACTGTAATCCATTGAAATTTTGCCATGTGGCATAAAATTTCTAATATATCTTGTGATTGTTGATATTTTGGAGTTATTTACCCTTTACTCTAGAAAAACTAAAACATAATTTTACGCTTCACCAGAATTTGAGAGTACCTTATAGATAGTTAAGAAAATAGCGATCACAAAGCTCCATTAGAATGATATTTTAGCAACACTGAATTCAAAATAATAAATACTTAGATTTTATAGGGGATTAGAGAATTCTCTTTAACATGTGTTAATGAACAAATCTACATGTTGTATGTTGTCCATCTATTTGTTGAAAAGAATCCTAGCATTCGGTAGCCTCTACAACTTCTAGGTGTCATTTCTAGTAATGTAAATAAATATCTTTATAGTTTTCGATCACTAGATTTCATTAAATATAATATTATCTTATTGACTATACATTCCTTCCACAACCAAGTGTGGCACTAAATACCATTGAAGGATTTCTTAAATTCTATATTACTCATAAGTTATTTTAGGTCTAACACATAATTTATATCGGTTTGTATCAAGTAAAATACTTAGCGACCGCTAAGCTCCATTACTTGAATGAGATCAATCAAACAGTGGGTGTGAAATAAAATGCTTAGCGGATGCTAAGGTTCAATACTTACCAAAAGGAATGATTATGCAGAAAATAGGCTAAAAATTTTCTTGATAACATAGATGCTTTATGAAACAAATCATAGTACTAGATATTACTGGTCGCTAGGCATTTTTCATAATATATTTTGATGACAAATATGTGAAAAATGGACAATTTTTATTGTCAAAAGCTATGGAGGTCTTTGCATAGTCGAGAAGAAAGATGATTACTAAAAAAAATTTCAGGCTGATCATATAACACCATAGGGACTGCTAGGCACACACCTTTGCATATTTTCTTTTTTTACACATTAGTGTGCATCAATGAAAATTATTAGCGACCGCAAAGTTCTGTTACTTGTTAGGAGTAGATTAGTGGACAGTAGGCTCAATTGATATTTTATCATGAATATAGAGATCAAACAATAGTTCGTAATAAAGAAAATGCTTAGTGATTGCTAAGCTTGATTACTTTCAGGAAGGAATTATTTACTAGAAGCTAGGCTAAACAATATCTTATTTCGAACATAGCGCTCTAATAAAAAATCATAGTAATAGATATTATTGTGCGTTAGGAATTTTTTGTGAAAATTTTAGATGCAAAATATGTGAGATATAAAAATTATTTATTGTCGAAAGCTATGGAGGTCTTTTGAGAAAGTAATAGATTAGTGGCTCAAGGCTAAACTGTTATTAATTTCAAAAAGAGAGATAAAAAATAGTTCATATAAAATAAATTCCTAGTGAGCGCTAACATTGTACACTTATTATTTATTGTTAAATGAGAAAGGAATAGATTAGATGACTCTAGGATAAACTGTTTCTTAATTAAGAAAATAAAAAATAAAAAAAAGTTCATATTATAAAAAATGCTTAGTGACCGCTAAACTACGATACTTACAAAACATAACACTCGGATAAGAGATCATTTGAATGGATGAAATGGCATTGCAAGGCATTTTTAATGTAGGTTCATATCAAAGAAAATGCATAGCGACCGCTAAGCTACATTACTTACTGAAAGGAGTGGCTTGGCGCTCATTAGGCTCTACTGTTTTAGTTTTTCAAAAATAACGACCTAATAAAAATCATTGTCTATCTTTCCGAAAAAGAGAAGAATTAGAGCATGATAATAGAAGTGCATATTTTAAATGTGAAGACATGCTGATCATCTTGGCCCTACATATTTCAAGAAATAACCCATTAAACAAAATAGTCCTAAACATTTTACTAAAAATGGAGGGCAAAGATGAACACGGGTCTTGCTCAAGAGTGAATAATACGAGTCTATGAAGAGTAATACATGTTTTATGTTTTTAAATTATTCGTTGATGAGAAGGCTATCGACCACTATCCTCTATATTGTCGATGAATCTATTTTAACCATGCAAAAAAATAATCTCATCAGGTTTGAAGTCATTATTTGTAATTATATTATATTCGATGGAATATCCTTAGCAGAGCCAAGTCCTTGAATACAAACCTTCGAGAAGGATGACTAAAAACTAGAATTTTTGCAGCCGATAAGCAGCGTTACTTAGTGAAAGGGAAGGATTTTCTATTGCTACGATTGACCATTTATTGTAATTAACATAGCCACGTAGTATGGAAACGTTAGATCATCATAAAAAAATGTACATCATTTAAAACTTGAAGACATGTTATGTCCATCTTGGCCTTGTATATTTTCTTAAAATCATCCCTTCAAAGAAAATATACCTAAAGGATCAACCACATATGCAGGGTGAAAGTGAAAAAGATTCTAACGCAGTATTAAATGACAGAATTCTATTGCATTGATAAAATATTTATGATATAGTATGCCCAATGGTGTGTTTGATTAAATAAACAAACTTTTGTAGGCCTAGGAAAATAAAAACACTAGGTCTTAATGCTATATGTGCGTGTCAGACTCTCTCCAATCCTCAAAGCTAGTTTGGCAAGATAGCTACGAAAAAAAAGGGTGACCTTCTTCCAGATGCTAATCACATAATTAATAACATGACTAATGACTAGAATTTTTGTTGGAATTTTTTTGTTAGATTGATAGAAGTTGATAATGTTGATTGATGTAAAATAAGTTTGGTTGTGTAGATATGTAGTAAATTTTGAGAATTCGTTTCGCAAATGCGGAAGGTGTTATTACAGAGAATGCTGAAGCGGGTATTGAGAAAAGAATTTTAGTGGAAAACATGTTGTGTATAATTTGTGTAGAAGGAATTGTCTATAACCAACCCTGTCGATATAATATTTTATCAATCAATTTTTTTCCAATATAGTGGTTCGTGTTTCCCAACTATATGGTTTGTATCATGAAAAAAGATGCAGTATGGAAGTTTTAAACTATTTTCATTAAATTTTAAGTAATGAGTTTTTTTTGTTCAAGACCACACCGATATTTCTTATTTCAAAGGAAAGAAACAGAAGGGAATTGTCTATCCTCAAGACTTGTCTGGCTCTTGATGACATGATCAGGATGTGCACCCTGATGGTCAGTAATTCATAGTTGAGGCTTAACTTTTCTACTTTTTTGTCTTGTGATCTTTTGTAATCAGATGTACTCCTAGGTTTTTTGTTTTCCTATTTTGAACTCATGTCTTTGGGGTATTCTTCCATACCGCCCAATGTTTTGGTGAATATTCTTATATCATTTTACTTGTTAATAAAATATAAGATGTTATTCATAAATAAAACACACCATTGATCCCAATTAGTATATTAAAAGTATATGTAAAAATTATTTGATTACTCAAAGGAAAAAATATAGAATTTTTATTTTTCAATGATTATTAATAGTTTGAAGATTAAATTTTGCAGTATCATGATATTAATTACAGAGGTTTTCCATGACTGTAGATTATGAACCCTGTTCCCACCCAATGTAAATTAATAAATGTATGAATCAATAAATTAAAGTTCTAGAACATTGTTGGTCCGTTGCTATTGAATTTAATAGTAATGAATTAATTATTGGAGGAAACTCTCATATTATTGCTAACGTCGTCATCAAAAAACTTGTGTTAATAAAATTCCTTTTTCGTGCTTTCATTAATTATATAGATATGGACCTTAAATATTATATATTGGGAGGGTACTGAAAAGGCATATTTTATAGAAAATCACGTGATAAGATTGGAAATAAATATGTTGATCTCCCAGATTCATCATCTTTTCCAATAAAGGTCGATATTTGAGCCCCTGACAAGCTTGTATTAATTACAAGCATGTGATGGCATAGTCACTCCATATATTTATTGATCCACTCTTCCTTATTTTAACACCTTTCATTTTTATTTCAATGGATTTCATTTCATTTGTCATGGCCTTTCAAATGTTTCCTTTTATGCAATTTTCTGCATCAGTGCGTGAAATGGAATTTTATACCAAAATTTCGTGTCACCGTTTGAAATCCATTTTTCAAATTGAAATAGAGAAAGACCTGGTTTCTATTGAGGGAGTTCTTGGAGATGATTATCTTTCTCTAGAGGTACGTCTAAGGGTAAATGTGGAAGTTACTTCAAATTTTGGTTGTCATCTTCTTATCATACACCTGGCGAAGGATTTTGTTTTGGAGATGGGTCATCACTAGATCAAGCCAACTTATAGGGTTGGCATAGAAGTGGAAATGGAAAAAACTACGAGTGTGTTGTGGCCCTTTATATTTGAGGCTCATTATAAATAGGAAGGTTTTGTATATGTGACCATTTTTCAGAATTGTACAAATGGTTTGACGTCCTAATGTGATTCATGTCTGATGTGTCCAAATGGGGTGAGACACTAAGGGTGGGAGATTGTTCGCTCCCCTTACTTGACCTAGATGACATGTTTGATCTACTGCAACAGGAACCATGACATGTTGGGATCTTCTTCACTGGGAAGGTCATAAGGCATACGATTGGTTAAAGAGTCGGGTTGCTTCTGGAAAAGAGCATATTTTTTTGGAACCACCTGCAGAAACCGTTTTCATCCCCATTAAAGTGGAGGTTACAGAGGTGTCATCTGATTCAAATAAATAAGTACTTCTAAAATCCGTCAAGTTGTAACTTTGTTTTGGTTGTTATATAGCCTTTCTAGTTTGATGGTTACCAAATCATCCTTTCTGTCTTACTAGTCTGATTTTTTTTTGTATTCCCAACCACTTATGTTTTTGGCATAGGCCCTTAAGAATTTTTTCACCAAATTATTTCTAGATCATTCAGGTTTTTTACACTGATCCTCTCATTTTATCTGTAATGTAAAGGGAAAGGGACCCTTCAACCCTCCTATAGTTATAAAAATTAAGAAATCATTAATAAAAGTTTTTGTTGTGTATTGCAGTATGCAATTTCAAAAATTAATCGCTATTAAATTTGGTTTTTTTAAAGATTTCAATTCATTGCTATAAGTGAAGACTAGAAACCACTAACATCAATATATTATAGAATATCTTTCCGTCAATGTAAAAAATAATTTGTACAACTTTAAGATAGAGGATATAATAGTGGATTGATGGCTATCTTCCCATCACTTTAAAAAAACATTTGAGTTACACTACATCATTGTGGAAAATTTGAGGTCTTCAAAGGAATAAATTTAATTCTATTACCCTAATAATAGAAGATACTATAAATGGTTCTATTTCTTTTACATAAATCTCTCCTACAACAATATGTCTAGGGTTTTTCATGTTTTCCTCCATATAGTTGTAGATATAAACACAAATTTTCTCTACATACCAATTCAGTTTTGTTTCTTATGGTTTTTGGATATCACTAATTAACCGATGCAATAAATAGTAGTTGTCTTTTAAATATCTCAGGTTATAGAGACATTCTTTTATTGTTATAAAAAATGTGGCAAACTTGGATATGTATGATGTTGTCTACAAAAATTGTGGCCCAATGCAATGAACAACATCCATCTCAAAACTAGAAATTGTTTGCATTTGTTAGGGTTCAGTGCTACTATTGTGCATAATTATAGCTCTTTACCATTCAAATAATCTAAAGGTATTTACAAAACAAAATGGAGCAAGGTGTTAAAACTAACATGTAAAGACATGATTTTATATTGTATAGATTATCAAAGGACAAATCAGAAAGTAATATCATATTACAATTTCTTTATTGACACATCTATTTGTTACATTTAGGTTCCCCAAGGTTGGTCATACTACACATGAACATATCTCTTTACATGTACGACGACATAATGACAATCACAAAAAATCTTAAAGAGAAATTTGTAATTGGCTATGGTGCTACAAGCAATCTTTATAAATGTGATCTAAAGAATTCTAAGAAAATTTATATAAAGAGAATGTACAGTCGCTACCCACTAAGATTTATTGCATGTGAAACTGATGTGGAAAACGTTGGAAGCATCAAGCATCAGAATCTTGAGAGTCTGCATGGATGTTCACTTTCTCCACTTGGAAACTTGATGTTTTATGATTACATGGTAAATAGAAGTATGTGAGACATCCTACATGATGAGTAAAATGATTATGTTATGAATAAAAATGAATCTATACATTGTAGATTCAATTTTTGAAATAGAAGTGTCCAATCAACCTCTAACCTTCATAGTAAAATGGATATTTGAAAAATATAACAAGTGTTTTATTAATTTTTATTTTCATATAGGATCATCAAAGAAGATCAAGCTAGACTAGAATGATCGGCTAAAGATTACTCATGGTTCTGAAGAAGGATAACCATATCTTCATTATGAATGTAACCCACACATTCTTTACAGGGATGTGAAGACTTCTAACATTCTTTTGGATTATAATTTCGACGTAAATTTTTCAGAATTTGGTATTTCCAATTACATTTCCTCAACCGAACACCACACCTATACCTATGTTATGGGTAACATTTGTTACATTGACCCAGAATATGCAAGAACATCAAGGCTGAATAATAAATATAATGTAAACAGTTACGGGATTTATCTTTTCGAGTTGTTGACGGGAAGGAAGTTGTGGCCAATAACTCAAATCTGCAAAATTTGGTAAGCTTTATGTTTGTTAATTTTCATTTGGAGCTTACACTGTAGATTTTTAAGTATTTTTAAGGTTTGTTGTCATGAGAAATCAAATGTGGATGGAATTATCTTTGACATTGGCAAGTGAACACAGATTCTATCAAAAGAAGACTACAACACAATCATCGAAACTATTCATACAAAGGTTGCAGAAACCTACATGGATCTTGGGATTGTAAGAAAAAACTTCTAGTTGGCCTTGCTTTGTACTAAGAAATGGCCATCTGTTCGACCCACCATGCATGAAATTTCCAAAGTTCTAAAGGTGATGGCATCAGTGCCTGCTCCTACACAATTTCCTAGTATCTGAATGAACGAACTGATCGCTAGTAATAATTACACGAGGTATTTGGATGGATATGAAGATGGTAAGCATAACGATGTTAAAAGGAGAACAAGAATCCCTTTTGAAATGCATTTGTTTGTGAGATTTAGTGAGGTGATTTCACAAAACACTTTTTGACTAGAATGAGACTTGGACGATGTTGTGAAAAAAAATCACCCCTTGGAGTCCTTGACTTTCCTAGGGTCTTCTTTTCTCAATGGATAAGTCAATTTTCAAGTAAAAAATGACCAATTTTACCTATTACAGTCCTGATTTTTTTCCATAATAATTCAAACCACTCTAAACCCTAAAAACAGACAAAAGTGTGCCCGAATTTCTTTTAGAAGGTGCAATATTGGGTTTTGGCCAATTTTTTCCTTTTCCACTTTCTGAATAGGATTTTTTTCATCATAGCTAAATCAATCCACTTACGATACTGGTAGTAGTACACTCTTCTGTTGTTCCCTTCTCATAAATACTAGTCTCTACTTTGATAGCACCTCCACTGCTACTTTACTCAACACTACTTGTATCCAAATCAGCAATCCCATTCTAGAGGTAATAAATGTATTCATGTTTTGTGTAATTAAAATTGTCCCACAAAATGTGATGAATCCTCAAATAAGATCTACAATTGTATATGTATCAATTTGTAAAAAAATTTAAATGTACAGATAGAACCTTTCAATATAAATATGATGACAGATCAATTTTGTTATTTCTTGACTCAAAAAAAAATACAATTGTGCAACAATGAGTGTTTTGATTGATGTAAACTATAAAATAGTGGTTCAATGTATCTCTGAGGGTGTAAGAAAGCATTTCTCACAAACATTTTTCTTGCAATATGTCAAGGATTATTTCATTTTCTTGCTCACATAAGTGACTCATTGTTTATGTGGAGAATGGAACAATTTACAAGCATAAATTCTACTATCTTTCAGAGTAATAGAATTTGTGATATACATAAAATCCCAACCTTTTTGTTTTATTTTAATGATTACTCGAAGATATAGTTTATAATAATAAACACTAGTGAACTTGTACAATCTAACAAAACAATACTTGAGTTGTTACAAGGTATATTTTGGGGTGAGAAGTAATTTTATTGTGAGTTCCACCAGAAATCAAAATAACACCACTAACATTTAAGGACAGTGTCAAATTTAAGGAAATATGCATACTAAACATTGAAAGTGCATGCCTCACACTTTCAAAGTTTGAGATTCATGCTCTGAAAGTGTGAGTGTGAGAATTTTCACTTTCAAGGTGTGAATGAAAGTGTGGGGCTCGCACTTTAAGAGTGTGAGGCTTGAATTCTTCAAAGTGTGGGGATATCACTTCAAAAATGAGAGGCTCAGACTTTTCATAGTGCGAGGCTCACACTTAGAAAGTGCAGGGCTCTTGGAATTTCAAGATCTTGGGGCTCGCACTTCAAAACTATGAGGCTCTCAGACTTTAAAATTGCGAGCCCTACACTTTTAGAGTGAGGCTCGCACTTTCAAAGTACGGGGCTCACAATTATATAAAACGGGATCATGATTTATAATAGTTACCGAAAAGCTAACCGTCCATCAAGGTTTTTTTCACTTTCATTTAATACAATGGGCTCATGAATTATAAGAGTTAGCAGTCACTCACCTTAGATCGAGGCTCGTGACTTATAAGAGTTAGCGACCGCTCACCTTACATCGAGGTTCATGACTTATAATAGTTAACGATTACTCACCTTAATACAATGGGCTGAGAAAATAATAGTTAGCATCCACTAATGAATTTGAACTGGGTCATGCCTTATAATAGTTATTAGTTACTAGCCTTATATACTCTCAACATTGAAAATCTAAAAAATGGAAAAATTGGAATCCAATAATCAAATTGGTCAAATTGGAATCCAATAATAGTGAAATTAGAACTAGAATAATTCCAATAATGACAATATTGGAATCCAATATTGCTACTAATGGACTCCATTAATAGTAATAATGGAATCCAATATAGACAAAAATGGAATCCAATATATGAAAAAATGGAGATGGATTTCTTCCAATACTTGAAATTTAATGGAGTCCATACTTATTGGAATATGTCTCGATTTAGTGAAATAAGTGTTATATATATGTGTGTGTGTGTGTGTGTGTGTCTTATGACATTTATAGTGTATGCCTATATACATGGAATTGTATGCACGTTCGACATTGTATTTATGTCTATATTGCATTGACTTGATATTATATGGCCTATTCACATATTTATTTTTATTTTACATGTTAATACTATTTGGAACTCGATACATTTTTTTGAGACCTTGCATTTCTGAGATTATAATTATATCTATACTAATATGGTTTTCACTTGACAATATATGACATTATGGATATTTTTTCAAGTATTGGTGTTATATACTAGTGTTTTTGATGTATAATATGCATGAAACTTTCGAATTCAAGTCATAAATTGATTAAAGTAATATTTATATAACATATATAAAGAGTTATCTAATAAAGTAATTATTCATTCAATTTATCAATGTGTAAATGTTTAGAGAACCTTTTCTAGAGGAGGTTCAACGTTTTAATTCAAATTATAAGATGTATTATTGAATTTTTATATTTTTTGTTGTTTCATTGGAGTGGTTTCATAATAATAATGACTAAGTATCTATATTCATTATTTATGTGATTTCATATTTTTCAATCAAAATTGATAAAAGGCATATTTACCAAAAGTACAAATTTATCACCAAGAGTGAGAGAAAAAGTGAGAGAGAGAGAAAGAGGGAGAGAGAGAGAGAGAGAGAGAGATCGGTATGGAGAGAGAGTGAGAATAAGATAATATAATGCATGATGTACAATTTCTTTTGGTTGCATGATCAATTTATTTGAATGAATTTTTTTATTTTTCTCTAAGGAATATGGTTAGATATATTTCTTCATCCATTTACTCATGTATTTGAGAAGTAAATTGATGCAGAGAACAAAAGTTGATTCTTAGAGGTAAATATTCATTAGTAAGGTTACTTTCTTCATTCAATGTTTCCACGTAAATTTCAAAATTAAAATTTGGAATCTTAGGTAAAGGCTCAATATTATCTTTCATACCAAATTATTTATCCATAATAACATTATCTTTAAATTCATTATCTATACTCATTGCAAAATAATTATTCTCCTCATTTGCATTATGTAATTCATCATCATTTTCTAAAACATTAGGTACATTTGACATAGTAGATGTACCTTTCCCTCCATGAAGTTTTCTCATCTGCTTCACTTTTTTTAATTCTAATCTCTTCTAATTTTTCTGATGTCTTTTCTTGACCTTCATCATGTCCTAACATCGGATTTTATCCCAATGATTAGTTAAATATAGATAGTGGGGTAGGGGACAACTTAAACTAGTAAAAATTATTGTAGGAATATACAAGAATGTGCAAATAAGACAAAGTGGGGACAGGAAACCCGTGAAAGAGATAGAAAATGACATTGGAGGGTAGGTGATATATAAAAAAGGAAACACTTATACATTTTCTTCTTCCATTTTCCAAAGCAAAGATATTTCCTTGGATCTAGTTTGGATCCCTAAACATGAGGCATGGACCTGCAAAAACAAAAAAACATGTGTTTTCAACAGAAAATGCTAAAAAAATTCTTCCTCAATAATAAATCCCCCCCCAAAACGATCAACACATTTATTTAAAATTTGACTACAAGGTCAAATAAAATTTCTTCTTTCTAAATATATGATTTTTCAAAATTTCTTACTAGTATAAGGTTTCCATACTTATTAGTTTCTAACTGTCTTGTTATAGATAATTTTTTTAATTCATACATGTGTAAATTTCATCATGTATCTTATTATCATCCAAATTGAATAAAAATTATACAGTCACAAACTAGGACTAATTCTACACATTAAAAAAAACCAGTTTTCAATATTTTGAGATGGTTGGGGGGGGGGCACGGTCGGCTATCCCTTATTTTTCAAAATTTAAAATATTTTTACTTAAAAAATCATAAATATATACTCAATAAAAAAATATAAAAAAATTCTATCACAAACAAGTTGCTCCTATGTATCTTTCTACCAAAGGGTTTTAAAAAATACTAAATATTGCTAAAAAAATGGGGGGCATGACCAACTGTCTACTATGTTTTTTCAAAAAAACCAGGAGCACAAATTAGTATTTTATATCTTTAACCCACTTACACTTTACCATTTAAAAAAAAAGTATCTTATAAACTAGAATCAAAATGCTACAATTCATGTTCTTATAACATCTTCCAATTTTGAGTGTAACTACTTCAAATAAGTCATAGAAGTTGAATATTTTTATTTTTCAGAAAACAATTGTCCACTTAAAACCCCATTTTGGTCTTCCATTTCTATTCACCTACGCATATAGGAGAATTAGATGCATAAAATAAAGAATATGAGATTGCAAAGGTTGAAGATGTTTTGTTACTAAAATTATAACTCGAAATGGTTCCTGTCCAAGACTGTATAACTCTATTGATCTATATAATCCATTCGTCACCCTATGGTATGATCTTGGAACCTCTTTGAATGGATATCCATAGCTTTATGGGTCCTTCAATGGCATGGAAATGTGTTTCACTTTCAAACCCTAGTTGTCACACAATCTGAAAACCACATGTAATCAACTAAATCATGTTAAAGACCTAACCATGGGTGGAAGACCTTGTGACAAGGTTAATGTTTGGGTTAAAGTGCAATATATACACCACCTACATCAGCACTAATCTGAAGAAGAATCAAATCACATGTATTTCTCTACCTAGCATACAACATCTATATAAATTTAATTAGTTTACAACTTGAATCACTTTGAACATGTTTGAGATGTTTGTGATCTTACAAGGACAATAAGTAGGGATATTTGAGTTCTTGTAAATTTGGGAAGCTATAATCCTTGAACTATTTGAGTGCTTTATAATTGTCTTAGTTGCTTCCCTAATGGATGCATATCATCTTTACAAATATTAAGGGATCCTTGACTGCCTTTTGCGAGTGTTCTAAATGAGTGTACAAAGTGTTTTTAATATTATTTCTAGGTGATTAAATGATGTGATATTAACTTTATTATATAGAGATCCAAAGGTAAATTATCATAACAAGTATTGAAAAGGAATATGGAAAGACCTAGTAAATGTTATTACATTGAAATCAGGGTTAGAAGATGTGTTAGTCGAGGAACGTGTAGGTAGGTGATGACTAGATTATATAGATTGACTAATCATTATAGTTTGGGATTCGGCCCATGATGCCGTTGGATGAGCCATGGGTTCTGCCCATCGACTTGGAAGACGCCGACGCCCATGGTGATTTTTCTACGCCATAGAGTGAGGGTTACATGGAGGAAGAGGGAAGCAGATGCAGAGAGTGGGCACTTTCAAGGGACAAGTCTCATCATAAATGAATAAAGACTCATGTTGACATTCTTTGTTTCAAAGGTTTTTTTTTTAGTTCTGGTTGGGTATGGATAAAGACTCATGTTTTGTATTGAAATCCTTTGTTTTTTTTTTCATAGATGAATGTGGATTGTTTTATATATCATCTAATGTGGGTATAACATTTTTGGTCTTCGCAGGATCACCAAGATATTTGGACACCACCACCAACATTATCAATAACCAAGTCAAGCCCCTTATGAAGTTAGTCCTTATCCTCCAATTCCTGTGCAAGGGGACACTGTCAAGCCAATCCTGATAGCTACCATCTTTCCAACATTGATGGCCATGTTGCCATAGCACCTGCTAATGAGTCTGATCCAAATTAGGTTGGTTGTATTACATCAGATAATGAAGCCTGACGGGTGTGTACTTTACAAGGTAATGCAATATCATTGAGTATGATTTCAGAACAATGGATTGTGAACCTCTGATTATATAATAGTGGTTTTTGAGGTGTGTGTGGATGTGGGTGTTATAGTGATAACATTTTGCAAGGTTCAATCGATTGGGCTTATTGTCAGGGTTTATCAGTTATCAGTTATGGGTAGTTGACATTATCCATTAGTAGGTCTTGGGCAGTTGGCATTATCCATTAATTGGTCATGGGTATTTGACATTAATTTATAGATGTATGTGGGGAATGCCATTTCCATAGTGTTTGATTAGATTCTATACCTGGATTTTACAACAATGGATCATGGGCACTTCTTTAGGTGTGAAGGTTCAAGATGAAGCATGATTCCTTACTTTTGTCCTAATTATTTGGGTACAAGGCAGGATCTAAGGCATGGACATGCAGAAAGTGAAAAGGTTAGTGGTTCTTTTAATATATTTTTTAGCATCCTGTTTAGAACTGTAAACATGATTTTGAGGCATGAGATTGAATTTGTTCATATCGAATGTTGCAAATTACTTTGGGTCCATACCATTTCGATGATTTGAACGAGGTTGTTCTTTTCACCCATAGTGCTGATGTGGGTAAAGGGTATCAATGCATTATGCCTGTGAATAACATTCACCTCAATCTAGATGTCGTAGTTGAAGGTAACAAACATCATCCTAGCCTCCGTGAAGGGGCAGAGATTGTATTTTCCAAATGGAATATATGTTGCACTTATACTCATGCCCTGTGCTCTAAGTTTAATATGAATAATGATATTGGATGTGAAAACCGACCCATTGTGGTACCTCATTTTGGATGTGAAAATTGGCACTTATAACAAGGGACCCCTGTCGGTTAAAAGGAGTTTGGATTGTAATGGACACACCGATAGGGTCAAAGAATAGAATTTCAAGGAGAATTAGAAAGAAATATGGAAGGGAAGATCAAGAGAACAAAAAAATACAGTGAGTGAAAATGAACACTATTCCTTTATTGAATCCTTTATTGGAAGAACTGTTACCTTTTTTAATAGTGCGGTAAAAACACAAACCCACAAAACTTTGGATGCACACTCCATGCAATAGTAAGAGAATGCCTTTATTTTTGCAAAAAAAAATTAAAAAATTCATTCAAGTATCTAAAAGACCAAACTATTTTCAGTTATTAGAAACAAAAGAAAACATTTTTATCCTGGAATGATATGTTTTTTTACAGCAATGAAGGCACATAAATAGTTGGTTCTTGATTTTCATTGAAGAAACAACATTAGAAAATGAGTTAGCATATCCTTTTCCTAGTGTTATTTTCAAATATGCAGGAGATAAATCTTCAATGCATGGCTGCAAGTTACCTACATATACAAGCATAAATCAAGTCAAACCACAATTCTCCTTACAAATAATACACAACTTTTAGTAGACATAGCATGACATTCCATTTCAAATTAAGACTGTGGAAGAAAATTATATTACCAAGTAATGATGAATGATATCTTGTCTTTGGTCATGTCCTGGCCAAAACAACATGCCTATAAACAAAAGAGTAGTGACAATTCTGTCCTTTATTATAATTCTACTTCTACATAAACAACAGAATGTAAACATTAATATTTAAGAAAGAGCCATGACATTAATGTTTAAACACAATAAGATAATTCTCTTTCCACCTAAAATTTTACTAAGGAAAGACAATAAAAAAACTTTACCATAGTAGAAAGAATAAGTGAGCTTTTATGGCTTCCATGATGAAGTTATCTCATACATGATAACCCAACGGATAGCCCCAATACCAAGTGAGAAGGAGACGACGAAAGTCTATATTTACATGGTTACACAAGTATTAAAAACATAACACAATAAAGTCATTAGGGAACTAGGTGAAAATTGCATGAAGTAAACTAATAGGTGATATGGGAGCTTAGTAGTGGACTTGCTAAGCTCAAAAGTTAAAACATTGATGAATGCGTAAAGATGGTGGTCTCTAGAGAGGTGGCTCTGAGAAGTGCAATAACACATGAAGAAGTCAATCTTAAATTATTGAATCTCAAGGTATGTTGATGTGAATTTTTAACACCTAGATGAAAAACTTATCCATATGTATGGATAAGTTGAAATTGAAAAGAAACACCTCAGGAAGAACAGATTATCTTAATATAAAATGCAGCAACAACTAAACCTATGGTGAGAGTAAACCCCATCAGAATGGAAAACTTGATATTTCAGGTCCGAGTGTTGCAAACGGGCAATAAGGTCTAAGGAGAGTACTTGAAGGAAAGGAGCAAAGTTTGTACTGTCGTCCATGAGCCTTGTTATCCAAATAGCTCTCCTAGCAATTTGGATAACTTGCATACACATTCTGGCCCTAAGTTATTTATTGAAGAATTACACATGCTCAAAATCACTTGGCACATTCCTTTGGTCAAATTTTACCTGCGCGCACCCCTTTCCTTTTCTCCTTCCACTTATTGCTTGCACCAACCTTCCGTGTGTTCACCTTCTTCCTAGTCATTTTCTTCCCATCCCGCGTGCCTCACACTTACTACTAAGTCCTTGGCCCTCTGCGCGTCGAGCCCATTACATTTTAATAGTTACACCTTAACCATACGTTATCTACTCACCAATTTGCTTCATCTCCTCGCGCGCATTGTGTGCGCCCCCCTCCGCACCTTCCTCTGTTTTCTCCGCATGCACTTCCCTTGTACCCTTCTGTTCCAGATCATCTTTTAACATGCTTAAGTATGCCCCACGCAACCAATCAAAGTGCATCAATATGGTGCCAAATCCTTGTAATAAATGAATGATTGATACATGGCAGAAACGAAAAATAGTTGTACATTTGACCACCATCTCAGCCAATTAGCATGCACCACATGTTTTACATATGCCAACGACTCTAACATCTTCTGATAGCCATATCTTCTGCTACAGAGCTCAGAATGGCATGTGCCTGGACTTGTCAGAGAGCTGCTAACATCAGCTACAATGCCAAAAATTCAAAATTCAAATTCTAGCGGATTTGGTACGGTGAGAAATGGGAAAATGTATTTTTGAACATTGATTACCAGATCAGATTTCTCCAACCACCCAATTTGGTATGATCCTCCCTCTTTTGTCTTCAACACGTCAAACAGGAATGTGGAAGTGTATTTCACATATTTCCAAGTAGATTTGTAGACATTGAATGCTTCTTGTTGGTGGTTGTGTTTCAAATTTGGGTTTTCCCTCCTTTTCCCTTCTTCCGCCATGGATTCACCTACAAATGTAAGAGCAAGGCTCATTTGTTATGTTGGACATTCTAGATCCTTATGCATTTTGCTAAGGACACCATATTTTCTATATCTTGAGTTGCAGACCTCTATGTATGGCTCTTGGATGTGGATATTGGTCTCCTTCATCATTGTATTAGTTCTATGCATTTCTGGAAGTAATGAAAGCATCATTTTTCATTCCTTCTTCTTGCCCTTTATTTTGTGTTGTGTGTTGGTTGTGCTACTTCAGGTCCCCTGCAGTTCCATATTTGGTTGTGTTCCATGAGAACAATTTGGTGAATGCGTGATTTGCTGTGCTACTCGTGCCCTAGCCTCCTTTCACACATTCCTTGTTATTCTCACTTAGAATAGATAGTGTTCATCCCCTTTTTTTGGTGTTATCACCTTTTAGTGTAGTTTACTTTATGTTATCCTTCTTTCTCTGGTCCCCTTGGCACTCTTAGCTTAGTTTCCCTTTTCAGCACTAGGAGTAGTAGTATTAGTAGAAATAGATAGAGGAACCTGGCCTTCTTTGGAGATCTGTCCCAAGCTCGCAAGGTCCCACAACTTAAGGATGGTTCCATTGTGGTCTCAAACACCTCAGCCCTTTCGAGATCTGAGATGCGGGGTGCACATTTGAGCAACCAATAGTTTCTGGCACGCCCCAGTGGGGAGCAACATTGAAAGCTCAAATTTCATATCTCTAAGTTTTGGTATGTGAACTTAGTGTTTCAACCTTTGGAGGCTCATTTCAAACACATCTGGTGACTCCCAACATTTTGAGACCTCTGTTTCAGTAGTCTTGAGTGCCTTCCATGAGAAGAGTGCACACAAGAAGAAGTGCAGCAAATGAAGATTCTTTTGAATAACTGCAGCTATCCCTAAGGAGAGTTCATTCCAGAAGGGCCCGCGTGCTCATCTCTATCTCCAGCATTCCGTGCCTATTCAAATCCTCCTCAAAGCACACAATCTGTGTGCCTTGCAAAGGCACATCAACAACCCCCTCCATTAAGAATCTTTACAAACTTTGATGGAGGGAATCCCTTACTCTTGGTCGTGTAACATGATATGCCAAATGGCACACTCAAGAGTATTCCATATTTCATTGGTGAGAATCAAGTCACCCCTCATGATCATATCTAGGATGTAGAAAATGTGTGTTCACTCTATCTGATCACACATAATGATGTAGCAGTCATGTTGCTTTCATCCTCTTTCAAAGGTAAAACACTTCAGTGGAATAGAGGCTTGAGACTTGGATCTATTAGCACCTTGGATGAGCTGGGAATATCTCTATGTAATATTTTGAAGACAAGTCAGATCACCTATCTTTGGTGGAGCAACTAACAACAACAAGGAGGGCACCCAATGAGTAGATGACTGATTTCAACATCAGATTTCAGAAGAATTGGGAAAAAATTTCTCTTGCAGTAAGACCTACAGTCCAACATGTTTTCCTTTATTATTTGAAGGTGCTCAACAATGAAATTTCAATTTTGATCCAATCTATGGGAGGTAGGACTTTACCAGCTTCTTATAGCATTGCAGTAAGGGTAGAAAATAGTCTCATTCAGGCGGGAAAGTTGGCTCCTAGACCGCCCATGCCCTGGTTCCCAGAGATATCATAGGTTCCTCAACTTTCTATGGCCCCTATTCCTATCCCTGAGAAAACTCAGTTCACAGTTTTCTCCTACTGAGGACTTTGTCAAAGGAAACACTCAGCACATTAAGATGGTAATCAGACCATCCATTCCAGACAATAACACCAGCTATCAAGTGTTTGACAGTGACGTGCAGATCGTCCAGTTTATCCAGAATGAAGGTGAATTTTCATCAAGTATGCAAGCTGACTTGCATGAAAACTATGGTGACCAAGTAATACAGCCGAAGACAAATAATTTTCCTAAAGGGCTGGTCACCTTAGAGAAAATTTTCAGCCCTGATGATGATTTTAAGGGTGAAGAAAGATACATGCGTGCTACATAAGAAGACTGCTCTCCCATTACTATTGCGCATGGAAAAGAGATGCTGCTCAGCAGCACTTGTGCGCATGAAGAAAAAAAGGCCTTCATCTCTCTCTGTCAAAAATACAGTGATATTTTCTCATGGGAGTATGAGGACCTCAAAGGTTTTTATCCAAGTGTTTCTCAACACTCCATTGACCTTGATCCCAGTATAAATCCCGTCAGACAGAAGCATCGGTCAGTCAATCCAAAAATAGAGCCCCTCGTGAGAAAGGAGTTATCCAAACTCATTGAGGAAAAAATTATCTTTCCCATCAAATATTCCACCTGAGTCACGAATCTTGTTCTAGTACGTAAGAAAAATGGTGAAATCAGACTCTATGTTGATTTCAGAGATTTGAATAAGGTATCTCTAAAGGATCATTATCCTTTTCCTTCAATGGAGCAGATTCTGTAAACCATAGCTGGCACGCAAACGTTCTCCATGCTAGATGGATATTCAGGTTTCAACCAAATCCTGGTCAAGGAAGAGGATCAATTCAAGACAACATTTACAACCAAGTGGGGAACATATGCATATCATAAAATGCCCTTTGGTTTGTCAAATGCAGGTGCAACATTTCAACGCACCATGAATATTGCCTTCAAAGGTTACATCAATGAGTTCATCTTGGTTTACCTTGATGATATAACTATCTTCTCAAAGTAGAGCGTGGATCACATGGCACACCTAGAAAAGGTCTTTGAGAGATGTAGAGAAGTTGGGGTATCTCTTAACCCCAAGAAGTGCAATTTTGCGGTAGCAAAGGGAAAGCTCTTGGGCCATGTGGTTTTGAAGGATGGCATTGCAATTGATCTTGAATGTGTTTCAGCCATCCTAGCCCTTTCCCTATCGGCACACAAAAAGGCCTTACAGTCCTTCCTTGACAAGATTAACTTTGTTAGGTGTTTTATCCCTAACTTTGTGGGACTAGTTTGGCCCATCACCCTTATGCTCAAGAAGGACATAGCCTTCAGATGAAAAGTAGAAGGAAGAGAAAGCTTCAACATCAAGAAGGATATTTTTTTTGTGAAAAAACTCATCAATCCAAATTACTCAAAGGATTTCATCCTTTATGCTTATGGTGCTGATGCAAGCATTGCTGATGTCCTAACACAGGAAAATGAACAAGGACTGGAATAGCCAATGGCCTTATTCAGCTAGATGCTGAAGGATTATGAATTGAAATATAGTCACATGGAGAAGCGGGTCTTCGCCATCATGAGCACGCTCAAGAAATTCAAGAGCATGTTTACCACAAATCATATCAAGGTGTTAGTCTCCCACTCATCTGTCAGAGACTTCATCATAGGAGTAGAAATCAGTGAAAAGAAAACACGATGGGTGACTAAAATCATGGAATATGATGTGACTATTAAGGCCACAAATCTAGTAAGAGTCAGTGCACTCTGCAAGTAGGTTGTTGAGGATGCACAAAGTGAACCTGAGGATTCATTATTCCTAGATGAAGACCTTCCGCGTGTAGAAATTGAACAGAATATAGAACTCAGCGCGCGTGATTGGATGAAGGACATGATCCCATTCCTTTCTGAGGGTGTGTACCCTTCCAGTTTAAATAAAGCAAAGAGAAGACATATGAGGTTACAATCTATCCCTTATGTGTTGATTGATGGACTTATTTTCAAAAGGAATCTTGATGGCGTGTTGTTAAGATGTATCAACGACACACATAATGAAAGAGTGTTAGCAAAATTTCATGATGGATTCTCTAGTGGACACTTCTCTGCCAAGACTACAACAATGAAGATTATAATGGTAGGTATCTTTTGGCCTACCCTGTTTGTAGATGCACATAGGTGGGTCAAAAAATGCAAGGAATGCACTTTCTTTGTAGGAAAGAAAAGATTGGCAGTGCTTCCCCTCCAACCAATCCAAGTGGATCAACCCTTTCTGCAATGGGGTCTCGACTTCAAAGGAATGATCAATCTGCCTTCAAGCGCTAGACATAAATGGGTGCTGACAGCTACAGATTACTTCACCAGATGGATAGAATTTGTCGCGCTTAAAGAATGAAATATCCCCAATGGCATATTACTTAAAAATGCACAAAAATATTGAAAATGTGCAGCCACATAAAATATGGATTTTACCAGATTTTTTATAGTTAGGACAACAAACTAAATAAACTTAGTATTTCCCAAAATGACCACCCAAATTACTTGGAAATATAAAGAGGGCTTGATATTATTATAAATGACAAAGGGAAACTATTTTTGGAATATTACAGAGTACAATGCTGCTAGGAAATCACAGTGAACCTTGATAGCTAGAAAACTTCAGAGGTGCGTGACCCTCTAAATACAAGAGAAAAATAAGGATATTTAGAAATAACATTAATAGATATGGGCAACAACATTTCCACCTTTAGATCTGAAATGAGCAACTAGAAAAACCCCAAATAGAGGCTACAGGTCACCATGCTTGGACAGGGGTCAAAAAATGATCGACGCGCCTCAGCGTGCTGTCACGCCAGCCCAAAAGGCTGTCATGAATATGATTTGGGCCCCTCTACTTGTCTTCCCCAAATGTCCCAAAACCCAAAAAATAATTCAATGAGATGTCTCCAACGAACTACCATGCTTTGCCCAAATGGCTGTCGTGGATCTGATCTACTGCCAGGATTCAGATCTGAAGCCCACTGATTATCCTCTCCCAATGCTACCAAATATTTGCGAAATCCTTTCTCTATGACCTCTGATATTGTCTCTACCACACAGCCCTGAAAATGTATCCAGAATGACAGACTAGGGTATATCTATCACTACTGAAGAATTCCCTGCTAGCTAGGGACAGGTCTCTCACAACCAAAGCTAGGGTCCCTGTGGGATTTGACTCCACAAGATGTAGATGCATGACAGTAGCAACTGCACGTGAAGGGGTCAAAAAAATGTATATCCAAAAGTATCCCTCTCCTTTCTCTCCTAGCTCTTATATACTTACCCAAGGAAAAAGAGCCCCAATAGACCATATACGCATTCCTTTTCCATGGAGGGGCCAGTAAAATAAAAGTAACTATAGTTACTTTTTCCCTTTTTGAGTCACCGTTTCCAAAAGTGACCCCCAACGTAAAACTGGGATATTAAAACCACGGGGCCCCTTCCCAAAATATTCCAGTGTCCACGGCCCCCCTGGGTATGACCACGGCTAGGACTTGACCTGGCCCTAAGGCCTTTGGGATAGGAAAAGGGGACATTACAGTCCCTCCCTTCCTGAGAAATGCTTGACTCCAAGCATTATCCTGTCCCTGTGGTAGCAGCTGACTACCACGCTGTAAGTTTCTCCATCTCACCCTACCGTCCACCAAGGATCCGTGTAATCTGGAAATAACCAAGAAACCCCATGCCATTATCATGACCTCCATATGGTACCGAGAGCAGAGTTATCTGTGAAGTAGAATGATACCCAAACTGACTCTCCACTCATACCCACACCAAAATTTCCAATTGGTCCAATCCCTGCCAATGCAAGGTTGTCATCACAGAATCACCCACGGCCTCTCCAACCAACTCATGGGTATGAAAGTTCACTTTGAATCCTATAGAGTCCCCCGTATCATCCTGTGAAACAACCTGCTTACACACAAATGGTGCTAACTCCCCCACCTGACCTGCACTCATGTGAGAGCCAATATCCTCATACTGTATCTCGAATTGCCCCATGGAGGAAAAGTCCTAAGACTCCAGTAGATATTCAACCTATAATATTAGATCCACATAGTCCACCTTTTGTGCTGAATGTGAACCTACTGAATAACCATGGGTCACTTTCATCTCTCCACTGACTAACACATGGGTGAGGTGCTCACCGGGCATAGAAGCAACAAAAAACATAGGAGTGTTGTCCCATGTTGATTAAAAAAAAATGATCCTGTAAGCTCAGACTTGTCATAGTGACAAACCGTATATGCCTCTATAAAGTTGATGAAATCGTCCCTCAACCTCTGCCATATGATCCTCTCAGACATGAGCCTATAGGTCACATTGAAGCTCAAGTGTCTAGTCATGGAAGAACAATGCACATATCACAATATCTCTATCCTCCACCATTAATCTAACATAAGGCTCCATCTTCCTCAAGAGAGGATCATCTCATCCTCCAATATGTAGCTGTCATCCTGTAAGTGACCATCCGGAGTCTCATAAGTGTGTCAGTTCTTGGAATACTCAATAAGCTAATGAGGTCCCCCGTCAACCGAGACTTCAGATAACCAACATAAAGATAAACTCAAATGATCTGAACCTACAATCTCACTCTCAGTAACAGTCTCATGTGTAACATTGATGGCCACACCCAAATCCATTATACTCCACATTGATCCACAATAATAAAAACTCCTCACCATGCCGTATCATCCTCTCCATCCCCTCAGCTATAACCACCCTAGCTGCTCCTGTAGATAATCCCCTCAAAATCACATTTCTGCCCTCAGATTTAAACTTCAGCTCCATTGTCTGAAAGTTAGTCTGAATCTCACCAAGAGGGTGAAGCCACTACACTCCCAACACTATGTTGGCAACTCTCATACCAACGACGTGGAGATTATCGGTAACTATATAGTTACCCATCATGATGCTCACTTGGGGGACCCGCCGTGTGCCCCTCATAGACTCTCCATTGGCTATAACCCTGTTGAGGCCCTCAAAATCCTTTGTTTGTAATCCTCTCTTCTCAACCAATGAGGCATCAATACAGTTGTGGGTTACCCCACTCTCAATGAGTGCCCCAACTTTTTGACCCTGCATAAATCCTCTTATCCTAAATGCCTTGTACATCAGAGTACTAGACAATGTGGCTATAATCTCCCGAGGAAAATTTTCCTCCTCTTGCCCCGCATTAGCACTATCCAACTCAACCCCATCTCTATCATCCACCTCACGGGTCTGTATCTCCTCACCTTTGTCACCCTTACTCTCCTCGAAGAACTCAATGAGCTGGGTACCTCTGCAATCACATTCTGGAATCCAAGGCATGTGGCAATCAAAACATAGTTTCTCTCACCTCGAATCATCTCTATCCCTCTCGGGAAGTGATTGGCTTCTTAACCACCTCCTACCTTGGTGGAGGCTTCCTTTGTTGAAGTTTGTATGATCCAAATGGAGGTTCCCTTTGTTTTACGCGTGGTGGAGCCCTCAGCTTTGGAGTGGATAACTCCAAGTCCTGAGATTTCCTAACAACCTCATGCAAAGAGGAAGGTTCAGATGCCTTTACAAACCTAGTAAGAGCATCTGTCAAACCTGCTGTGAATAGTGAAATCAACCTCATCTCCGTGACTTCAGGTACCATGACTGATAATCTCTTCAAAATATGTGATACACTGATCCAAGGGGCCGGTTTGTCTCAAATGAGTCAACTCCTTGAAAAAACCTGTCAGGGTCCCTTCTATCAAATCTGTTCCCCCAGTCTCTACGCAAGCTCTGCATAAGTAGTAATGCGTATGTGTTCCTATGTAATCAACCCATGATGCCCCCAATCATGAGCATCTCCCTCGATATGTAAGATTGCAAACTTAATTGCATCTTCCTCACGCGTAGGGTTTAAGCCGGAGTACGTCTTCAAATTTTGAACCAAAGACTGTGTAGTACACTTCTTAGAGCCATCAAAGTGTGGAAGGGAAATCTGTCCCAATCTCCTCTATAACTCTGGTACATGTGTCTCATGATCTCTCTTGGGTCTACTACCAATCTTTATTTTGTAATATTCTTGGTATGGCATGTTGTTACAAAGGCCCTCACTCAAGGTATGGTACCTCTCCCAATAAGACTCCTCATCCAAAATATCTACTGGTTGTTGTACCTATGAAACTCTTTGAAGCCCCAAGTACTTGGTAGAAGAATGGGGAGGCCGCTGCATTGACTGTCTACTCTCGCCTCTTTGACCCCTGTTGTCCCATCTTTCTACTCTCACCGAAAAGACTCCTCACCCAAAATATCTACAGGCTTCTATACCTGTGAAACTTCTGGATCCTTCAAGAAAGAAGGTTCGTGAAGCCCCTAAAGTCCTGGAAGAATAATGGGGAGGCCGCTACCCTGAATGTCCACTCTCAACTCTTTGACCATGTTGTCCCACATTTTTTTTTTACTCTCATGATGACTGTTGTTATACACAGTCCATGAGGCTGAAGATGATTAAAGAATATTCTCTTACCCTTCTTAGAAATCATAGAACCAATTCTAGTACCTTGAGAGGTACACTCCCTTCTTGCACCAAAGTCTCCAATGAAGCAAATAATTCTTGACAACACTTGTAATCCCAAAAGACACATTGGAATTCGTTATTTTGCTTATGAAATAAGTCACGAAATTTTCAAAAACAGACTTGATAGTTTTGGACAATGGCCACATATTAGCAGGATCCCATAGCTTATAATGCCCATGAGCCCTTGTATCTGTTAAGTGGGCTAAAACTTGCCACCATATATCATCCACAAGATGCTCATATACACATAGTTGGAGCATCGGTCCAACAAAATCCATGATGAAGACTTCATCATCTACCATACCATGCATCTCATGATGGAAATAAATTGGAACATGCAACAATAAATAAGACACCTTAATGTGCTCTTCATACCTTTCAAGGCCAACAATGTCCTCTGTGTGTTCAAGATAGAAATATGTTGAGCTTCCCCCAACATTGTTTCCTAAGTTCCTGTTGAAAGTATGTGAATGTTGTTCAACAGTTGCTGGTTTGGAAATTACAGCAGGCTGTAATTTTACACAAGTGTCCATGTGAGGCTCCTCCACATGTGTTAGCTGCTCCATAGAGTCTTCTTTCATGGGTGTAGACTTCCTTGCATAAATTTCCCCCATCATTTCCTTGAACTCTTGTATGTGTTGTCTTGCTTGAGTCTCTATCAACCTAGCAAATCTAGCTCTGCTATTCCCTTCCTCACACTTTTTAAGAGTTTCCATTACATCCTCCTTGCTTGCATAAACAAGTTTCTTCTCTTGAGCTGGAATAATTTCTCTAACAAGCAAAGTTTCACTAATGCAATTATTTTTCTCAATGGAAATCATACCCTTTGGTTTAGAAGCTTCTTCTACAAACGAGTTCTTTTGTGATTCAAGTACCGGCATATGATGACTTCGTTTGGGCTTGTTACCAATCTTCATCAAGCAATAATATGGAAATGCCATATTATCTCTGAAACCCCTACTCAAAGATTGGTACTTCCTCCAACAAGAATCCCCATAAATCACCTCTATTGGCCACCCTCTATCACCGTTCTCACCATTTTCCTTATTAACCCTAGATCTGTTTTGATTCACATTTTGAGTGAGTTGACTCAAATAAAGGTTAGTGGCTTCCTGTTGTTTTGCCATGTTGGTGAACATTTCCTTCATAAACCCCGCATTGAATTTTTTCCAAACTACCATATTTAACCCACACAGGTTAGAGGAACAACCACTCTGATACCACTGAAATATTCCCAATGGGATATTACTTAAAAATGCACAAAAATATTGAAAATGTGCAACCACATAAAATATTGATTTTACCATATTTTTACGATTAGGACAACAAACTAAATAAACTTAATATTTCCTAAAATGACCACCCAAATTACTTGGAAATATAAAGAGGGCTTGATATTATTATAAATGAAAAAGGGAAACTATTTTTGGAATATTACAGAGTACAATGTTGCTAGGAAATCACAACGATCCTTGACAGTTGGAAAACTTCAGAGGTTTGTGACCCTCTAAATACAAGAGCAAAAATAAGGGTCTTCAGAAATAACATTAATAGATACAAGCAATAACATTTCCACCTTCAGGTCTGAAACAACCAATTGGAAAAACCTCCAAATAGAGGTTGTAGGTCACCACACTTGGACATGGGTCAGAAAATGATGGACGCGCCTCAGCGTGCTACCACACCTAGCCCAAAAGGTTGTCATGAATCTGATCTGGGCCCCTCTTCTTGTCTTCCCCAAATGCCCCAAAACCCACGAAATCCTTCAATGAGATGCCTCCAACGAACTGCCACGCTCTGCCCAATGGCTTCCCTAGATTCGATATGTTTCTAGGATTCAGATCTGGAGCCCACTGATTATCCTCTCCTAATGCCACCAAATATCTGTGAAATCCTTTCGCTGCACCTCTGATATTGTCTCTACCACACAGCCCTGAAAATGGATCCGGAATGACAGACTAGGGTAGATCTTTCACTACCAAAGAATGCCCTGCTAGCTAAGGACGGGTCTCTCACCACTGAAGCTAGGGTCCCTGTGGGATTTGAATCCACAAGCTGTAGATGTGCGACAACAACAGCTGCAGGTGAAGGGGTCAACAAAATGTATATCCAAAAGTGTCCCTCTCCTTTCTCTCCCAGCTCTTATATACTTCCCCAAGGAAAAAGAGCCCCAATAGACCCTAGACGCATTCCTTTTCCACAGAGGGGCCAATAAAATAAAAGTAACTATAGTTAATTTTTCCATTTTTGAGTCGCCATTTCCAAAAGTGACCCCAACATAAAACTGGGATATTAAAACCACGGGGCCCCTTCCCAAAAGCTTCTAGTTTCCACGGCCCCCCAGGTCTGGCCACGGCTAGGACTTGACCTGGCCTTTAGGCCTTTGGTGAAGGAAAAGGGGACATTACAAAGAATCAAATGAGGCAATCATCCTTGAATTTCTCAAGGGTTTAGTCACAATGTTTGGCATTCCTCAAAACATTATCTCTGATAATGCAAAAGCCTTCCTTGGTGCTAAAATCATTGATTGGGCTCTAAGCCTGGGCATTTACCTAAAAACCTCTTATAACTATTACCCTTAGGGAAACGGTCTGGTAGAATCAACAAACAAGAACCTAATCAGAATCATGAAGCGCACGATGAACATTAGCTAAAGACAGTGGCATACGAAGGTCTTGCGATTGCTCTGGGAAAATAGAATTACAGTAAAAAAGGCAATAGGAACTTCACCTTACAAGCTTTTCTATGGCAAGGAGGTTGCCCTTCCTTTGACACTAGAACTAAATTCATTAGCGCTTTCCCAGCAATTGGAATTTGAGGGCGTGGATCAGAGAGAAATCAGGATGGGAGAGCTGGTTCATCTTGAAGAGCTCAAAAACTCTGCCATGATCAAGTTAGAACAGCATCAGCAAACAACAAAGAAATCGTTTGACAGAAAGGCTAGGCCTCAAGTTTTCAAAGTTGGGGACCTAGTTCTAAAATGGGATGCTGACAAAGCTAAACCAGGGCACCATTCAAATTTTTAAGCACTTTGGAGTGGCCCATACATCATCAATTCCTGGAAAGAAGCTAATTCTTTTGAGTTAACTCATCCGGATGGAAGCGTACTGCAAATCCCAGTAAACGGGATCTATCTCAAACCCTTCCATTAGATTTGTTGCATCATGTTATATACATTAAAGTAGTTTCAATTCCTCCAAGTGTGCTCCACGCACATTGTTTGTTTATACATAGTTATTTCCTCTCACATGCTTCATATGTGAGCTCTTTTGTTACTTCCAGAGTGCAGAGCTTCTCTCAACAGTTGTGAGATTCAGAACAAAGTGTAGAAATGATTCTCAAGGGATCACAGGGGCATTTTCATAATTGAACAAGTAGACTCCATGCCCAATGGATGCTTCAAGTTACTGATCACTTTCATCTAGCAGGCAGATGGCCCCGAAAGTCACCAAAATTGTTATACAAATAGCTCTCCTAGCGATTTGGATAACTTGCATACACATTCTGGCCATAAGTTATTTATTGAAGAATTGTGCGTGCTCAAAATCACTTGGCACATTCCTTTGGTCAAAGTTTACCTACACGCCCCTTTCCTTTTCTCCTTCCACTTATCTCTTTCTCCCACCTTCTATGCGTTCACGTTCTTCCTAGTCAATTTCTTCCCATCCCACGCACCTCGCACTTACTACTAAGTCCTTGGCCCTTCGTGTGCCACGCTTATTAGTTTGTAATAGTCGGGCCTTAACCATACATTCTTTTCTCACTAGTTTGCTTCATCTCCCTGCGTGCATCGCGCGCGCCCCCTCTGCGCCTTCCTCTATTTTCTTGGTGTGCCCTTCCCTCATACCCTTCTGTGCCAGATCATCTTTTGACACGCTTAAGTATGCCACGTGCAACAAATCAAAGCGTGCCAAAATGGCACTGAATCCTTGTAACAAATGAATGATTGACATGAGGTAGAAACCACAAATAGTTATACATTTGGCCACCATCTCAGCTAATTAGTGCGTGCCACGTGTTTTGCGTACGCCAACGACTCTGACATCTTCTGACATCCATATCTTCTGCTATAGAGCTTAGAATGGTGTGTGCTTGGACTTGTCAGAGAGCTACTGACATCAACTACAGTGCTAGAAATTCAAAATTCAAATTTTGGTAGATCTCGTAGGTGAGAAACAGGAAAACATATTTCTGAACATTAATGAGCAGATTAGATTGCTCCAACTGCCCAATTTGGTATGATCCACCCTCTTTTGTCTTCAACACGTCAAATAGGCATGGGGAAGTGTATTTCACAGATTTCCAAGTGGATTTGTAGACATTGAATGCTTCATGTTGGTGGTTGTGTTTCAAATTCAGGTTTTACCTCCTTTTCCCTTCTTCCTCCATGGATTCACCTATAAATGTAAGAGAAAGGCTTATTTGTTATGTTGGACACTCTGGATCCTTATGCATTTTGCTAAGGACACCATATTTTCTGTATCTTGAGTTGTAGACCTCTATGTATGGCTCTTGCATGTGGATATCGGCCTCCTTTATCATTGTAACAGTTCTATGCATTTCTGGAAGTAATATAAGCATCGTTTTGTGACTATTCTCTATCCTAACGTGTTTACATTCCTTCTTCTTGCCTTTTCTTTTGTGTTGTGTGTTGGTTGTGCTACTTCAGGTCCCCTACAATTCCATATTTGGTTGTGTTCCATGAGAACAATTTGGTGAATGGGCGTTTTGATGCGCTACTCGTGCCTAGCCTCCTTTCACACATTCCCTATCATTCTCACTCAGAACAGATAGTGTTCATCCCTCTTTTCTGGTGTTAGCACATTTTAGTATAGTTTACTTTATGTTATCCTTATTTCCCTAGTCCCTTGGAACTCTTAGCTTAGTTTCCCTTTTTAGCACTAGGAGTAGCAGCAATAGTAGAAATGGATAGAAGAACTGCCCTTCTCCGGAGATCCATCCCAATCTCGCAAGGTCCCAAAACTTGAGGATGGTTTCATTGTGGTCTCAAACACCTCAGCCCTTTCGAGATCCGAGATGTGGGTGCACAATTGAGAAACCAACAATTCTTTTAATTGCATTTTCAGACAATTACAAACCCATCTATATCAAACCAAAACATAAAAGTTTAGTAAACGGTCATCAAAATAAAAGGACATATTGACAGCCATGTAAAATAACATGCTTATAACACAAGTTTAGCATGCTTGGTGTCGAACTTTTGTTATGAGCTTATAACACAATGTCTAAGACTCACTAAATAGCCTAAAAGAGATGTGTTCGCATACACAACATTAACTGCAGGCTATGAAAACTTTTTTCCTTTAGTACGAATATCATTGATCTAATTTTTTATACAAGTTTATCCAACTGCTAATAATACAACTGTATTGTATTTCAAGAAAAAACGTGCCATCTTGTAGTAGAAAATACGTAGAGCTTTGGAGCAGGGTATGGAAATCCATAAAAGCATAAACAAGAGGATTTTTCTTAGACATCTTAGTTGGAACTATCCTGGTAGATGTTCCTGCAAATTGTGGAAGCGTAGATAAGACAAGTGAATTGTTTGGTAGAATACCTAAAAGAGTTGTGTTCACATTAGGAACTGTCTTAGCTGCAACTAATCTACTTTTTTATACAGGCATATCCAACCACTAATAATACAATTGTATTGTATTTCAAGTAAAAATGTGCCAGATTTTAGTAAAAAATACATAGAGCTTTGGAGTAGGGTATGGACTTTATAGAATTGTTTCAAGGCCCTAGAGTTTAGGGCTTTTCCCTTGGGAGATTAGAATTAAATAAATAGAAAGGAAAGGAAAACATCACCTTTTCACTTTAATGCTTAGAAATATGTCAAGTAGCCTTGAATCCAATTGTGTACTGCTTAATTTACATCAAAATGTGTAAAATCTCCATGTACCTGTTATTTGCATGTTTTTTATTTTCTTGTGTTTCAATTATCTTTTATATGTTCCCTATCTATTTCATTGAATTTTTATATTTTCCCAATGTTACTACATTTTCAAGTTATAGTTTACATTACATTTTGTTATGCATGTGTGTAAAGATTTTTTTTTTAGATCATACATGCTTTTGTTTATGTTGAGTCTGAATTGATTTGCCATTGGTTTACTTGGAAAACGAAATGGTTTTTCATCAAATTTTTTTTGCAGAGCTTTACCTATCAGTAGTTCAATACGCTATTAAACTCTTCTCATGTTACAGCTATGATATACACCGTTAGTCCTAATATAGTTTAAGTGAATAATTTTCTCATATCATGCAGGTTATATCAGCCAATGTTGTCTTTTTTTATGAATTCATATATACCCAAAGAAGGGCAATGAAATTTAGTTGATTTCTGCTACGAAGTTTAGCTGATTGCTGGTATAAAGGTATTATGGTTTTTTTAATTAGGTAATTTAGGATCTGGTTTTTAAGACTTATGATTTCTGAGTATGTACTAGTTTGTATTTTACTATTAAAGATTATGGATTCGATATAGTAGACTCATTAAATCATGCCTGCATTTTATTTAGACAAAAGCCAGCTGGATGTTTATTTAAACTTAAAAGGATAAAAAATTCAGTTCTAGACTATACACAACTCATGAGATGACATTCTGTCATTTAGATAAAGTCCTTGGTATGCAACACATATAATGGAAAGCCATTTGAGCCATCTAATGAATCAACCCCATTGTAATGGACAATTTTTTTTTTTAGGTAAAAGTCATCTTTAAGGACTTCCAAACCATTTTGGATAATAGGTGTACTCTTGGATAGTATCTAATTGTTTCACAGAATGTCCGAAGCACACATGGTTTCATAGACTACAATAATCACAAAATATGCACAAATTCTCCTCACAAAACATGATAACTATAATCTAACAGAAGACATAGGCATCGAATCAACCTCAAACTTTCTACAGAACCAAACACTTCAAGGCATTTTTTCAAACAATTACTCTCTCTATACTGTGGACAGGGTAAGTGATAAAATGAAAGAAACAGGGACATTTACAGCAGCGAAAGTACATGCAAAATGTGGAAGCATATACAAGGAAAGTCATGGACAACATTGATTGTAAGCCATGCAAAAAATAGATTTTTTGAAAATGCTTTAAAAAGTTTCAAGAAAAAGTAATTGGCAGATTCAAAGCCAAAATCCACAACCTTTTGTATCATCCTACCTGCCTATGCTAAAATGGGGGCTTTGGAACAGGGTATATACATTCATAAGCATAAATGATACATGAATTTTGTTAGATGTTATTGTTGCAACTGCCCTGGTAGACATGCATGCAAAATGTGGAAACATAGACAAGGCAAATGAACTATTTGACAGAATTCCTCAAAGAGAGGTGCTCACGTGGACAACATTCATTGGAGGCTATGCACTGAAGCTCATTAATTATGCTAATGTCATGAGATTATATGAGGTACCTATCTTCTCAGGCTCTGTAAATGGGAAGTTGTCAGGCAACTTTAAGATCAATTACGATGATTTTTAATTTATTGTTTCCTAGAATATTTAAGAGATGGATTTTTTTTTTGGTAAGAAATGTTGCATTACGATATGGATTTTTTTTAATTTTCAACATGAATCTGAATATAATAAATTGTAATACAATAAAATATATTTAAGATATAGATTTTTTTGTTAGGAAAATTTTAATTCGCTGGTAGGCGTCCACCTTTGAAGATGCCCCTGCCGGAAAGTGTCAAATTTTTGTGGCTCCAATATTTACAAGTGACCGAATTTTAGATATTTATATATAGTACTAGATATTTACTTGCCTAAATTTTTTAATTCTGTAAAGTCCCTTAGTTGGAAATTACTCGCCATCCCCCAGGGGGTTAAATTTAAAATTGTTGGATTCATATTCAATCCAGGCATTTCCCCATAAAATATGCCCAGATCAAGATGGGGGAGTTCCAAATGTCATGTAAGTTATACTAATTTTGTTCCACCTCTGTTTTCAATTAAATTATCCCATTTCAAATTTACAATTGTGTAACCATTATTATTCTTATTATCCATTGTAGTGAAATGATTAGACAATATACATTCTACCTAGCCGATTTCACATAGATGATTTGTAAATCATCCTTGGCAACCTCAGTTTGGACATCAAGACTTTCTACCACTCTAATCTGGAAAAATACTGAAAAGAATTGCACATATACCACCACTACTGTAATAGAATAATATCTAAGGAAGAGGCGGTTATAATTTCCCACCGTGATCATTTTCAATTGTTTGGAGTGCTATGGATCCGTCAATTATTTTGTTTCTCATCATCTGGTTTCAGTTTCCCGTGCTGCCCCTCATCGCAATTCAATTTTGTTTTGGATTTCGTACTTACATATTGTCTGGTGAATTTTTTTTGCATCCTCCAACTTCTGCTAAGGATTTGACTCTAATTCTTTGATTTAGTGTTCATTTTAATCATTGGATTTGTATGCAAGTAGTCGTTGTAAATGATATTTTATTTCTAGTTCAATCCGTCTCTCAAATTATATTTTGCCCACTTTATTATTTATGGAGGGTTTACACACCTTTTGGTATATAATTACAATGGTACAGTTTCTGCCATTAGAATTTGGAAATAACTAGATAGAATTACTTTATCTCTGCAATCATGGGTGGAGTGGGCTAATGGCTACCACACAAAGGTGGGGGTGGTTGGACATAAAGCCTCTCCCTCATGCATTAATTGTCAACATAGGCAAATGCTTGAAGGTTTAAATGTATTGACACCAAGTTCATTAAGTTTTTATTTGATTGTATTTTTGGTATTTCTCAAATTGGTTACTAGCATCCATGAAAATGAGGATGGAGTGCAGGCATGGAGTAATGGTAGGTTCTGCAGCATAGTGCACCGGGTTGTTTACAGTGGGTGGATGGATCACATGTATCTTACATGGTTTGTACACTTTCCTGGTGTTAAAACAATATCAGCTTCGATAGAGCTTTTGGACGACAATTACCCACGAAATTACAAGTCTGTTATCTTCTCAGACTTCAAGCAACACTACTTCACTCATTTTTCAGCATACTCCTCACCTTTTTTCACCGAATGCAACAAAAAATTCTCAAACCCAATCAATTTAAATTTGTTAGCGTGCTCCTAACCTATGCCAACATAAGAGCTCTAGAAAAAAGTATTGACAACCATCAAAACATAAAATAGAGGAATTTTGTTAGATGTAGTTGCAAATGTTTTGGTAGACATGTATGCAGAATGTGGAACCTTACATAAAGGCACATGAACTGTTTAATAGAATGCAACTTATGTTCTTCACTCAAACATCTATCATAGATCATAGAACACATTTTACAACAAATTACACCTCCTAAAAACTAAATATCATTATCCTCACCGACGTAACTTGCAACTTATTTGCAATTGCTAGTTATTTTTTTACCTTATGATAGGAATGCTTTAAAATGTCAATGTTGTATAAGTCATCGCTCCTAGAAAACTAAGTATAATACATGAACTGTCGAAGAGATAAAATTAACATTTTCCAACAATGTGCATGGAGATTTAAGAGATTAATCACAATGGAATATTATTTGAGTGTACTTGTTAAATATTAAAATTAGTTTTAAGAGTATCATACTTAACATTAGTGAGAGTGGCAAAATATTGTTAATGATATCAATTAAAGTTTACTTTTTATTTACTAGCACTCTCATGTCGCATGTGCACAATGCAATGTGAATGCTGAATGATATATGATCTTTGCTTTACAGGGATAGTTATTATTTTTGTAGTTGATGTTGATAAGGGGTGTGATTGATTTTGTAAGTGTAGGAATATAGATGAAGCATTACATTTTAAGGTTCTATATCTACATTTCAATTTTTTTTACAAATTTGTACATGTACATTTACAAATCTTATATTATGAGTGGTAGCGTTTTGTGGACTATTTTATTTGAACTAAACATGAATACATGAATACTTATGTACATTTTCCAATTTTATATCACGAGTGGTAGCCTTTTATGGCCAATTTTTTTGGCACTAAACATGAATACATTTGATACCGCTTTGGATAGTTAATTACTTTTGTAGTTGATGTGGTTTGTAATTATTTGGGGGAAATCGTGTTAGCGTTGCAAATTTTTTGAGATGGTGGTTGCATCGGTTGTTTGGTTGGTTTTTTGTTGAAAAATATTTTTTTGTATTGTCGATAACATGATGATAAGGGGTGTGATTGATAGTGGAAGTGTAGGAATATAGATGAAACATTACGTTAAAAGGTTCTATGTGTACATATAGATTTACAAATCTTATATCATGAGATCTGAACTAAACATGAATACATGAAGACCTCCGTACATTTGCAGATTTTATATCATGAGTGGTAGCCTTTTGTGGCCAATTTTATTTACACTAAACATGAATACATTTGATATCACTTGAATGACACTAACGCTTTGGATATAAAAACTGTTTAGTAAAATAGTAGTGGAGGTGCTATCAAAATAGAGGGTAGTATTTACGACGGGCTATTTTCATCTGTAGACACCCATAATTACGCCCAAGCAATTTAAAATACTTAAATTACGCTAATTATCTCCTTTCTCGTAAATCAATGACATATCGTCAAATGCACTCATATTCCCCTCTTATCATCATTAATTAATTACACTAAGCTAATTAATTAAGTCACCTATCCAACTAATACCCTAATTAACGACCTTCCGTTAATAAATCACCCCTTCTACCTAGACTAATTAATTATTATTAATTAATTAGCTTTCCCTTCCATTTAACCTATAAATCAATATTTAATTGATTTAATCCCCTTTCTAATAGCCTAAATTGTACTAATATTCCTCTAATTAGCTTCTATAAGCTTACATCTACCTATTAGTTAATCACCTTTGATTAATTAAAACACCCACCAACTCCCATGACTTGCTAAGCATAAATTAAACCCTTCTAAAGTAAGGTTACCTTTTATAAAGCAACCTTATCCATTCCTAATCATGTTTTACCTTTATCCCACATGCAAAGGGATGAAGTGTTTCCTTTATCCATTGGGCTATATAAGGAGCCCTCCTTCTACCTTTATACCTACACCTAAACTTCTTGAGAGAGCAAATGCAAAGCATATAGCAAAGAGACTAAGAGCTTGCTTTTTGTATTTTGTCTTCTTAAGAGGTCACCATTTTTAAGAGCTAAGCTTCCTATTATTGACATTCTTTAAGGATCAAACCAAAGAACAAATTTTGATTGCCATTGGAGCTAAATAGGTCCATGCATTTTTTTGGTAATCTAGGAGAGTAGAGATTTTGAATAGCATGTTTGTAGTTTTGATCTTATGTCTCAAAGTTATTGATGTTAAGAATGTTTAGATAACCCTTGTTTAGCTCTTTATCTTGATGGTGCTTATGTTGTTTAACTCTTAGCTAGATTATAGAACTATTTTAGGTGGTAGTTCCTTGTCTCATATTAATTTAGCATTAAGCAAAGTACACATGCACACATTTGGCACGCCCGGTGGGACACTTAGTCCCATGGAATTTTAGTTTAAGTTTTCATTGTTATGGCTAACTTTTGATATGCACATGTAGTAATTAATGTCCATTTTCTTAGAATTTTTTACTAATTTGATATGTGTAACTTCTTGTTCATAGCCATATTTTTAATGGGTTATTGCCATTCTTAAGCTAACTTGTCAAAAATTGAGATATTGTGAGTTTTCTTGTGTTTTTTACCGTATTTTGGTTGTAGGTCTGGTGGCAGGCACATTTTTAGGAGTGCAGGGGCATGGTTTTTGTGGTGCACATGCCTCTCTGGTGGCGCAGGTGCACTTTCAAAACTTGGTTCTCCATTTATTGACCCTAGCGCATGCACGCTAACCTCGGCCACACACCCTAACTAGCGTAGACACACTAACCTGGGTGCAGACGTCATTTTCGTACTGTACCTTCACTGCATTCTGAAAACTGTCATATCGGTGCATGTGCACCCTAACCAGAGCACACACACTGTTTTTAGTGGCGCAGACACATTTTTGGTGACTCAAGACATTCTGTCAGAATCTGGGACTTTTTTATAAAGTGGTGGCACACACATTTTCCCAGTAGCACACACACTTTTTCCGATGGCACACACATTTTCCCGGTGGCATAGGACATTCTGTCCCGGTTTCTATCTGTTTTTCTCAAAGGTGGCACATACATTATTTTTCATGGTGCACACGCCTCTCTGGTGGTGCAAGTGCATGGTAAGCAAAAAAAAAAATACACAGAGTAGCGCATACATTATTTTTGTGGTAGCACACACCTCTCGGGTGGCGCAGGTGCACTGTAATTCAGAAAAACGTAGAGTGGCGCATACACCCTAACCCGCGCTGCAAACGCTAAAAAAGGGGCGCAGGTTTCCTTTCATATTTTTGAAATTAATGTGTTGAGGTTCTAACATTCTTGCAGGTTTTATCTAATCATATACTTGTCTTTGCAGGCTATTTTTACATGTTTTGTACTTGATTAGATGATATTTTTGTATTGTTTACTTATAGGAATAAGATCGCATGTATGATCTTCCCTTGCGTCCCTTGGGGCTATCTTGGGAATCAAAAATTGGTCTTAAGTCCTTTTGATGCTTTGAGGTTCTTACGAATATTTGAGTGGGGAATTGGTTAAACTGGGTGTAGTTAAATTAAAGTGTTTTTTTCCATTTTTAAATATCTTTTTTGGGATTTTGAAGACATCACGTATGCTCTTCTCTTGTGTCCTTGGACAATCTGGAGAATCAGAAATGTTGCCTTCTCTTTTTATGGAAAACTACTAAAAATCGTCATACAGGGACCAAAATGCCATCGCTTGTCAAAGAATGGAAGGAATCAAAACAAAATTAAAAAAATTACTAATACAATTGTTATACAGGTTGCCAAACAGTGTTTGAGCAAACCACACCTAATTAAAAAAATATAAAATGAACAACATATTCAAAACATTGTATTGGCAGGTTTCAGAAAAGGGTACGTCCCTCTCCACTCAACTGGAACATAACCCCTTTGGCATAACGCCTTAAGCTACAACAATGGGGGGTGGTTCCAGGAACCCCAAAGTAGTCCACGCAAGAGGGAACCTTGTGGACGAAACGGGAAGTGCTCCGCACTACCTATCTGACTAGTGATTCCTTTGTGAGATAGAGTTTACAAGTTGTCCCTATGTGACCCTTTTAAGTACATGATGGATGCATTTAATGCCCACTGTGCTTGAAGGGGGACAAAGTCGAGATACTCCCAAGATAGTCGGGGACTATTTGGGTAAATCGTCCCACTCGTGGATAATCTTTGTGGACACCTAGGACGAGAGAACCACCTAGGAATAATATACTTTGGCTAGGAGCCCACTTTGACCATTCTAAAACAGTGTTGAGTTGTGAACCATCTTTTTATTGCGAAACGTGTGACGTGTTACTTTCGCTTAGTTTTTTACTTGCCTTAGGGAGAGGTGAAACTCTGCCGAAGTGAAGCCAAGAATTTTTCATCCTTTTTTTTTGATTTACTTCCTTCACATTCTTTTGACACTTTGTTGATCAGAAAGAGAGTGACTACCTTTGGTGTTACCAATTGATTGTTTCTGCCACTTTTTTGTCTGTTTACACCCATCCATGTTTGCGGCTGGGTAAGTTAAACGTCTAAAGTGCATGGATACGTATTCATATCATTGGTGGCCATTGTGATCTTGATACCCATGTCAAGGATCGTCATTGTAGTTAGGCGTGGTTCATCATCTTGAACTTCCTTAGAAGGGTTAGCTTGTTTGTATTGTATCACTACAATTTTGATATTTACGTCTTGTTTCTTGTAAACTCGACATAAATATCTATATTGTAAGGTTACGCTACACACATTTTTAACTATTCCTAGTTCGGCTATTACTTACATATTTTGAAGAGTTCGGTTCTTATTTATGCGTGTTTATTATCAATAACCTCAATTTTGAAGAGTGTTGGCTATTACCATTTGTGCATGTTATATATCAATACCTTACTTTCTCGACAAAGTTGGTTAACATATCTTGGTGATATTGTTGTGTCATTCACGAATTGTAATTGGAATTTTTTTGAGATATAGGTCTTAATCAAGTTTGAGCTCGCTCCTAGTATATCTTGTTAGGAGGTCACATTGAATTTTTGTATTTACTTACGTTTTGTTCATTCTCGTGAACTTAGCATAAGTAAGAACATCTTGTTAATTATCTTGTGACGAGAAACTACTTTTTGAAACATTGGTTTCTAGGAGGTACTTCATTTGGCAGGTTTAGGTACCAAACATTTGTGTCACTGGTGATTTATCACTCTATCACATTGGTATTCTCACATTGTTAATTCATTCATATTCTTGACAATACATCTTGCATTTCACTTAGGTGTGGTCACAAAGTTTTGAACACATTTACAACTTACCCTAGTGAAACTATCACAAAAACATGGCTCCTAAAACATGATTAGGACTCAAGAAATAGACATATGAGGAAAAAACAAGCACAAGCTTGGGAAGCCTCTAACAGATAAGGGTCGAACCCCTTCATTGGACATGATCTAGGACCTCTGTTTTCTGCGGAGAAAAAGAGGTAGAAGATATGGTCGATCATAGTGGAAATGAATTAGAATCCCCACACGCAGAATTTGATTTTGACCCTACTTTATTAGACGAGTTTCTTTTCAGAAATAAAGATAGAGTGCTAGCACGGGTCGTAGAATTAGGGGCCAAATTGCCCACTGAAAATGAAACAATCCCACCTGTGAATAATGCTACTGAGGAAGAATGACCCCTTATCAATATGGAGGATATTTTGACGCATGGACATGCTTCTACCTCTAATGCAGGGAATGATAAAGTGGTGGGGCATAGAATACCCTTTATCAAAGTGCCATGTAGAAACAAGACAGAACATGAGACTGGTGAAGAACCTCCACAATACGAGGAGGAAGAACCTTTAGAAGAAGAAACCACAATTCAACAATAGATTAGTAACCTAAGCTGACAATTAGCTTTGCTAACCTCCCATGTACAGAAGGAAGCAAGCAAAGAACGTTCAAAATTCGAAGCCTAAGGTTAAGATCAATGAACTCCATAGAGAAAACCAAGGAGAAGAAGATACAGGGTATCATCGCATATACATCCCCACTTCTCCCACTAGAGAACAATTTCTTCACACAAGAGGTACAGTCTATGAAAGTGACACTCATGAGCCTACAAGAGAGCAATATAGGGAGCATTAGAAAGTATCAATATGAAGAATTATGCCCCTATCCTTTTGACAAGACTATGACCCTTCAACCCTTTCCTAAGAAATTTGATATGCCAAAATTTGAAAAATATAAAGGGAAGGGAGATCCACAGGATCATGTCAAATATTTCTATATGGCATGTCAAGAGGTGTCTTATAGTGACAATTATCTCATCAGACTTTTCCCCAAGAGTCTCAGAGGTCAAGCCTTGGAGTGGTTTCACACGTTTACCATGAGGATCAATTTTCACCTAGCCAGAATTGGCAGAAAGGTTCGTGCGTCATTTCTCGTACAACATAGAGAGTGATGTCACCATGGCAGATTTATGTGGTGCCAAACAATTGCCCTAATGAGACTTTCACCTAGCTTCCTCTAATGGTGGAGAGGGATAGCTAGTCGCTTCCCTTGCACTTTCCCTGAAAAATAGTTGGTTAGTATTTTCGTTCCCAACCTAAACCCGGATATAGCTTTCCACCTCCAAATGCATTGTGTTCACACTTTTGAGGAGGTCATCGAAAAAGGGGTTCAGATAGAGAAATCTCTCATTGCCAAAGGCACCCTCAAAACCCAATCTAGAGATAATCAAAATGTCAAACCCATGGAAAAGTTGAAGGTCTTTAACAAAAATAAAAATGTGGTAGGAGATGGGATCACTGATTCCAAACGTGTACAAGTGGTCCAAACCGGTCAACCTTTTAAACTAACCAAAGGACCAATTCAACCACCACCAAAATGAAGAACGTTCACCTCTCTCAATGAACCTTTGTCAGTTATACTAAAACAATTGGATGCAGCCCACATGATGACATATCCTACGACGCAACCATTTGACGAACAATGCTCCAAAACCTTCATGGTACAAGGAGCATGAATATTGTGAAATGCATCATGTCAAGGGGCATAAGATAGAAAAATGTCTACGACTCCATCATTATATTCAGGACCTCATTGACAATGGGGAGATAGAGGTGGACAACCCAAGAAAAACACAGACACCTAACGAGAGAATGGGGATATATAAAGAGCCATTCCCCAATCATGATAAATCAGAAAAGTCAAAGCTGGATCAGGGAGAGTCATCCCAAGGTTATAAAGCAGTGAATTACTTGTACACCAAAAAAGACAACAATCATTATGATTCACTTATTGGATGTATTCACTCTCCTACTGACCATATCAACACCATCTGAATCAAGGGAAAGGACTGTGCTGCGGTAACAAGGCATGCCCGCCTCGTGATTCTGGAAACCTTCTCCATCAACCCCACAAACTGGTAAATATAACCTTTTAGAGCAACTTGAGAAGACGTCGGCTAAGATTTCGATCTTAGATCTTCTTAAGATATCCAATGTACATAAAGACATTTTGTATCAAACTCTTCAGGGGTCGGGAGTGCCTTTAGAGGTCGATCCTACACACCTTCAAGATGCAGTGGAAAACATCATACCAAATGAACATATTGCCTTTCAACCATAGGGAGATCCCTACTGAGAATCCAACACATAATCTTCCTTTATATATTGAGGTAGTTGTCACCCACAGGAAGATCAAACGGGTGCTTGTGGATAATGGATCTGGGTTGAACATTTGTACACTCAAGTTGGTTAAACAACTAGGACATACTGAGACAGATCTTGAGTCTAATATCATCACTATCACCGCATATGACAACATGGAAAGGGAGTCAGCGGGCACAATCACGTTGCCCATGGAGGTGGGTCCCACTTGCCATCAGACAAAGTTTCATGTCCTAGACTTGGAACTTCCATATAACATGCTTTTAGGCTAACCATGGATTCATGCCATGCAGGCCGTGCCATTGACATTTCATCAATGCATTAAGTTGAAACATGAGGGACACACCATTACAATACAAGGATATTCAGATCCCTTTACTCACTGTAGAGCTCTCAACAGTTTTACACGTAAGGGCACATATGCATGTCCCTCCGCTGATATAGTGGTCCCTCTCTAATTATGAGGCCATGGAATCTCGGATAGACTCAGATTCTCTTAGTTCTTGCGCCCATGGGGCATCTACATCAACATCTCCTTTTGATTCATGGGAGATGAAAATCCTTGAATATGGCTACAGGGAATACAATGTACAACAAGTGCTCTTGGTTTCAGATCTCTCATTGTCACCCAAGACTAGAGGTCACCCAACTACCACTTCAGAAGACCTAGAAGTGAACACACTATTGGATCATTCTTACCTGGAGGCTTGTTAGTTGAGGAAAAATTGCTTGATCCACCTACAACTTGGGTCCCAGAGGATACTCAGCCATCCTATTATCAAACCCTTGAATACGAGAAATCTAGTAAAATGATGTACTCCATGGGCTACAAGGGCCTAGGATGTGGAAGAAATGAACAAGGACAAGAGAGAACCGGTGCCTCTTCCACATTTCAAAATAGAAAGATACGGAATTGGGATTCACCCTTATGGAGCACACCCCAATGATCAAGATGCTACTTGTTCTGAATGTGAGGATAGCTCTGACTATCTAGATAGTGATACGGATTCCCATTGTAGCCAATATGAGGATCTGGCCTCCACAAACCTTTTCATGAACAATGATTGTCCTAACCATAACCCCCATGGAACCAACCCTCAACCTTGTTTACCCTCCCTTGTTGAATGGGACCAACAACGTCACATGTCGCTAGATTTATTCAAGAATGACGAAGCTATCACAGAGTTCATGGGCATAAGGGATACAATTCCCATTAGAGATCACAAGAAGGGTTTCTTTATTGACTTGGAAACCTGTGCCTACTTCGGTGAGGAGGCTAAGCTTTGTGGTCAGCAAAACTTAAAGAAAAGTGAGGGAAAAAGTTCCAATGTAAAGCCTCGGAAAAAATCAAAGTCCAAGTCACACAGTGAAAACCTCTTTGAGGCACTGGCCAACAAACAAATAAAAAAATCAAAGGACAAACAAAGTGACCACGCCAAGGATGAAAATCTCATGGAGACATCCTTGGAAGAAGATCTCAACCTCCCTCCTGATCCTATGCGTATGGAGGACTTATCAAAATTACTAGTCGAAGAAACCATTGATGTGAATATTGGTATAGAAGAAGATCCCAAGATAGTTAAATTGGGAGCATCACTCTCGGCTAGAGAATAGAAGACATTCACTATGATGCTGCGAGAGTTTATAGATCGTGTTCGCATGGTCTTACAAAGACATGCCCGACTTAGATCCAACTTTGGTCATGCACAACCTAGTTGTGCACGCAGACGCTAAGTCTATTAAACAAAAACTCTGAAAGATGCACCCAAGAGTGGCCTTACTAGTTAAAGAAGAGTTGGAAATATTGGTTGTGGTAGGATTCATCCAGCCTATTGATTATTCTGAATGGATATCGAACATTGTTCCTGTCTAGAAAAATCCTGTCGGCATCCGAATCTGTATGGATTTTAGAGACATCAATAAGGCTTTCCCTAAAGATGATTTTCCACTGCCAAATATTGACATGATTGTTGACTCAACAACAGGGTATGAGATGCTATCTCTCATGGATGGATTTTCAGGATACAACCAAATCAAGATAGCTGAAGAAGACCAGCACAAAACGGCTTTCATGACTCCTTGGGGCACCTTCTGTTATCAGGTGATGCCTTTTGGCCTAAAAAATGCAGGAGCTACTTATCAGCAGGAAATGACGGTAATTTTTCATGATATGATTCATGATATCATGGAGGACTACATGGATGACATCCTTGGAAAGTCTAAAACAAGAGAGGATCACCCTGTTATCTTGTGGCGTATCTTTGAGCACCTACGAGAATACAAGGTCAGGTTGAATCCAAAGAAGTGTGTCTTTGGTGTGCTATCAGGAAAACTTTGGGCTTCATTGTATCAAATGAGGTATTGAGGTAGACCCTGCTAAAGTGTCTGCTATTACTGAAATGCCTCCACCTAAGAATATCAAGCAACTGCTGCAGCTTACAGGGGAAAATTCAAGCCATTCACTGCTTTATCTCCCAGCTTGCAGATACGTGCCACTCATTCACCCACTTTCTTAAAAAGGATGTCACTTTCATCTAGGGACCTGAGCAACAACAAGCCTTTTCTTTTCTTAAACAATACTTGGCTAATCCAGCTTGTCCTCATGCCTCCAACTCCTGGAGAACCACTCTTGCTCTATATTTCTGCTACGTAATTTGCTATTGGTGCACTGCTCTCCCAATACGACCTTGGTCATAAGGAAAAAGTGGTGTATTATCTCAGTCGCACCCTCATCGCCTATGAGCTCAATTATCCTCAAATTGAAAAATCTTGCTTGGCTGTTGTTTTTACTTTTCAAAAACTTCACCATTATCTATTGAATACCAAGACCAAGCTAATATCCAAGGTTGACCCACTCAAGTACTTACTATCTAAACCCATGCCCTCATAGGTAGAATGGCTAATTGGATCATTCTACTCAGTGATTTTGACATAGAATTTGTACATCAAAAATTGGTTAAAGGACAAGTACTTGCTGACCAGCTAGTGGAAGCACCTTTGTAAGGCACCGAACCTTTGAATTTGGAGCTTCCAGATTCCTCCTTGCTCTACATTGAAGAATCTGTCATATGGAAGATACATTTTGATGGGTCCTTTACTTTTCATGGTTCAGGTGCAGGGGTAGTCCTTATTACTCCTTCTGGTGATCCTATACCATAGGATTTTCACCTGGGCTTCCCTTGCACAAACAATATTACAGAGTATGAAGCACTTATTGCAGAGATGAAGCTAGCTATCAAGTGGAATATTCATCATGTCAAGGTTGTGGGTGATTCTCAGTTAATTATCAAATAGGTTAATGATGAATATAAGGTTAAGGATGACAAACTCATACCTTACAAAAAGCTAGTAGAAACTCTAAAGGAGTACTTCGTGTGCACATTACATTTGAACAAATCCCAAGAGCACAGAACAGATCGGCAGATGCCATGGTGACAGTGGGTTCTATGCTTCGTATTCCACCAGGGAATAATGACATTCCATTCTTTGTAGAGAATTTACACCAGCCCGCGTATGATATGCCAAAATCTTGTCTATCTTGTGATGTTGTTGGTCCCAATTCCCCATGGTATGAACCCATCTTTTCCTATCTCAAGGACAACACATTCCCTCCCGATATCTCCCATTCCAAAAATCAAATATTGATTCACCAAATATCCCATTACACCCTTTTAGGAGGTACACTTTATCGTCGTGGCTACGATGGGAATCTGTTACGTTGTCTGGATGTGATGGAGTCAATCCAAGCAATCAAAGAAGTACATGAAGGGGTGTGTGGAGCACATACAAACGGAATGGTCTTAGCTAAGAAATTGTTGAGAGTAGGCTACTATTGGCCTACCATGGAAACTGATTGTTGCAATTATGTCAAGAAATGTGTACTTTGCCAAAAGTATGGAAACTTCATCCATGCTCCATCACAACCATTGCAACCTATCACTACCCCATGGCCATTCTCTAAGTGGGGACTTGACTTGATAGGAAAACTTACTCCTACCTCATCTGATGGTCATACACACATCATCATGGCTATGGATTACTTTACAAAATGGGTGGAGGATGTCCCTTTAACCTATATAACAAGATCCCATATTTCTAAATTTATCATGAATCATATCATATGTCGATATGGCATTCCCGCAGCCATCATTACAGATAATGAGAATTCATTTAAGAATAAGACTGTAAAAGGTATTTTTCAACGGTTCTAAATTAGGTTAAGATGGCGCACACCATATTACCCTCAAGGTAATGGACAGGCCGAAGCCACAAACAAGACCTTGGTGAGGATAATGGAGAAAATGGTCAGCAAAACAGGTCGTAATTGGCACTTGCAAATCCATCCATCCCTTTGGGCTTACAAAACCTCCATTCACACTCCTATGGGTGTGACACCTTATTCTCTAGTGTTTGGGATAGAATCTATCATCCCCTTAGAGATCAAACTTCCTTCCCTAAGAATTTCTCTTAGGGACTATCTAGATAAGGATGAGGATTATCGGGTAGCAAGACTGGAGGAATTGGAGCTCCTAGATGAGAGGTGCATTCACACTCTTAATCACCTGAAAGTGTATCAGAAGAGAGTCTCCAGAAACTACAACAAGAGAATCATCCCTCGTCAGTTTGAGGTTGGTGATTTAGTCATGAAGGAGAACCTGTTCAACACTAGAGCGAAACGAGAAAGGAAAGGGAAGTTCAAACCACACTGGTTGGGACCCTATGTTATAGTCACCAACTACAACACAGGGGCATACAAAATTTCTCACCCCAATGGTGATGAGCTCCATGAACCCATGAACGCCATGCATCTTAAGCGGTTCTATGCTTAAACATGGCAAAGAAGGTCAAAAAAAGAAAAAATCTCAAAAACATGGTAAAATGATCAAAAATACAAAAAAATGAAAAACCTATAAGGAGAAAAATAAAAAGAGAAAACATGTCATCCACAAGTGAAAACCACGTAATTTTGGCACTTTGGATAGGTCCTTGGGTGAAAACCAGTTTCCGACACCTTGGGAGGATTCGTTGTTCACAATCATCTTGTATCTGGAGGGTAGTTTTCCTTGGCCTAGCCTTGATTCTACCTTTGAGATTCCCTGTGAGGCCCATCCTGTCAGGCCTTGATCCGGCTTTGTCTTCTTTTATTCTTCTATGAGGGGTATGGTCTTTTGCTATTTCTCATCATATACTGGGGGCAATTCAACGACTTCACCTTCTTGTTCATAAGTGCGTGACTTCTGCCCTTGTATACTCCTCATCTAACGCTAGGGGCATCCATGCTTTCTTGGTTACCTATACATAACTTTGGAAAACTGTTAGAAAACAACCAAAAACAATAGAAATTATTTCTCAAAAACTGCAAAAACAGAGGAAATATCTCAGAAAAAATTGCAAAAACAATAGAAAATTGTTTCACAAAAACCTAAACAATAGAAAATTGTTTAACAAAAACCTAAACAATAGAAAAATGTTTCACATAAACCTAAACAATAGAAAATTGTGGCATGAAAACAAATCTTACAAAAACATTTACTTACATTTACTTGCATTATCTTGGTTCTTGCTTTGCTTGTTGCTTGTATAGTTGTTTTATGTTTTTGCTTTTGGGTTGTTTGTTGCTTGGGCGTAATTTGTTAAGATTCCTCTTTTTCTTGCTTAGATTAGATTTATTCTTGCTTGTGTTTATTGAAGTGTGTTTTTGCATACTAGCGAATCTTGGTGCATTATTATGATTAATTCATTGAGTTCTTTGTTAGCATTTGATTGTGTTTAATTGTGTTTGTTAGCATTTGAGGGTTGTTTATTGCCTGTGCATTGTTTTGTTATCATAACACCACGGTACCATCATTATCATCACATCTAACATCATCTATACATCATATATCAAGGAAAGGTTAAGTATACATCATACATGAATGCTAAGCTAATCATCACATATCATATCATCAAATGGGGGAAAGAGGGATCGTAAATATCAAAATCTATCCGCCCCCATACCATTATCATCATATCATCTCATCCACTAAGTATGACACATCTCATAAAAAATCACATTTGATATATCCTACAAGATCACATCATCTGGAAATAAAAACACATGTGATACATCAACAAGATCATGATACATATACATGTCAACTCAAATCAGAATACATCATACACACATCTATCTATCCATGAGAAATAAATAAACACATGTCCATCTCATATATACGCATATGTGATGTCACAAAGGTACAAATAATATATGTGTGGTAAGTCTGTATCAAAAATGGATATACATCACGGCAGTGCATCATAAAAGCCTTCATCTGAGGCACACAAAAGAATGGTACATATAGCAGAATAAAATCCTTCATCAGAGGCATGTATCAAAACTACTCCATATCAAAAAATGCCTTCAGCTGAGGCGTACAAAGATGATACATCACAAATGTCCATATATCTATACGATTGTAAATTGTCCAGATCGGTACTCAAAATGATACATCATCGATACAATGTACCATAAAAAGGGGCATGTATCTGAAAGAATCAAGCCTTCATCATGAGGCATCATCAAAATACAAGTATACAAAGCTATACATCAAAATCACCTTCATAAGAGGCATGTCTACAACATATCTGTACAACCAAAGGAATGTAGAGCTCAACCACAGCTCTTACCCTCACCAGAGCTCCCAGGTCTGTCACCTGGTTGACGAAACAATGGTGCCTGAGAAGGACCTGCACTAGGTGGGCCACCAAACTGAATAGATGGCCCCTATCCAGCCAAATGATCTGGCATGGGCTGCCCCACTGATATCGTTAACTTCCCTGATCTCTGTGACTGAGAGCTTGTCGTGCTTGTCCTTGACTATCGAGGTAGAACCACTCACTACTCTGGGGGAACTACCCTGTAATATGCAGTCCTTTCAAATAATGCCTCACCACCAAGCTTCGTGGCATCACGTATCAAGTCAGCATCTCTAGATGCGAGGGCTACCTGAAGGGCAACATCACGCTCACATGTCACTCTACCTAGGTCGGCCTCAGCCTGTCTCGAGGAGGCAGCCTCTCGATTTATCTCGGCAGTAATAGTCTGCAACTCGGCTCGTACATAATCCCTCTGTGCAAGAAGGCCCTGTGACCATGCATATACATGATCTCTATGAGAAATGACCATCCGCACTTGAGTCTGGGACTAGTGTAGGAGGCTCAGTATCTGGGTCCCTTGTGCCGCTGTCTCTCGAGTCTGCCTCTGCCATGCTAATTTATCATCTCCTTGGCCAGCCTGGGCCTGAGCCTGATCTCACTCTGAAATTAGTGTAACAATGTGGTTCTTGGCCTCATCATGCTCTGTTGTAACGGTCACACACCAGCCTCGGGCCTCATCCCTCTTTTCTCTAGCTGTATCTTTCTCAACTAAAGCCTGTTGTAACTGCTGCTGAACTTTGGCTATCTGTGCCACTGGCTATGTGGCTATTTGTGCCACCAAGATTGGTCCCTGGGGCATTCTGGATGACTGGCCCTACTCTAGGACCGTCACCATGGGTTCCTAAACTGGTGCTTGTACTGGGCCATGTGGCCTCAGTCCTTGTGACTGTGCGGCACCCTGTCCATCATGTAGAATGCCATCAAAAGGATCCTCTAGATCTGGCCCCACTACTCTCGCTCTACGCTCGGAACCATGCCATACCTCTATAGGTGGACGAGCACCTGATGTCTAAGCCTCCTCCAGAATAGTGAGACGTCGAGGTAACACAGTGGCGTACCAAGCTGCATAATCTGGTGTGGTCCCCAAATCCCACACTTGTCATGTGGGATCCCATGCCTGTGGGACCACCCATGTAAAGCTATCCCTAGCTCAGGCCACTGATATGAGAGGCCCCATGGTATGCCTCTTTGTATCTCTCTGCACGTACCAAATGTCTAGCTGTGGGACAACCTGTACTCTGCCAAGATGCCACTGGCACCTGTCTACTCGATACAGCTCTATGATATAGCTGCAACTACCGATGATATAGTTCTTGACTGAGCACACATTGAGCTTTGTGGCATCCTCTGGCCACTGGAAATGTCTGTAAGGCCGCCAGATAATATATATTGTAGGCAACTCATTGAACTCTCACCTATATCTGAATAGGCTACCGAGGTAGCCGCATATGTCAGCACTTGTTGCTACCCATGCCATGTAAGATGGCTCCTCTGGGTCTCAAACATGTAAAGTTCCCATAAGGCATCCAATGGAAATATGGTCCCATGACCAAATCTGTAGTAGGAAGGTCGGACCCACAGTCTTCTGACCATGGTAGGTAATCAAATGTAGATCCCAATATAGGTGCGCAAAAATGCACTATCCCCAGCAGTATCTCTCACCATTGAAAATGCCATGAACCAAAGGTAATAATCCTCTCGAGAAATACGTCCCTATCTTATCAGTGAGTAAAAACCCACTGATAAGAGACATGATCTAGAGAGGCCCCCCGATGCAGTGTGGGTTTCGGAAATGCACTCATGAATAGTTATAGTCATACCATCGTGTGGTATGTCATCCACATAAAATAGATCACTGCATGCTGCCCTAATCAGCCCTGCATCTGAGCTATACTAAATCAAGGTGCCTATAATTGGCATGCAAAGGATCCGCCATACATCCTTGAGGGTCATCGTCATCTTCCCTGTGGGCAATCTGAAACACTGACTCTCACTATGCCATCACTTGGCTAGTGCAGTCAGTAAGCCATGGTCCAAGGTAATGGAGGGCATCCGAGACATGGGGCCTAGCCCCACTGCCTCAAGTAGTATAGCCATGGCTCGCCGGTCTCGCTGGCGTATGCTCCTCTCTAGCTCTGCTATCTGGGAGTGGCACTCCCGCATCTGTAGAACTGGTAATTGTCTCTGTAAAATATCAAATCACTCGTCAGTTACTAAAATTTCTTCTAAAAATCTATCTACCATTTTAGGGTTAACCCAAAAATCCTAAAAATTCTTCTAAGTGTCATCTTTTTGACATTTTTCTATCTTTTCTTCACTAGTCTTGGACGCCTGCACCCCCTTTAGGCATGTGTGCCTCATTTTGGACACCTGCATGCCCTTTTGGGTGTGTACGGATGAACGCATTTGTCTTCTGGCGCTTGCGCTCCCATTCGGGCACCTGCGCACCTTTTTTGACATGTGCGCCACACATTCGATGCTTGTGCTTGCACGTGTATGCCCTTAGGTGTGTGCGCCCCCCTTTTAGTGTCTACACCATGTTTTTCATGTGTGCGGCCCCATTTTGAGTATGTGCACGTGTGCACACATGTGTTGTGTGTGTGTGCGTGCATGGGTGTGTACACATCACGCCTGTTTATGTGCGGATGTGTATTGTGGCGTGGACACCCCCAAAGGGACGCCTGCACCCCCGAACCGACACCTGCACCTGTGTGCATGCACACTAACGCAACTTTCAAGGGCTAAAAGAAAAATTTAAAGCATTAATGACAAAAATTAATGACCAAAGTTTGGTTACTCATGAAGGGGCCGTCATCTGCATGCCAATGGTACCCTCGGACTGCATCTGCGCGCCTCACTCAGTCTCGTACGATCACCATTTTCCTCATCACTATCAGAGCCTAACAGTAAAAAATTTTAAATGGCTCGGTTTAAATGAATTGGTCGCGATGTTTTTACCCCCCCTGGTGGGGTATATCAACCCGTTTTTCACCACCGAGAGGGCCTGGATGCCCGTTTCAATCATTGTTTTCTCCTCTGTTCACTGTGGAATAATTATTTTTATTAAATAATTATTTTCCTCTTATTTTTCACCGTATTAGGGAAATTTTTGCTACCTGATACCCCCTTCTTCTCCCTCGGACAATTTTATTTTCTTGGGTGATTTTTCTTCTAATCTACACTCTCGTAAATAATTATTTTTTTAAATAATTATTTTTTATTAATTTTTTCCACTAAACAAGGACATTTTTGTCGCTTGTTTCTTCTTTCTTCCACCTAGGGCACTTTTTGTTGCCCCTAGGCCCTTCACTCTATTTCTTCTTTTTTCTTCCACTATCCATCACATTTTAGAACACAAAAAAATAAAAATAATAAAATATGTCAAAAATCTAAAAACAGGGCAATTTTTTTCACAAAATCCTAAAAAGTAACAAACCTAAACACAATGGTAACTTGCTTATTACGGATGAAACTTGTGTCTTGCGTATGGTATTTTCTCCATATCCTGATGGTTTGTCTCACATCTTCCCTGATTAATACAATTCGCAGATCACCAAATTCACAACCATCTACAAAGCTAGTTGCTTGCTTCGTCGGTACTCTAGGGCATGTTTGTTACGTGGTGTTGTTTCGTTGCACACAACGCTTTTCTTGGACCCTGTGTCCCTTATCATTTCCCCTTGCATGTATCCTTTCTCGGGGCATCATTTTTAACCCTTGTCGTCAATCACAAACTTGTGGATCTCTTCAACACTGATAACAAAACATTTGTACAACTATCTTGACCATTGTTGGGTTAGGTATGTGTGTTCATACTAGTTTTCCCTGTTAAATGAGCTTGTTTCCTTCTTGTATTGCATTGTATTGTTGTATGTTGCGTGGAGTTGGTATTTTCAGCAATGGACAATCATTTGTAATATGGCTTTTCATGTCATTCTACCTTTGTCGTATGCTTATATTTTTCATAAGGATTGATGACATAGCTCTTATGGTAATATGATGACATCAAAATGGTTCCAATACACAGTGGCTTGAGGCTAAGCTCTTCTCTCCCCTCCTCCATATTTCTTTTGCATCACTTTCTTTCTCACCTCTAATCTTCTGTCTCACCAAGGCATCTTTCCCCTTCCCATTCTTCTATCTATCTCTCACCTTTTTTCGATCGCCGATCGTCTTCCTTCATCACCCTATCGACACTCGAGGGGGCATCTCTCCTTCCTACTAATTTTTCTTCTATCCCTTCAAAAATTTATTCCATCTACTATCTTTGAAGTGGCGTCACTTATGCCACCCCAAAGAGGGGCAAATGTAGACACCCATAATTACACCCAAGCAATTTAAAATACTTAAATTGCGCTAATTATCTCCTTTATCGCAAATCGATGACATATCATCAAATGCGCTCATATTCCCTCTTATCATCATTAATTAATTACACTAAGCTAATTAATTAAGTCACCTATCCAACTAATACCCTAATTAATGACCTTCCGTTAATAAATCACCCCTTCTACCTAGACTAATTAATTATTATTAATTAATTAGCTTTCCCTTCCATTTAACCTATAAATCAATATTTAATTGATTTAATCCCCTTCTAATAGCCTAAATTGTACTAATATTCCTCTAATTAGCTTCTATAAGCTTACACCTACCTATTAGTTAATCACCTTTGATTAATTAAAACACCCTCCCAACTCCCATGACTTGCTAAGCATAAATTAAACCCTTCTAAAGTAAGGTTATCTTTTATAAAGCAACATTATCCATTCCTAATCATGTTTTACCTTTATCCCACATGCAAAGGGATGAAGTGTTTCCTTTATCCATTGGGCTATATAAGGAGCCCTCCTTCTACCTTTATACCTACACCTAAACTCCTTGAGAAAGCAAATGCAAAGCATATATTAAAATAGACTAAGAGCTTTCTTTTTGTTTTCTTGAGAGTTCATCATCTTGAAGAGTTAAGCATCTTTCTTAAGTGCTTAGGTCATATGGGAGGTGTCAAAAGGGTCTTGTAGCCCAACTTTGACAAGCCCTCATTCCTAGGTTCTTGGAACATCAAGGACAACCATTTTTGATAGCCATGGAGCCTACCTAGGTTCCTTCATTTATATGTTGTTAGAGAATAGAGGATTTGTAGATGTTTAAACATTGTTAGGTTCAAAGTTTTGTATTAATGAATGTTTAGCATCTAACCCTTGTTCAATTCTTGCTAATTAAAACTATTTAGGTGTTAGTATTTTACTCACATTTAGCATTAGTTTAAAAACCACACATGGTCGAGTGATGGTAGTCTTTACTTATTTCTTCTTGCTCCAAGTGTTGGTACATGTGCCATTTTTTAGTACCTTTCAAATGAAAAAGGAGGGGAAATGCACAAAATGACAAGCGAGGGAACTCTGTCTACCTTTTCTCTCTCCTCCATCCACTTGGATCAAGAGAAATTTCATTGAGAAAGTTCATTTTATAGACGCTAACCAGCATCAAAAAGATGGGCAACTTCAAAAAGCAATAAACATGTGAATGTTGAAAATAACATTGTTATTAAATAATTGTTTTTCAATCAATTAGCTCTGTGTACAAAATCTAGAGAAGATCAAATAGGCATATCTATAAATGTAATTATTATAGCGTGACGTTATTAGATTTGGCCAGTCTCACAGGCCACATTGTCAAATAGGCTCAAAAGCTATGGTACCAGAAATGCGACTTCTAAATGGAGTAGTCTGTCACAATATTTTGAAAGGATCTTGAAAGCCTCAACTATCCTTGACAATTAGCACCAAAAATTTAGCTATCTAGGTCATGGCCATAAGTTAAATACTTATAAAATTCGATGTATTTCAAGTTAATATTTTGTCTGATTTGTTGAAATCTCATGAAGGAAACTAAAATTGGGCAGTAATTAGATTGAGAAATGTAGTTGTAATTATAAACTTGTATTGGCTCAAACATCATCTAACACTGACCATAGCTTGATAAGAATTGTAGAAAAAATATTAAAATCATGCATATAACTTACATAGATCCAGGTTGAAATAAATAGCAAAAGTAGACACAATTTTGAGTTGGTGGATTTATACTTCGGTTAACGAATAAACTTTTTTTTTCTTAAAACAAGAAAATGGGTATAACCCTTACCTGTAATCACCAAATCCTTGCCAGGTCCTCAATCCCCCTCTTTATTTGGAGGAAGAATTGACTCCAATGTATTTTATCTTTTAACAGTGATTTCCTCTAATCGGTTTCAATGTTTCAGGTCAAATCTATATGTGTACTTGGCTTGTAAAGTGTGAGCTTATGTTGTGCAAATCTAACTGATTGCTAGCTAAGGATTGATGATGCTCCAAAAAATACCTAAAAACACCATAATAACCCCTATCAAGGACTAAAACCTCACAAAAAAGATTCCCAAGTGATCCACAAGCACCTAAGATTGTGTATGCAATCACCAAATCCCATACAAACTTTTCTCAAAAATTTACAAGAACATGAAACTTGCATTACAACACTGGGAAAATGAATTGACAATGGCTTCTGTGGCTATGGGTAAATATAAATGGTAAGCAATATAATTTAACCATGTAACTTCGCTAATTTTATCTAAAGCAACCGCCCAAAACACCACCCAAAACATTCAATTGCCGCATTCAAATGCAACTGTCACAATGGCTAAAAAAAGCTAAAACATCTTTACCGCTCATCAAAATCCCTGTCAAACTGTCAAAACGCCCATCAAATTTAACATATTTTCGTGAACGACCGCAGGGTTTTTACCATAGAGGGAACGCCTTTCGGCGTAATAAAGTACTAAATTTGACAAAGCATGCATATATTTAATAGTATACTCATTTTAAATTTGAAGTAGTACATAATACATATGTTTCTTATCTTTTGAAGCACAAATATTCATCCACAATTCTACACTTAAAAACAAATTCATTCCATGAGTATTTCCTTTTAATTTACAATTTTAAAGATAAACAAGGGCAACCTGCGGCATTACCATAAATTAACAAGGGTGACTTTGAACATTACATAGATTAGCAAGGGTAACTTCCACCATTATCATAAATTAACCATAGTGTAATATCTCCATCTCATCAAACAAGATAATCGTTTACATATTTTCAATTAAAACAAAATTATTCTCATTTAATCAAAAGTATGACATTCTCTACAAACTTATGTTCATCAAAACACTCTCAACACAATACATTGCAGACTATCGGTATTCACCATAAGCCCACTACAGATCTTCTCTAAGATTAAACATAAGAGAAAACTGGCCATACAAATTCACCCGCATGCGTCTTACACATAAAAAAGTGCCTGAATTCAACTTCAAATGCAGCAAAAATATTTAAAAATCTGTATTCACAAAGAAAAAATCCAAAACCTTGGGCCATCATCTAATCCATCAGCTTTCCCATTAAATCCCTAACTTACCAAACCCTTTGTAGCACAGATCAACGATCAATAATCTTAAACCCTTGCAACTCAATTAATAACTTCTTGGGTAGTAACCGATTTTCAAAAAAAAATGTTCACATTAAAACTACACAATAATAAAATTTAGCAGCGTATATAAAAAGATACAACATAACAACCAGATTTGTGAAAGCCTTAAATGAGATACATTACATTCAAATAAATAAAATCCAACATAAGTGATGTGAAAATTACCTCTGAGAATTATGTTCATCTGTCAAAGAAGCCGAATGTGGGTATGAAAGGCAACCACAATGCAACGCGAGTAAGAAAGGCTTATGCAAATAAATACACTTTATTTGCAATATTATCCACAATGTATAAAAGGAGTAATGATAATGCAAAAATAAGACGACATAATATTAAAAATTGAGCATTTTGATAAGGACCATTTATAATGGAAAGAACTTATTGCTGAAAATTTTGAATTATTGTCGATATGAAATTGTTTATCTAAGAAGACTCATCATTATTTCAATAAAGTAGTAGGAAACGATGCATTAAAAATCATCCTAATTTATATTGTGCCATTAAGGTCTTCATGAAGTTGAATTTGTTGTATCTCTAAGGTGAAGCCCCTTTGTTATGAATTGATTCCAACTCAAAGAAGGAACTACTAAAATAACTGACCTTGCATTAATGAATCTTAAATTATATGGAAAATATGAGGCTATATTATAATACATTAATCAGTCATGATGTATTATACATTAATAATGTGTATCTTGATAGTTTGGGAATTAAAGTATATTATTTTGTATACATCATACACTAATGATTGAAGAGAGAATATTTATGTAATATATTTTTCTTTTATCATTGATAGGTTGTGGTTATTCTTTAATCGAAGGCAGAACATTTACTGAACTTGGACCGTTTTATCCAAGCAACGTAGACCAAATTAGTGTCGCAAAGATTTCTCATTCGTGGAACAACGATACTTTGTTCTATACAACTTCACCCTCATTGTATTTTATTTCTAAGAAAAATTAAAAAAATCAATATTATTTAAAAAATAATAATCGCATTTTTATTGTAGATACACAAGGAATAATGTTGGATTTTATATATTGTCAGAAATGGTACATTAATTTGTAATTTTTTTATAAATTATAAATGTCGACATTATTTTATTTGTATGTTTGTATGTGTTTATATATCTTTTCCTTATTCAAATTGGGGAACATGTGCGGACATTTGTCAAACTCAAATTGTAGCATTGCATGTGCCTTCTTTGATACCAGGAGCTAGGATTTGAAAATGGGATATTTCTTAATAATGCTCTCCTTAAACGTCCAAATTTGGACATTAGACTGTGTTCTCAAAAAGGTTTTTAAAGCATCATAACGATGGACCCCCCAATGTATGTTAAACATTTGCATCTTGCGATGATGTAATTTTTTATGTTAAACATACATCAAATATAAATGATTGATATTGAAAATAGTGAAACCGTAACATCATATTTTATATATGTTTGGCATAATGTTTTGAAATATGTTATCGTAAACTAAAATTCCATCATTTTTATTTTCATTTTGATGTGTGGATGACATGTTATGTTATTGATATTTTTATGTTGTGATTTTAAAAAAAAAATCATAGGTATGGCTCAACCAAGAATAAATTTTGAAAATGAAGAGGAAAGAAGAGCATATCAAAGACAATATCATAGAGCTCGTCATAATTTATAAATTCCCTCATCCTTCCCATGCTTTCTGGGTAGGAAAACAAGGCTGAGTAAGAGAAGGTTTTGGGTAGTAGCATTTTTGTCCTAAAGCAAAGGAAAATTTCTAGTAGTTGTAGAAGTGATATGGGGGGAGCACCGTGCTAGGTAGAATCGACATGTGACCCGAACTTGGAAGGAGAATGTTATACTTTAGAACTACCTTCAGATTGGCATGGTGTCCACTCTTATTGAAAGGATTCAAGGCCACGACCAACATACTTCCATCCAGTTTGTTGCATGCTGAAAAAATATAATTTTGAGCTATGGGGGCAGAGATATCAACATCAATGAAGAACTCATAGTAGAAATCACAGCCTCAGCATGGAAGGGAATAGGTTTTTCAACAAAAGGGTAGACAAGGAGGAAGAAACAATGAAGTTCCTCGAGGGGGGTGAACAAATGGAGTTTGTCATGACTGGAATCAAGATTACCTCTATCCTAGCTCCGTTTGATGAGATTACAAAAATGATGCTAAGATATATTTCCTTGGAAGGGAGATACATTACAATTCCCCTCTAGCATATTGTCTTTCTGAATCATTTTAAGATAAATTACAAAATATTTTTTTCACATTTCATTTTGAATTCTCTTGAGCACTCTATTTTGGAGGTTCAAAAGCATACAAGGGCCATTCCTCTCTATCAGGGGATTATTTTGCTTCTTCATAAGCATTGTATTGTTAAAAACCCTAATCTTTATCAGGCCCCTACTCCTCTTAATATTGCCCCTCTCTTTGGCCCTTCCATGCCCACCCTTTCTAATCCCATGGGTCAGAGAAAGTTTAGATCCAAAAATCTCTTACTACCCCCTTAACTCTCCCCCCTCCAAAGAGAATCCTCTACAGTAGAATGAAAAAGGAAATTGAGACTGCTCATAGTCTACTTCATATAGGAGAAGCTCTGTAGAGTAATATTACTTTGGAGAAGGATCAAGACATGGAGAAGAGGATTGATGTGCTTGAGAAGGAATTGGAATCCTTAAAGAAGAGATGAAATAACTGACTAGACAGGAAGGGAAGAGGAAAGTTGAGGAGGGGACTGGGCTTGCTAAGGATCAGATTCAAGAAATATACAAGAAGCCCAACTCCCTTGACAATAGAATGGTTGGGGGAAATAGGTAGGAAATTATTATTGCAGCTCTCAAAGTTGTCTACAACTTCCTGGAACAACAGGTTAAGAATGTGTGCATGCTAAGTGATGTTCTAGAAAGCATATGGAGTGAAGGTACAACTTGAGATCAAGATTTTACTTAGGTGGATAAGAATGACCCCACATAGGTCACAACAATCTTGCTCTACAGTGCCCTTCAGGGGATGAAGAAGGTTATGGAAAGGGCCTCCAAGTAACATAATTCCTGCAACGTTGCTATAAACAGGTTCTATAGTTTCTGTTTATATGCTACTTTTTTTTTGTTTTTGAGGTTGTATGTTGTTACTTTGGCACTTTTTTGAGTGGTTTGTTTAATTGCTAATGGGCAATATTGTAACATCTATATCTTGATATTTTTTTGCTATGTTTTTACTGTAATATCTGGCTATTGAGATTTTTTTTGGTACAAGGGTATAGTCCATTTTCAAAAAACTATTTACCAATAATAATAAAAAATATTGCAGAAGAAGATAACAAGAAATGACAGATGCACAATGAGAGGAACAAAGGAAATGTCGAAATGATAACGATAAATAATGATTTGCTGAACATAGGGCTCAATTAACAAATGAAGAATTAGAAGCAGAAAGACGACAACATGCAAATAACATGATAACAATTTGTGCACGATCACTTCAAGATGACTCGCATGTATCAAGAACAAGGATACACAATTTTATCTGTTCATATTAGTTCCCTGAGGAAGAAAGACAAGAATGTAAATATTTTATTACATTATTTATGTAAATGATTTTATAAATTGCATAGTGTTTTGAGTATTTTAGTGAAAAAACTATTAAAAATCAAACAGAAGGTCATAAATATGGAAAATGAATCCCTTTTTTAATCTCTTATTCTCTTTATTTCATTTCATTCTTTGACTAGGCTTGCTAATTGATATAACCTGGATATCATATGATTATTTTCTATTACATGTATGTGGATTTTTTAGTTATATAAATAATTAGACCATTTTTTGAATATACTTTATAGGTATGGCTAGACCAAGATTACATTTTGAAAATGAAGACAAAAGAAGAGCATATCAAAGAGAATATCAAAGACAATATCGCAGAAGAAGACAACAAGAAATGACAGATGCACAATGAGACGAACAAAGGAAACGTCGAAATGATAATGCTAGACAAAGATTGTAGAATAGAGGGATGAATTAAAAAATGATAAATTAAATGCAGAAAGACGATAGCATGTAAAGAACATTATAACAATTTGTGTGCGATCATCTCCCAGTGACTCACATGTATCAAGAACAAGGTTACGAAGAAAGATTCATTTAGATTAATTATTAGAGGAAGAAATACTACACATAAAATAACTTCACCGTGAAGCATCTCAAAGGCATTATCGTAGATTGGTTGGTGATTTTGAAGATAATTTTGGGGGATGACATTCAACATCAGTGGATCACATGCTCGAGACACCAGAAAACTTGGCCCAACATATAATGGATGTTGATGTTAGACATAATTTAGAGAATAATAGTGTGCAAGAGGAAACAACATTACAACCAATACGAACAACAAAAAGAAGAAGAATGCAAAATACTTATTTGCAAGAGGAGTCAACAATCAAACCTAGAATAAGAAGAAAAAAAATGCAAGAATCACATATTGAGAGAGAAGAAAATATATTTGATCCCAATGGAATGCTTGGGAGAGATTTGAATACCTTCCAAATGATTTTTTGACACGGTCTTGATAACCTTGCTTCGCCGATCATGTGTTATATTTGTAAAGAATGCTATCGTGGAATAAAATTTTCTTAAACACCTGAAGGACCTATGTGTACTAGATGTCGATAAGAGAAAGGTCATCACCAATTTTCAACATCAAAGAATATGGATCCTAGGACAGAACCGCAAGAACTTGCAAACTTAACTCAAGTTGAGGAAATGTTTATATCCCATGTCAACCCAATCCTACAAGTGACACATGCAACTGGAGGTCGATACAAATATAAAGGTTACACAATAATTTTTTCTCAAGAAGTACAAGAAATTGCTAATATTTTTCCACATAGATTACAAGATTTGTCGATGATTATTTTTTAGAGGAGAGATCAACGTGGAACAAACTACCATTTTACAGTCAATAGGGATTGATTTTATAACGTACTAAAATATAAAATAGAACATGATAAGTTCCATTCAGATGTTTAGATTGATGAAAATGATCTAAATGAACTTCCACGTCATTCTGATGAAAATTTATTCAAGAAGTTGAACTTTTTACATATGGACTTTGATTCTGATGTAGATGAAATTATATTTTAGGTCCAACCATTGAGATAGATGAAGGAAATGTCATTACTCACACAACATTTATGGCCAATAAACCACCGAATGCCCCAAAGGAGATGGAATTAATCCATGCATGGGTAAATAACCCTCATGCGGACCCTAAAATAGTGATTGATTGGCCGGGGGATATGAGCATATCCTATCAATGAGTATGTGACACTAAGATTACTTGATATGGCATTCCCTACTTTGTTTCTCGATGGAAAATGTGATTGGTTAGAACCACACTTAAAACAATTATGTCTACATGAATTTGTAAAAAAATTACTTCGATATAGGGATCACAAGTTTGGCTGACATCCCCGATTCAGGTATTACATGTTGAACATGATCATGAGACATCATGCACAAAATTCATCTGCAATGTTTGTCAAGAAAAAATTTCAAGATTTTCTAATCACCGTCAATGAGTTACGTGAACATATGGAAAATGTGCCCCATTTAGATCTTGTTGATCATTTGATGTGGTTTGGGACATCCTTAAGGGGTACAAGGTCCTATTGTGAAAAATGTTGTGCTCAATTGACTAACATGTTGCATCATATTGGATTACCTACCATTTTTTTCACATTGAGTGAAGCGGATATGTATTGTCCACATCTACACACATTAATTCCAAGAAAAAAATTGGAAAAGGTGGAATATCATCGAAGATCATCATAGTGGCACACTACATGCACCTGCGACATACACTTTTCCAAAAGGAGATATTGCAAAAAGGAATGAAAATTAAAGATGATTGGTCTAGATACGAATGTCAGCATAGAGGTTCGCCACATGTGCATGGATTTATATGGTTAGAAGGGGCATTAAATATGGACAAATTTTATTGGACTAATGATTTTCAATGTAAAAATGCTGAAAAATACTGCCATTCTATTGTCCATGCATGGAATCCTAGGGAAGACCCACACCAATGAAACATACACATAATTTATATATAATTATTACGCTTTCAAAATATATGATATATTCTTATGTGCTATGAATTATAGGTCTACCAAAATTTTACAATATCCATGTTTTCGAACTATGAGACAACTTACACAAGTAGATATAGAATGTGACTATGAAGAGATTCTCAACTATGTAGAATAACATACGATGTGTAAAGAGGGTGTCTTCCTACGTAAGAAAAGAGGAAGAACGATTTGTAGGTAAGATGTTAAAGTTTTTGAATGATTAAATTAAAATTAAAAAAATGTGTCGAAGAACTAATAATGGATTATTATCTTTTGCAAGTATAGTGCACTGTGGCCATTAAATCTTGAGGGATCAAAGTTATATCAAGAATCAGAGACAAAAGATAAAGAGTTTGAACCTATGAGAAATGATGAAAGATTAAATACACACAATTGTGACATATTACAATTGTGGAGAGAAAACGTAGATTGACAACCTGTTCTTTCCAAGCATGCCATAATTAAGTCCATTGAAAAATTATGCAGCAAAATCAAAGAAGAGTTTTGAAACTTATCATGAAATGTTGATGTGGATTACAAACATTAAAAACTCAGATGAAATGGCAGCAAGAGCATATAGGAGACTTCTAACTAAAACAATTGTTGAAAGAGACATTGGCGCACAAGAAACATGTCACATGTTATTGGAGCTTCCATTGGTAGAGAGTAATAGAGTATTTGTAAATTTGAATGTTTCACATGAGGTGTTCAAACCGGTAATAACAACGAATGAAGATGACCATGAAGAACATGTACAAAATTTCATTGACAGGTACAATAGTTGGCCTTTTTCCACTGAAAGTGTGTCACTTATTGATCCTGCTAGATCTTGGACATATAATTCAAGGAGAATATGAGATAAAAAAATGGGAGGTTATGAGTTTGGTAGCTGTTTTGGTAGTATTCCCAAGGTTTTCCTCCATCCCTTCGTGTGAATCGCATAAATGGGTTGATTTTTGTTGGTCATAATTGTTGCTTTATAAGCCATTTCATGATATAGAGAAAGATATCGGACTTGATTCTGATTCAATACGTTCAAACTGGGATTCGTTCAATTATAATCCATGGCATGTCGAGAGGAGGACTAATACAGAATATGTTGATAATAACAACAATTCTAAAGATGATGCTTATCAACATATTCAACAAAATACAACAAAACATGAATGGGAAATTATATGTAGGCTTCATCCCGGTCAAATTTTTCAAGTGACTGAAATAGATATATTGGGAAGAAGAGATATTAACAAACAAGTACCATGGAATGATGAATATCAAGGTGAATTATACACAAGTAAAGTAATAAAATTCATAAGAAAAATTAAATATAATGGGTTGGTTATAGATGATGAATTAGCCCCAAATTTCAATTATACAACACCTTAGGTGCTAAACAAAAACAAACACTTGATATAATAATGACACATTATAATCAATGTCAAAATAACATGTCATTGCTCATGATAGTTCAAGGAACTGGAAAATCCTAGGTGATTGGTGTGATTTGTCAAGCAATTTTTGATGCATCATTTCCAAAACATTCTCATCTTCTATTACTTACACGAACATGAGTTGCAACATCTTAATATTGGTTCCTCAACGATCCATTCACAAATTCGAATCCCTATTTTATATTTTAAAGAATTAGAAGGCTTAAGACTTACAACATTCCAAAAAGATATCTTCCATATAAAATATATATTGATTGATGAAATGAGCTTCACCTGAAAAATTTTGCTAGAAAACATATACTCCCGACTTCATCAAGCATTCCCTGAAAAATAAGACATCATTTTTTGTGGTGATTATTATTATTATTATTATTATTATTCATTATCAATATTAATATTTTGGTCATCATCACCATCATCATTATCATTGTAATTATTTTCATCATCATCATTACGAGCTTCATCCTCATCATGATTGTCGTCATCATCATCATTGTCACGATCATCATCATCGTCATCTTTATCATCGTTTTGATTGTCATGATCGATGTGTTTGTCATCATCATCATGATCATCAGTACTCACCATCATCGACACGATCATCATCATCATCGTTGTCATTGTCATGATGATGATGATGACAATGATGATGTTGACGATGATAATGAAAATGATTATGATGAGAACGACGAAGGTGACAATGATGATGACAATGATGACATCAATGATGATGATGACAACCACAACTAATACAAACATAATTATTGTTATTTCCACATTAAATATTAAAATTTGAATATTAAATAGTAAATAATAAATATTAAATATTTAAATAAGGTTATTATGATTGACAAACAATAAATAATAACTACTATAATTAAGAAAATAATAATATTGATCTTCTTCACAAGCACTTAGCATGTCAAATGAGTGTTCAAGGTGGTGCATTCTTCCTTAATGGTCTCATCATTTTGTATAGTGTTATGTGTTTCGTGTTCAGGTTTTGTGGTCTACGACATCAAATAAGTGTTCATGATCAACAACCAAATTAAACCTAAATCACCATAAACAAATATTAAACATGAATTCATGAGGAAATGGCCCTCAATATTAAAAAATGGATGATTGATTGCACTTAACGAATATGTTTTATTCCTTTGTTGTACTTAAATATATATCTTACTATCCCAAGACTCATATGCCTATTTAGTGCATCTTGGAATTTCTTCTATGATTCTAAAATCCTCATTGATTCAAACAATATACCCACATTAGTTAGTATGTTTGGTTTGTAGAAATGTATACCTAAATATATCATAATCAATCCTTATGACCATGGGGTTACCAATAAAAAGGAAGTTTCACATCCACTAATAAAATGGTTGGTTGATTACACCATGAGTATTTTTCTTTCTCAACTGCCCCTCTCCTCCTGTATGACTTAAACTAATAATAATAACAATAACAATTTACCTCTTAGAAATCCATCTTACCACGTCCCCGTGAGAAACAATACGAGAAGAGAGAGAAAAGGTGAATTTTCGGTAGCGTTTAAACATCTAAGACCACGTGAAGGGCGTGGAGTTGTAGATAATTAAAGAGTGTAGTCTCAATAAATCATGGCAGCTCGTTGAATGAAGACAATCATATTTAATGGAAGATAATTTGTATGACAACGCTTCGTATATTATATATCATGACAATAATGATGAAAATGAAGACTATGACTAGCATACATATATTATATAAATATATGTAAAATATGTTGAGAGGTATATTAGGCGCTTATACCTCTTGACATAGTTTACCATGTTTTGATTTATGTTGATATAAATGGTAAAATATGCCGAGAGGTATAAGTGCCTATACCTCTCAACATATTTTACATATATTTATATAATATAGGTATGCTAGTAGCAACCATAGGGGTTGCATTATAAATAAAATGATACCAAAAATAAAGACAGGAAATTAGTTTGTGCATGAATGACCTTGATGATAACCTATTAAATTGGTGACTTAAGACTCATAATATTAATAATAAGGATCCCCACCCATGTAGTTCATTGATGTTAATCATAGGATCCCCTCCCACATAGTTCATCAGTGTTCATTGTCATCCTCGTCATCGTTAGCTTTTTCATCATAGTGATCGTACCATCTTTGTCATCGTTGATCATTATTATAATCATCATTGTCATCATCATCGTCATCGTCATTATCACCACCGTCACTAAAACTGTCATCGTCATTATCACCACCATCACTAAAACTGTCATCGTCATTTTCATCATCGGCATCATCACTAATACTAATATTACTAATATTTATATTATTATTACAATTTATAAGAAATAAAATTATTATTATTATTGCTATTAATATAAATGTAATTATTATTAAAAATATTAATTATAATAATTCTATTAATAGTATTAGTAATATCATGGTTATCATCATCTTAATGATCATCATTGTCTTCTGTGTTGTTGTTGTTTTAATCATCATCATAATCATTTCCATCATTTTAATGATCGAAATAATCATTTTCATCATCATTTTCGTCGTCTTCTTCATCATCCTCCTCATTGTTATTATCACCACTATCGCTACCACAACCATCATTGTCACCATCATCGTCATCATCATTATAATCAATATTAGTCTTACTACTAACATTGATATTGTTATTAAGGTTTATAAAACATTAAAAACTGTTATTATTATCATTATTATAATTTTTATTAATATTAATGTTGTTATTATTATTATTATTTCAATAATTATTAATGTTATATTATTTTTATTATTATTATATTAACAGTAATAGTAATAGGCATAAAAAAATCATCATTATCATCGTGGTTATATTCATCTTAATCTTGATCATCGTCATTATTGTCATCATCTACATTATCATGATCTTCATTGTCTTCGACATCGTTGTCATTTCATCATAATATTATTCATTGTCATCATTGTCATGATCGATTTAGTCATCTTCATCATTATGATCTCCATCTTCCTAGTCATGGTTATTCTCATCCACCATTATCACATCATTTTCATCATCGTTGTTGTAAATTTTTATAGTTTAGGGTTTTTGAATCAATTTTTTGCAATTTATAATTTATAAACATAAATTATTAATAATAATATTGTTAAAAATATATATATTATTATTAGTATTAATATTAATAGTTAAAAAAAAATTATTATTATACTTATTAATATTAATATTTTCATCATCATTTTCATTGTCATCATCATTGTAATTATTGTCATCGATACGGTCTTCATCCTCATCACAATCATCATCGTCATGATCTTCGTCATCGTCATGATCGTCATTATCGTCGTCATCTTTATCATCATTTTGATCATTGTCATTGTTGTGTTTCCCATCATGATCATGATCATAAGTATCACCATGATCATGATCATCATCACCATTATCATGATGATGATGATTGCATCATCATGATCATCATCTTCTTTTTCATCATTATTGTTTCATCGTAATCTTAGTCATTGTCATCATTGTCATGATCGATTGAATCATCTTCATTATTATCCTCATCATTATGATCTCCATCTTCTTGGTCATGGTCATTCTCACCCTCCATTATCACATCATTGTCATTGTCATTTTGTACATGTTTACATTTTATGGTTTTTCAATCAGATTCTTACAATTTATAATATAAACATAAATGATTAATAATATTATTATTAAAAAATATATTATTATTAGTATTAATATTAATATTGTAAATAAAATATTATTATGCCGAAGGCGTTCCCCCTATGGTAAAGGACATCCGGACATTTCTGTGACTGTATTAAAGTTGACGGTTTGACGGCCATCTTGATGTTTTCGCATTTTTAATAGTTATTTTGCCTTGTGTTCCTTCTTTAGACGGATAAAGATACAATTTATAATATAAACATAAATGATTAATAATATTATTATTAGTATTAATATTAATATTGTAAATAAAATATTATTATGTCGAAGGCGTTCCCCCTATGGTAAAGGACATCCAGACGTTTCTATGACTGTATTAAAGTTGACGGTTTGACGGCCGTCTTGACGTTTTCACATTTTTAACAGTTATTTTGCCATGGGTTCCTTCTTTAGACGGATAAAGATTAGTGTTTCCATGCAATTTGCAGCATTCATTCTTTGCTTTGGTTCTTTTTAAATACCTGCGTACTGATCCTCCTGTTAATCGCAGGGTTATGATGTCGATATGCTATCGCGCCTCTGGGAAAGGGGGAGAGAGCTCCATGGAAAATTTTCTGAATGGGAAAAGAAAAGAAATAAGGTATGTTCATTTTCGTGGATGCGACAGATACTTAACTTGGCTTATGAAAGGAAATCTCTATTTTGAAAAACATGATCTGCCAGGTTTTTAAAAAGAGAGATCTCATGTAATCGTGTGGTAAGATTGATGTAATTTTTCAATTCTTGAAGTAATATGAGACGCTTTTTTGTTTTTTTTTTGTTTTTTTGAAAGAATGAAATAAATAAATAATATGAGTTGACTGTTGATTGCAGCATTGTCATGGAGATTGCGAGGGTGGAGGTGATTGCTTTTGTTATTGTGATGATGTTGAGAAAGAGGTGCAATAGGGAAGACCTTACGTGGATAGGATTGCCTGCCCTAGAAAGGGAATTCTCTCTTATTCGGTAGTGTAAGAAAGGACCTCCTAAGACGCAGATGCCTCAGCCAGTACCCCCTCTTCACAACCTTGGAGTGCAAAATAAAGATCAGAAGGTTTTATCAGTTTCTCTCCTTTCTCTCTCCCTTCCCCACTCTCCCGAGTTACCAAAAATTAAATTATCGAACAAGCGCTCAAGTCGGAGGGTGAGGATAATGTAGTAGAGCTTCAGTGGTAGAAAATGGTAAAAAACATGATGAAAGACGGAAAATTCTCCAAAAGCTTGGCGATGTGTGATGTGTCATGCAGCATAACAGGAACTCCGATGAAAGTGTGCATCGTTCTAGGATTACTGGTGTCGAACATGAGCGAGGAGCCGTGGAGAGGCCACATCATCACCTTCAGCGAGAAGCCTCAACTGCACCTTGTGTAGGGTGAGTCTCTGGTTGAGAAATACAAATTTACAGAAAAAATGCAGTGGGATGTGAATACGAATTTTTAGAAAGTTTTTGATCTGATATTGGGAATGGCCTGCAAATGTAAGCTGGCGAGGGAGAAGATGATAAAACAACTGTTTGTTTTCAGTGACATGGAATTCGACCAGGCTTCTGCTAAACCGTGGAGAACATATTACAACGTGATAAAAGGTAAGTTTAAGAAGGCAGGATATGGGGATCCTCCCCAGATTGTGTTTTGGAATCTTCGATATTCACAGAGCACGCCGGTGGTGAAAGATGAAGCAGGTGTTGCCATGGTGAGCAGATATTCCAAGAATCTTCTCCAACTGTTTATGAAGAGCAATGTGGACATGACGCCATTGGTAGCACAAGGGGACGCAAGCCATGGGCAACTCTTTGACAAGCTCCTTGTCGTTGATTAACATTTGGCCCGTATAATGCCTGCCGCTCTTTATCGGCTACTGCTGAGAATGAGTTTCCATCTCGTGAAGGGAAATTGTATGATTCTTGATGGAAATTGTAGGGGTTATTTCCTTTGGGGTAAACGGACGTCCACCCCTTCTGGGTCGCCTCTTTCAGAACCCTGTATAAAACCATGTCCTCCGAGTCGGACAGGAGATTTTGTTGTAGTTGACGTGTTTTGGAGTTTCCGTTTCCCGTCGCCTCTCGTCTGCACAGTCTTCAACCAGTCAGCTCTCGATAAATTTTTCATCTTCCGCAGTGCAGGATTTGTTGTTAGAAGACGGGAAAATTCCCATCCCAAACAGAGTCTTGTTACTAATGCAGGGCTTCTGGGACTGAATGCGGGCGGGACGATTCTATTTCTACTTGTACTAGGTACCTACACGCATGGAGACTTCATTTTTAATCATTAGGAAGAGCATGTACTTATTTCTAAAATACATAAAAATATATAACATGGTCTTCTCCAGTATCCGCGAGTTCACATGTTGTCAACATGTGCGGATTTGGGTCTATAAATTGTGTTTTCATCCCAATCTCCCTCAAATTGGAGCTTGGACAGAAACAGGGAAAGTGATAGTCATAGCTTATCCAATTCACTTCTGCAGTTTCCATGGAGAATATAGTTAGTTGTAAAATTGAAGAGCAGGAAGATCTGATAAGGAGGGGTCCATGGACTGCAGAGGAGGACATCGGCCTTATTCACTACATTTCTGTTCGCGGTGAAGGTTGTTGGAACACATTAGCCAAATGCGCAGGTACTTACATACTCATTAATTTCACTTGGGTCACTTTGCTTCTCTCTCACATATCATATTATTGAGTGTGACATTTGCATCAAACTGTCAACTGTTCATGGTTGAAGAGAACTGGAAAAAGTTGTTACAGCTCATTTGCAAGGCATCTCCCAAGAAGGACAGATAACAAGATAAAGAACTACTGAAGAACCAGGATAAAGAAAGTGACAAGCTCAGTACAAAGCCATTAATTGCTATTCCAACCTATCTTCCACGACTTCCATTAATGGAGCCAATACAGTGGAAAGATGAGAACAGAACGTAGTTGCATGCTTGCAAAATAATGAAAGCATTAGAAATTACGTAGAGCAACGCGAGGCACAATGGGTGTCAACCTTGGTGGACAATGACAGGTAAGAGATGGCCTCGACACTGGCACTGTTTAGCTTATCTAGCACTCATAAACTTGGTGAGGTCCACACTCTTCTCTAATCAACACCAACACCAGCTGCAGCACTGCCCAAAGGTATAAGTTATTCTTCAGAGTTGGAGGTGGATGCCTGGTCTTCAAACACTAACATTAGCAGTATACGTGATGCTACCGAAAATGATTGGCCGTACACCATGGACATCAATAGCTTATGGAACACTATGGATGAGATCATTAGCGATACATTTTGGTAAAGGTATTTAACATTGGGTGACCTGTATATACATTTGTTACACCACAGAGATATTCGTGTGCTTATGTACATGTTATTTTTAAACACATTTCAAACATTGTAGTAACCAAAGGTGACATGATGAATTAATTCAATTGTGATGTTCTTCTGTATGAAATGAGATATTGCTTTCCTTTCTTTGAAGAAAAATCAACAATGATAAATTAATTTAAGTGTGATATTCTTCTGTATGACGGGTAAGTGCAGGAAGTTGATGGACAAATATAGGGTCATCCGTGGACATCATATTGCAAATAACAACATAATATCAACTTGTATGGATTATTAGAAATATATACACTCAAAATTAGACAAAATTATATTAATATGAATTGTAGCATCCGGAATCTAGTTTCTAAAATACTAATTTTTGTAAAAAATGGACAAGATTAGCTATATTAAAAACTCAAAATTCAATGACTTGGTATTTTTGTTTTAAAACGCCGATAAGATTATAGTCTGTTTGCTCACAATTTGGATGACCAAAAATTGATATATATTTTTTTCCTTTGGTGAGAAGTTAGATGCCACTATCTATCTTGGGATGGATTTTATTTTGTATTTTTTTGAGTAATATTTTATTTTTTATGATTTTTTCCGTGAAAGTGGTATGAAAACATAAAGAAAACAGAGCACTTTCCGTTTGCCCGCCATAACTTCATCAAAAAATATTGTAATCAAATAAATTTTTTTTTGAACATGTATATAATTTCACCATGGTTGGGATGGTATAAGTTTTATCACATTCTGATAAGTGAAACAAATTTTGCAGTCTGAAACGTAGACATAAACATTCATAGGAAAAAGTGTCTTAAAGACCTACTATTAGTAAAAAATTATAAAATGATATTTATCCTATTCTATTCACTTTAAAATCAGTATTTCTACAAAGCTAATAGTCTCCCCTACGCAATGGTACCATTTTTATGATGTAGTTTTTAATTTTTGGCATGGTTTAAGTCTGTGGAAGACTAAATTTGATGTTTTGCTATTTTTAATGTAAAATTCAGGATTTGATGTCCACTTAATTGTCCCCCAACTTGGTGCACTTACCCTGACATGAGGTATCGTTTTTCTTTCTTTCAAGAAAAACCAACAAATTAATTCAACTGTGATGCTCTTCTGTATGAAATGTTATACCACTTTCCATTCTTTCAAGCAAAACCAATTTATGACAAATTAATTCAAGTGTGATGTTCTTCTGTATAAAATGAGGTACATTTTTCTTTTCTTTTAAGAAAAATCAATTTACAACAAATTAATTCAACTGTGATACTCTTCTGTATGAAATGAGACACCCTTTCCTTTCTTTCAAGAATAACCAATTTATGAAAAATTAATTCAACTGTGATGTTCTTATTTGAAATGAGATATCCTTTCCTTTCTTTCAAAAAAACCAATTTACAATAAATTAATTCAATTGTGTTATTCTTCTGTATGAAATGAAATACCGCTTTTCTTTATACAAAAATCAATTTACCACCTTTTCTTTCTTTCAAGATGAACTAATTTACAACAAAGTAATTCAACTATATGAAATGAGATACCACTTTCATTTCTTTGAAGGAAAACCAATTTACAACAAATTAATTCAACTGTAATGAAATACCGCTTTTCTTCCTTTCAAGAAAAACCAATTTACTTTATTTCTTTGTACCACCAACATTCTTGACGCCGCCAAGGAATCTTTAAAGTGTAACACATGATGTTATAACTTTTACATAGCACACCCTTCATATTCACATTCAGTTGCAAGATTATGTCAAAACTCTAAGATGTCAAACAAATCCCCATTATTTACATAAATTAATTATAAAGGTAGACTGGAGTTCGGGGATTGAGTTTTATAAAGTGAAACACGGAAATTCAGAATTAGTTGTCACCTTTGAAAGTAGACAAAGAATATTAACTTTCATTTAAATAGCTTGTGGTTATTTAAATACATCTATCTGGAAAAAATTAAGAGATATTAATCTCAAGGCTCTTGTCTTGGATTTTCAGTATAGCATCTTGAATAACAACTCATTACTTTCTGTGAAACTTTCCTACTAACCAAAGACAAATGACATCAATCGCAAACCATCCCACTACACTCAAATGCATAAAATGTGCAAATTGAATTGTTCTCCTTTTTTATGCATGCGAAAGTTAGTGGAAATAAGTAAACCATTATTAATTTAATACCTTATTGATTTATTGTTGTTCACTAACAAAGAAGGTTCTATCATTGTTATTTAAAGGTAGTGGAAATAAATAAACCATTATTAAGTTGATGGCTTCAGATAATGATAAGATAAGCAATAATGATAAGATAAGAATTACCAACTTAATAAATCTAATAGCATGCAGCCTGATTCTCATACATTATGAGGTGCTAAGGGTATGCACGGTATACATAATGATCACTACTAATCTAGAATTAACACTGACGATGTTATGGATAAAGCTACATGGCAAATCCATGTAGAATTTTAGCTAAACTTATGTTGTACTCCTGAAGAAAACATATGATGTTTTGGCTTGTCCATCCTCCTGTGTTTACAAGAATTTCTCTCTTTAATTGAATTTACTGGTTGATCCATGGTTTGATGAATTTACTAGTTGATTCATGATTGTATTTGTACAAATTTGTAACAAGTTTGAAATGCAGAGATGATACCTTTAAATGAAATGGCTCGTCTATATTTCTACACTTACAAAATTACACTATTCAACATACATGTTCAATTTTTCCTTTTTATTGTTTCTCGCTTCTTTATGTAAACCAACAACAACGCATTTTTAATGTCTTCTTGATTATATCTGCATACAAATACCTATAGTTGTAAAATGCCAAGAAATAACCATGCAATTTATAGTAGTCTTCTTCCAAAGTTTTGAATTGTTTTAAGGGTTAAGCATCATGTTTGTGCTTTTTAAATGAAGTGGTTCATGTATATTTCTACACTTACAAAATCAATCACCCATAGTTTAAGCAAAATCAACTACAAAAATAAAAACTATCCCTCTAAATCAAATAACATATACCGTTCGGCATTCACATTACATTGTACACATGCGATTGCTAGTTATTATTATTCTTATCAATATTAATATTTTGGTTATCATCACCATCATCATTATCATTGTAATTATGCCAAGAGGCATATACATTTACATATATTAAATAAACTTGTCTCATGATGTCGTGCCTCTCAAATTCATAATTTGTGTCCATGAAAAAAAATTACATAAAAAACAAAAATTACACAACTGCCATGTTTTCCCGGCAATAATGGGCATAGTGATGGCGCCTTGATAGTTGTCGTGTTCTCTTCTGTCGCCGCCATCTTTGGAATGGCAAAAAGAGCAAGGCGATACTGAGGTTGGATGCAATTGAAAATCAATACGAGTAAGGCGATACATAAAAGACTCGTGTTTCAATGCAGGAATGTGCACTGTGCTGTGATTTTTAAAAGATACTGAGGAGACGGTTCGATATCAAGGAGATGGTAGTGACAACCCAATAACTTTAACCATCCATCCACATATGCATTCATTACTCACAATGGTGAAGATTAATGTGACGTTGACAGAACTCTAGGTGTCAACGTAGGCATATATATGCATTTAGATCTGAAAGGCACAGTTGGATAACATGAGTCAGGACTGGATATATTTCATGAAGATTGGATGATCAATACTAATCTGATGCAATGCATAAACCAATATAAAATAGATTCCAAAGCTAACATGGAGGCTAGAAGATGATGTATTTCGTATATCACTTCAAAACTATTCTGATTATTTTCCATTGCATTTCTATCAAACAATCATTAAGCAATGATATAAGAGGTGATCAATACACGTATGAAGAAAATAATTCGAGAGATGGAGATATCCTGGATCAGAATTTCGCCAAGGTTAAGTTCGTCGTTAATGTGGAAACGGGGTAGAACTATACTGTGAAAATATTGGACAAGGAAAAGGTTTTTCAGTACAAAATCATGAATCATGTAAGAAATGCTTAAGAGGAAAAGGTTTTGATTTGGAACAAACGCATTTTTGTTCTTCTTGTGTTGATTTAACGGGTGTGGTTTGTTTTAGGATGCAGATTAAACATGAAATATGTACTCTGAAGCTCATCAAGTATGCTAATGTTGTGAGATTATACGAGGTACCTATCCTCTTAGGCTCTGTAAACGGAAAGTTTTCAGGCAGCTTTAATATAAATTAGGATGATTTTTAATGGATCGTTTCCTAGAATATTTAAGATATGGATTTTTTTGGTAAGAAACGTTGCATTAAGATATGGATTTTTTTGGTAAGAAATCGTTCTGTCATTAAGATATGGTTTTTTTTTATATTCAAAATGAATCTGAATATAAATTGTAATACAAAAATATATATTTAAGATATGTATTTTTCTGGTAGGAAAATTATAATTAGTTTTTTACCTTATGCTTTAAAATGTCAATGTTGTATAAGGCATCGCTCCTAAAAACTATGTATAAATACATGAAGTGTCGAAAGTAGAGATAAAATTAACATTTTCCAACAATTTGAATGGAAATTTAAGAGATTAATCACAATGGAATATTATCTGAGTGTACTTGTTAAATATGAAAATTATTTTTAAGAGTATCATACTTATCTACATTAGTGAGAGTGGCAAAATATTGTTAATGATATCATTTAAAGTTTACTTGTTTATATTTAAGGGGTGAGCAATTTATTTACCTTTGGTGACTATGAATAGTGCGATAGGCCAATATATTAATGTTTCATTACATGTTAATAGTACATTAGTGTCCAACCTTACATATGTAATTAAAATTCACTTCATTTAAAATAGATGATATAAATTACATAATTGTATTAAGAATTTGATATTTTAGAGGTTATGCAAGTGACTTTGTTGTAGAATTATTAAATATTAAAAATTCATACTCGTGTATTTTTCATAGTTTGTATTTTTCAGAAGATATATCAAGAAATTAATAATATGTAAATAACATGGGAAAAGATTAAGTTGGAATAATATATTAGTAAAGGAAAATTATGATAGACTATTAAATTAGATAAATATTAACTGGGAATTATTGGGCAGTATTAGCTGACAAATTAAATATTAATAAATATTACGAAGCCTTTTTTTGGATAATAGAGGTAATTAACATCATCAAGTAATAGAATATTTGATCATAATTACTTATTTTTCTGCAATAAAATAATTATTTCTTTATAGAAGACATTAACTCTAAATGTTAAAAATAAAGGGTGGCTCAAAATCCTAAAATTTGGTCTTCTAAATATATTTAGATATAATGCAATAAAAATTATAAGACTTAAATCTCTACGTATCATATAGAGTATACTTAGAGAACTTCCATATTAAATTTTCAAATCTTGTAAAGATGGATAGAATGTGTAAGAGAACTACTAAAGAATAAATGATTCACAAGACTAAAATCTAAGTAAACATTGTAAGATGCATTGGAGGAAGAGTCGATATTAATAAACGTATAATTTGTAAATTAATAACGGTAAAAATGTAAAAATTGTCCAAAGACTAAAGGATCATGGATTATCAACAGTAGTGTCATCATTATCATCAGGTTTGTAATTGAATTTTCAGGTCAGCATCAGATATCAGTGTCATTGTCATTGTCTATCGGTTTAATACACAAGGCTTTAATCCTGTACAATCATTACCTCACACTCGGATCGGCTATTATAGAAGGTTAATATCTATATATGTCCGAATTTAAGTACATGTACTATTAACATATATATTACATATGTTTGGGGTCACGCACTTAAAATCCATGTTACAAAGACATACAGCGGTTAAATTTGAAAGTGTGATAACAGTTGAAATGGTGAAATTACTATTTCTATTAATCGTTATAATACGTTATTAGGACCATAATACGCTATTATTTGGTTTGCTGAGTATTGCCCACTAGCACAAAGTAATCAGTTATTAATGGTTAATGCTGCGTGTGCGCATGTTAATGTTATTAACTATTGCAACTTTCTCCATATCCTTAGATGCTACCGGTGTATGAGGGTCTCCCATTACCAAGGATATCAAAATAAAAAGATTGATCATTGTTGTCGTTATTATCAATCAGTTCCCACTGGATTAGGCAATCATGAATTTCATCATCCTTAAGTCATAATCATCGATACGTTGATCATCTTCTTAGTTAATGGCTCGTCACCACCATTGGGTTCAATCATTTTGGCATGCATTACCATTACCACATCATTGAAACGGATTACCGGCGTCATGATCGGCTCTACCACCGTTGATCATTTTCTATCATCACTATTGTCAATTCAAATATATTTGTCAATCATGCTCCATTGTTCATGCATCGTTTTTTACAGTTTGGAAAATTTAATTGCAGGCCTACAATGAAATCGTTATCATCTGCAGTGGAGCCCTATCAAACTGAGTAAGACATTGCTTTACTGTGCTCTCTCAAAATGTAGGTCTTCCTCCCATCAACACTGGAGGATTAGCTTTCGGAGGAAATGAGAACATCGGCACCATCGTTGATTAGGTTGAATTATTATCATCAGTCGTGCCCATCAACCGGATCGTTGATCATTCGGCCTCTCCCCTCACTCAGACACCGGGAGGCATCGACCACTGTCATTGTCTTCAGAATGACCAGTTTCATTGTCATCCAGGTTAGAAAGTCACCAACATCATTGGGTTCCCGTTCCTCCTATTCCTAATGCATCATCATAATAAATCTTGGGGATCATCATTGAGGTCAGTTATTTTCATGATAATTTAAGTACATTTTTAAGCAGAAACATGTAACGATCGATCAGGGTACTCATACAAATAGTGCAAATTTGTGTTACCATTATTTTTGACTAACGGCATCTATCAAAAGTGTAGAGCTTCAGTAAGCATTGTGAATCACCACCATCAAGGAACGTATGTCATCATCGTCATTTTCATGTAATCCAAGTGGAGACCAAAAAGTTGGGCCTTTAAAGTTATCCTGGTTGATGAATCCAATCCCATGAAGTACAGAGAGATGACCCCCCCCCCCCCCCCCCCCCCCCTTCAATCGAATACCGTATGTCATTATTAGAACCATCAGGGAACAAGGGAAAGACCTATCGTCAACTCAATTCATTCATCCTCATTACCATTGACCACCAAAAGGGTTCATTGGCATTCATCCTCCTGATCGTTATTGACTATCCAAGACTATCGTCAATTATAACTTAAGTCGTTCATGTTATTGTTTTACCACCAGTCCTTTATATGTGTCATTGTCATCATCATCACCACCATCGTCGATCATTAGTGGTCATCAGTCTTGCGTCATTACCTACCAGTCCGCGATCATTTCCATTTTCATCATCATCATCACGTGTTTTGTGTGTTATCGTTTGTGTTCTGGAAAATTATGTCATCACGAGTGTGAAGTTTCATTATCATTGTCATCCCATCATGTAAAACAAACGTCAGATTATTGTCAATAAAGCGTTGTAATATAATGAAACATTGTATTTATAGGTTGTTGGTCACCAGCATCCTCTATAATTATCTATCCCCATCGTAGGTGGTTGTTATGGGGTATAAAACTATTTTCCCCATGTGTAGGTTAATTGTTATCCCCATCGTTAATCATATATATCGTATATCACCACCATCATATATATCATATTTAATGGTCATTTTGGTTACCAGCATTTATCAAGATCATTGTCAATGTGGGGATCATGATTACCATGAGTTGATACATGTGTCATCAATGGGTGATTGTTATCATCCTTGTTGTTAAAAATCATCTTTACACTGTAATAAATTTGAGTTGTGCGCAAGCCCATGCAACATTATTATCATGATCATAGATTCATGACCACTAATGCATCTACAAAGCCTTAACATGTTACAATATCTAAAGTTGGGTGATATCTCCCATTATAAAACACTAGGGGTGGTTAACTTATGAAAGGTCAATCATGTTAGTGACTCACATAGTTCCAATGGGTTCTCTAATTTCACATGTATATATTATATCCTGTCCATACTAAATTGTAATGATTTGTTACATGAACTCACCTACTAATTATGAGTGCTACATGTCTGAATTTATGAACATATTAATAATGAAATGTTTCAAGAGCTGGTGTAATAATCTCCATTAAGAATTTAAGATGAATAATCTTATACAAGACCGCATTACAATTGTATCTCCTTAATTTGTGAGAAATGTGGTACAAAATTACTCTAACTAAATAATGTATATCACACATAATTAATAAACCTCAACGTATTATTAAATGATTACATGTATTTTAAAAATTGTCATAATTAATAAATTTCAGCGTAAATTAACTCTACATTCAAAGGTACAACATTAATACATATACATGTATAAAATTAAATTAAAACTAAAAATTAAAAATTATCAAAAACCAAATTATCATATTATCATCATTAGTGTCATCGTTATCATCATGTTTTTTCAATTTTCATCATCATCAAATATCATTGTCATCATCATTGTCAATCGGTTTATAATATGCTTTAATTGTCATCGTTACTCACACTAATCGACTATTATTTAAGGTTAGTGTTTACGGTTTAAATTTAAGTATGTACTATTAATATTTACGAAATGTGTTCGGGGTCACGCACTTGAGATCCATGGTCTATGATTTAATGTTTAAATTTGAAAATATGATAACATTAATATTATAAAATTAGTATTGCTATTATTCGTTTTAATATTCTTAGTACAAATATTTATATTATGAATATTAATATCACAAATAATAGTATTAATATTAATGTTATTACTAATATTAATATTATTATAAAAACTTTATACATAAAATAAAATTTATTATGAATGCTATTATCATCGCCACCATTGTTGATCATTATCATCGTTATTATCATCACTACCATTGTTGATCATTTTCATCATCATTATCATAATCATCAACATTGATCATCGTCTTCGTTAATATCATCACCACCATCGTCAATCATTTTTTCATCATTGCCATCACCACATCGTTGATCATTTTCATCGTCATTATTGTCTTCATAATAACCAATCATTATCATTGTCATCATCATCACCATTTTCATCATATTCTCAATCAAATCGTTATCATCAGCATCATCAATATCATCCCCATCTAATTTTTTACCGTTATTTTCATAATGATCATCATCATCATCATCATCATTGTGTTAATTACTGTCATCATCTTTATAATCACCAACCATCGTGATCATTATTTTTATCATCATCGTCATCACCATCGTCGATCATTGTCATTGCCAATATCAACACCACCATCATCGATCACTGTCATTGTCTTTATCATCACCACCATCATTGTCATCATTATCATCACCAACATCATTGATCATTTTCATTATCATTATCATCATCATTATTGTCTTCATAATCATCAATCATCGTTATTTTCATCATCATCATCTCCATAAAATCATCATCATCAACATCATCATTCTCATCCCCATTAAGTTTTTTACCATTATTTTTGTCATCGTCATCATCATTGTTCTCTTCGTAATCATTATCATCACCACCATCAACGATCATTGTCATCATCATCATCATCATGACCATCGTCAATATTTTTCGTTATCATCATCATCACCACCATCGTCAATCATCATCGTTGTCATCATCATCACCACCATCATCGATCATTGTCATTTTTATCATCATTACCACCATCGTCAATCAATTTCATCGTCATTATCATCACCACCATCATCGTTCATTGGCATCATTTTTGTCGTCATTGTCATCACCACCATCGTCGATGATTTTCATCGTCATTTAATCATCACCACCATCATCAATATTTGTCATTGTCATCATCATCACCACCATCGACGATCATTGTCCTCATCATCTTCATCATCACCACCATCATCGATCATTTCCATTTTCATAATCATCATCACCACCATCGTTGATCAATGTTTTCGTCATTGTCATCACCACCGTCATCTTTCATTTTCATTGTCATCATCATCAGCACCATCGTCAATTATTGTCAACAATCATTGTCATCTTCAACATTGATCATGGTTGTTATCACCAGCATCCCCATCATTTTCATCCCCATCGTTGATCATTATCGTTATCAAGTTTTTCCCCATCCCCATCATTGGCATCCCCATCGTTAATCATTTTCGTTATCACCACCATCATTGTTCATTGTCATCATCATTAACATCACCACCATCAATCATCATCATTGTCATTGTTATCATCACCACCATCGCTGATCATTGTCATCATGATTATCATCATCATTGTTGTTTTTAATTTTTACACTGTAATAAATTTTAATTTTTTTAATTTCATAAATTATTATCATATTATAATTCACACCACTAATGCATTCAAAGCCTTAATATTTAAATATATAAAGTTGTGCATGTCAAATTATAAAAAATAACCTGGTTTAACTTATGAAAGGTCAATAATATTATTGAAACATAGTTCCAAGTTCTCTAATTTCACATGTGTATATTTTCCTTCCATACAAAAGCTCATTGCACATGATCTCACAACTAATAACGATGCACTGATGAATTTATGAGAAACCATGAAATGTAAAAGTCCTCATATTGCATAAAATAAATGAAATTTATACAAACATTAACTATAAATATGTAGAAATAAATACAAAATTACACAATCAAAATGTATATCACACATAATTAATAAACCTCAACGTATTTTAAATGATTCATGTTTAAAAAAATTGACATAATTAATAAAACTCAGCGTATTTTAAATTATTTAAAGGTAAATATTAATAAAAGTATAAAATTAAATTAAAACTAAAAATTAAAAATTATCAAAAACCAAATTATCATATTATCATCATTAGTGTCATCGTTATCATCATGTTTTTTCAATTTTCATCATCATCAAATATCATTGTCATCATCATTGTCAATCGGTTTATAATATGCTTTAATTGTCATCGTTACTCACACTAATCGACTATTATTTAAGGTTAGTGTTTACGGTTTAAATTTAAGTATGTACTATTAATATTTACGAAATGTGTTCGGGGTCACGCACTTGAGATCCATGGTCTATGATTTAATGTTTAAATTTGAAAATATGATAACATTAATATTATAAAATTAGTATTGCTATTATTCGTTTTAATATTCTTAGTACAAATATTTATATTATGAATATTAATATCACAAATAATAGTATTAATATTAATGTTATTACTAATATTAATATTATTATAAAAACTTTATACATAAAATAAAATTTATTATGAATGCTATTATCATCGCCACCATTGTTGATCATTATCATCGTTATTATCATCACTACCATTGTTGATCATTTTCATCATCATTATCATAATCATCAACATTGATCATCGTCTTCGTTAATATCATCACCACCATCGTCAATCATTTTTTCATCATTGCCATCACCACATCGTTGATCATTTTCATCGTCATTATTGTCTTCATAATAACCAATCATTATCATTGTCATCATCATCACCATTTTCATCATATTCTCAATCAAATCGTTATCATCAGCATCATCAATATCATCCCCATCTAATTTTTTACCGTTATTTTCATAATGATCATCATCATCATCATCATCATTGTCGTCATAATTACTGTCATCATCTTTATCATCACCACCATCGTCATGATCATCACCACCATCGTTGATCATTGTTAACATCGTCATCGTCATCACCATCATCGATCATTTTCATTGCCATTATCAACACCACCATCATCGATCACCGTCATTGTCTTTATTGTCACCACCATCATTGTCATCATTATCATCACAACATCATTGATCATTTTCATTATCATTATCATCATCATTATTGTCTTCGTAATCATCAATCGTCATTATTTTCATCATCATCATCTCCATAAAATCGTCATCATCAACATCATCATTCTCATCCCCATTAAATTTTTTACCATTATTTTTGTTGTCATCATCATCATTGTTCTCTTCGTAATCATTATCATCACCACCATCAACGATCATTGTCGTCATCATCATCATCACCACCATCGTCAATATTTTTCGTTATCATCATCATCACCACTATCGTTGATCATTGTCATTGTCATCATCATCACCACCATCGTCGATCATCATCGTTGTCATCATCATCACCACCATCGTTGATCATTATCATTTTCATCATCATCACCACCATCGTCGATCAATTTCATCGTCATTATCATCACCACCATCATCGTTCATTGGCATCATTTTCATCGTCATCATCATCACCACCATCATCGATCATTTTCATCATCATTTAATCATCACCACCATCATCAATATTTTCCATTGTCATCACCACCAACATTTAGAGTCATAAAGGCACGACTGCACTGAACCAACGGCAACTTCAATAGCATGTGACATGTCTCTTGAGCCCCAATATCATGTTCCACAATTGTTTCTGTCAAAATCCTCCGATATATGCATAGTGCAGACTCTTCCCCCTCCACATCATCTGATATCCTCGTCAACATATCATGAAAGCTCTCTGACCTCTTCTCTTCCTTCGAAGCATATTTTGCTATATACTTTAACACCGCGTGTCTAGAAACAACAGGTTGGCAATCTATATTACCCCGCCATATGGCCAACATGTTCGAGTTGTGAAGGTTCAATCTCACATCATTGCAGGAAGGTTCAAATCTCTTCCAACCGTCTGCATCAAAAAACAAATCCAAATCATCCCGAAGGTCCCACGGAACATTATAACGACAAACCATGGATGATCCTTTCTTTCGCAAACAGGACATCTCGCTACATTTAGTGTGCCTCTGCACATGGTTGACAAGTTCTTCATAGTCATAAAGTGGGTCACGCTCTAATATCCGCGAAGGCTTCATCGAGCAAGGATCTTCATCTCTGGACGGACAGAAGATTCTTACCTGTGACAACACTGTTTGCTAAGACATTCTTAATGCAATTGATCAAAAAATATTTCCCCGTCCCGGCAATACCTTGTATTATCATTGAGCGGAGCTTCCTTGGGGCCCTTTCTAGAATGTTCAACTATAGTTTCCAGATCAATACGTTGTTTTCCTCGACAACATGTCCACACCCGATACCGAATTGTTTGAAGAATCCACCACATTTTGCATGGATTTGTTCATTTCTATAAAACATGTTGACGCATCCTGTACGTCCTCATCCTCCTCTGTATTCCAAACATGTTTCAAATCAAAATCCCATCTTCCAAGCATATGAAGATCACTCAAATGCACCTGATTGGGAGGAACAATGCCAGAAAACAACTCCTACTCATCCATTCCATCCACGCCCACAAAATTTTGCATCTCATCGTCATCAGTTTCTTCTATGTATTTTTCCTCCATTGCATCTTTCCGGTCAACATGCCATGCATGATACGTATTCTTAATTCTCTCCCAATTTTCTAAAATTTCCTCTCTAGTACTACCTATGTCTCTGTGTATATCATGAAATGGCTTATACAATAACAATTCACTCCAACAAAAGTTCTCGCGATCCTCTGATCCACTTTCAAGAATGGAGAAATACCACCACCACACGCATATGATAGCAGGCATATCCCTTGACTTCCATTTGTCTTTCTTTCTCTTCATATTAAACGACCATGATCTCGCAACATCAATCAACGAGATGGATTCCAACTGTACTGGTCGATCTTTATATGCATCAATGAAACATGATCCACTTTCATTCTCTCCAGACATCGTAATCACCTTGTGGAAAACCTTCCTACCAACATTCAAAGTCATAAAGGCACGACTGCATTGAACCAACGGCAACTTCAATAGCATGTGACATGTCTCTTGTGCCCCAATATCACGTTCCACAATTGTTTCTATCAAAATCCTCCGATATATGCATAGTGTAGACTCTTCCCCCTCCACATCATCTGATATCCTCGTCAACATATCATGAAAGCTCTCTGACCTCTTCTCTTCCTTCGAAGCATATTTTGCTATATACTTTAACACCGCGTGTCTAGAACAATAGGTTGGCAATCTATATTACCCCGCCATATGGCCAACATGTTCGAGTTGTGAAGGTTCAATCTCACATCATTGTAGGAAGGTTCAAATATCTTCCAACCAGTCTGCATCAACAAACAAATCCAATCATCCCGAGGTCCCACGGAACATTATAACGACAAACCATGGATGATCCTTTCTTTCGCAAACAGGACATCTCGCTACATTTAGTGTGCCTCTGCACATGGTTGACAAGTTCTTCATAGTCATAAAGTGGGTCACGCTCTAATATCCGCGAAGGCTTCATCGAGCAAGGATCTTCATCTCTGGACGGACAGAAGATTCTTACCTGTGACAACACTGTTTGCTAAGACATTCTTAATGCAATTGATCAAAAAATATTTCCCCGTCCCGGCAATACCTTGTATTATCATTGAGCGGAGCTTCCTTGGGGCCCTTTCTAGAATGTTCAACTATAGTTTCCAGATCAATACGTTGTTTTCTCGACAACATGTCCACACCCGATACCGAATTGTTTGAAGAATCCACCACATTTTGCATGGATTTGTTCATTTCTATAAAACATGTTGACGCATCCTGTACGTCCTCATCCTCCTCTGTATTCCAAACATGTTTCAAATCAAAATCCCATCTTCCAAGCATATGAAGATCACTCAAATGCACCTGATTGGGAGGAACAATGCCAGAAAACAACTCCTACTCATCCATTCCATCCACGCCCACAAAATTTTGCATCTCATCGTCATCAGTTTCTTCTATGTATTTTTCCTCCATTGCATCTTTCCGGTCAACATGCCATGCATGATACGTATTCTTAATTCTCTCCCAATTTTCTAAAATTTCCTCTCTAGTACTACCTATGTCTCTGTGTATATCATGAAATGGCTTATACAATAACAATTCACTCCAACAAAAGTTCTCGCGATCCTCTGATCCACTTTCAAGAATGGAGAAATACCACCACCACACGCATATGATAGCAGGCATATCCCTTGACTTCCATTTGTCTTTCTTTCTCTTCATATTAAACGACCATGATCTCGCAACATCAATCAACGAGATGGATTCCAACTGTACTGGTCGATCTTTATATGCATCAATGAAACATGATCCACTTTCATTCTCTCCAGACATCGTAATCACCTTGTGGAAAACCTTCCTACCAACATTCAAAGTCATAAAGGCACGACTGCATTGAACCAACGGCAACTTCAATAGCATGTGACATGTCTCTTGTGCCCCAATATCACGTTCCACAATTGTTTCTATCAAAATCCTCCGATATATGCATAGTGTAGACTCTTCCCCCTCCACATCATCTGATATCCTCGTCAACATATCATGAAAGCTCTCTGACCTCTTCTCTTCCTTCGAAGCATATTTTGCTATATACTTTAACACCGCGTGTCTAGAAACAATAGGTTGGCAATCTATATTACCCCGCCATATGGCCAACATGTTCGAGTTGTGAAGGTTCAATCTCACATCATTGTAGGAAGGTTCAAATATCTTCCAACCATCTGCATCAACAAACAAATCCGAATCATCCCGGAGGTCCCACGGAACATTATAACGACAAACCATGAACGATCCTTTCTTTCGCAAACAGGGCATCTCGCTACATTTAGTGTTCCTCTGCACATGGTTGACAAGTTCTTCATAGTTATAAAGTGGGTCACGCTCTAATATCCGTGAAGGATTCATCGAGAAAGGATCTTCATCTCTGGACGGACAGAGGATTCTTACCTGTCACAACACTGTTTGCCAAGACATTCTTAATGCAATTAATCAAAAAATATTTCCCCGTCCCGGAAGTACCTTGTATTATCATTGAGCGGAGCTTCCTTGGGGCCCTTTCTAGAATGTTCGACTATAGTTTCCAGATCAATACGTTGTTTTCTTGACAACATGTCCACACCCAATACCGAATTGTTTGAAGAATCCACCACATTTTGCATGGATTTGCTCGTTTCTATAAAACATGTTGATGCATCATGTACGTCCTCATCCTCCTCTGTATTCCAAACATGGTTCAAATCAAAATCTTGTCTTCCAAGCATATGAAGATCACTCAAATGCACCTGATTGGGAGGAACAATGCCAAAAAACAACTCCCACTCATCCATTCCATCCAAGCCCACAAAATTTTGCATCTCATCGTCATCAGTTTCTTCTATGTCTTTTTCCTCCATTGCATCCTTCCGGTCAACATGCCATGCATGATACGTATTCTTAATTCTCTCCCAATTTTCTAAAATTTCCTCTCTAGTACTACCTATGTCCCTGTGTATATCACGAAATGGCTTATACAATAACAATTCACTCCAACAAAAGTTCTCGCGATCCTCTGATCCACTTTCAAGAATGGAGAAATACCGCCACCACACGCGTATGATAGCAGGCATATCCCTTGACTTCCATTTGTCTTTCTTTCTCTTCGTATTAAACAACCACGATCTCATAGCATCAATCAACGAGATGGATTCCAATTATAGTGGTCGATCTTTATATGCATCAATGAAACACGATCCACTTTCATTCTCTCCAGACATCGTAATCACCTTGCGGAAAACCTTCCTACCAACATTCAAAGTCATAAAGGCACGACTGCACTGAACCAACGGAAACTTCAATAGCATGTGACATGTCTCTTGCACCCCAATATCACGTTCCACAATTGTTTCTGTCAAAATCCTCCGATATATGCATAGTGTAGACTCTTCCCCCTCCACATCATCTGATATCCTCATCAACATATCATGAAATCTCTCTGACCTCTTCTCTTCCTTCGAAGCATATTTTGCTATATACTTTAACACCGCGTGTCTAGAAACAACAGGTTGGTAATCTATATTACCCCGCCATATGGCCAACATGTTCGAGTTGTGAAGGTTTAATCTCACATCATTGTAGGAAGGTTCAAATCTCTTCCAACCATCTGCATCAACAAACAAATCCGAATCATCCCAGAGGTCCCACGGAACATTATAATGACAAACCATGGATGATCCTTTCTTTTGCAAACAAGACATCTCACTACATTTAGTGTGCCTCTGCACATGGTTGACAAGTTCTTCATAGTCATAAAGTGGGTCACGCTCTAATATCCGCGAAGGCTTCATCGAGCAAGGATCTTCATCTCTAAACGGACCAAGCATGACATTTATTTGATGGATGTCATGGGGATTCCAGGAAGTGACGTATCTATCAAAAAATGATCTCACAGCCATTACCTGATTCTTGTCTTCCCAATCCAATGTCCCTCTCTTCTGACGTGCTGATCTTATATCTCAGATTCCACCCGACGAATTCTTTCTGATACATCTCCCTCTACTTCTGGGAGATCTTCTAATGCTGCGTAGTCTATCTCAACATCTTTGTAATACCTATCGTTATGAATTTTATAACACAAAGCATCCAATACACGCAAGCAACTAACAATACATTCATACTCCCTCTATCCAGCGTTCTGTCTTTTCACTATAAGAATATCCACATCCTCTATTCGACAAGGAAGCAGTGTGGCAATAGAAGATACATCTTGGGGAAAGCAAATAGTGTGTCCACTATATTTGTACTGGCCACCACGTGCATGAGTTACATGCAATATGGGATTCACCCGCACTATCAACATTTCTTCCACCTGCGTCAGTACACGCAACACTTCTGGCTAATCCCCGAGATCCATATTGTTCCATTTTGAATATCGATGACCACCTCATTCACACTTGCATCTCTTGCAAATAGGTCCTTCCACTGAAAGTGTCACAACTATCCCAAGATATGACTCTTTACATATACCACACATCTGAATAACTTCCAACGCATCAATCCTTTTCAAAAATTCACGACGAGACTTGAGCATTCTATTCAATTGTACACCATAATGCGATGAGTAAACCTGTGTATAACTCTGATTCAGGAAATTATTCACACCACTTATCGTAGGTATGTTTCGATGTCGAATGTCCTGTTCTGACTCAATATCACGCTCACCATCCCTGGGATAGTGGATGTTGTCATTCCTTACTGAATGTGTTGCATGACACACCATATTCTCCATGTTCACAAACCTCCCGCCCTCACCATCCACATTTGCAAAAGAATCCATATAATTCATTTTCCCAGATAAATTTTGATCACAGGCGTTCATGTTATTCTCCAAATGCTCACGTACATCACTTTGGATCCCAACACGCAATTCACATGAACCTGATGCTCTCGGACATGTTCTGTCCATTCCATTTCTCATAAGACTTCTGGATAATGTATCTCCTTGACAACCTACACACAAATATACTGAGTCATAAAGACCTAATAAATGAAAAATGCACCATCTCTGACGTCGCATCTTATTTTAATGGAAATTTTTTATAAAATATATCACAAAGAAGATTTCACCTACACTTTGATTCACGACTGAGTTGTTTTGTTGCTGCTACAACATTTCATCCAACATCGGATGAGGAATATTAGATATTCCAATAGAAATATCATACAATGAACCTCTCCCATAGCTACTTCCACTCGTTGCTACGTTTATGTATAAGAATAACAATTCATGAGACATTTTTAGAAAAATTTGAAAATTCACATATACATAACATTCAAAGACATTTTGGTTAACAAAAATCTGACCAACTCCAATAGATCATAAATTCAAAACTATTGCAGTTAATCTATAAACTAGAAAATAAAAATGCACCATCTCTGACATCACAACTTATTTTGATGCATACATTTAAAAAATATCTCACAAAGAAAATTTCACCTGCAGTTCGGTTCACAATCAAATTTTTGTGTTGCTGCTGTGAGATTTCGCTCAACATCGGATCAGGAATATCAGATATTCCAACAGAAATATCTTGCAACGACCCTCTACCATATCTACTCCCGCTCATTCCGATATCTATGTATAGCAATTTCACCTTGTGATATATTTTATAAAATTTCAAAAAAATTAGATATACATAACATGTAAAGAGATATTGGTTAATAAGAATCCAACCAACTACAACAACTCATATTTTAAAAACTTTGACAAGGTATCTATCAACTAGAGAATAGAAACGTACCATCTCTGACGTCTCATATTATTTTAATGCATAATTTTTTTAAAATACATCACAAATAAAATTTCACCTGCAAATCGTTTTGCGATTGAGTTGTTGCGTTGGTGCTGTGACATTTCATTTAACATCGGACGAGGAATATTAGATATTCCAACAAAAATATCCTGTAATGACCCTCTACCGTAGCTACAACTTCCACTCAGCTCCACATTTATGGGGTGCACATTTGTCTCAACTACAGCAGGCACAATTCTCGAATTCAAAGAGTAATCTCTATCTTTGTCTCTGATACTTCCTATCTGACCATATCAATCTTCAAGTCGCACATTGACATCTGGCATGACTCTTAATCTATCGTACGACGGGGAAACATTTTCACAAGATTGTATACCTAACTTGGGTATGACATGTAACTCCATTCCAACATCTGAAGAGCGTAGAAGGTCTGCACTGACACGTTCATTCGAAAAATGTGTACAAATCTGACCACATATCTCCTTCATTTTATCTTGCTCTTGAACCTGCAATTTAAGGAAACGATGGCTATCGTTGTCCCTCTGACATTTTCCAGGAAATATTCATACGCAAAATATTCAAATGAGATTAGAGCTCAAATAAAATTTAAGAAATAAAATATTAGGGAGAAATTTTTGATTGAAGATTACCGAATCGATATCTACTAATTACAATCAAAAACATAAAAAAGAGCTATAATGAAACCATCGAATTTAATGGAGGCTAAAATAGACAACATATTTTTTAGAGCATAGCGCTGAACTAAATCATGTGAATTCAAAAACTTATATGTAAGCAATTATACCCATTCAATTTCCATGGGCCTCTAACAGTGCCAGTCAGCAGATACGGATCAGAACTGGTGGGGTTGCCCAGATTCATCAAATAAAATTAGACTGAAAACACAAACAACCAAAAATTAAATTTTACCAAAATGTTCAAGCAAATACCTAATGACGAGGAAGACACCAAACTGTGCAGAGATTGATAGATTGATGCCTTTAGGTAATTCGTGATCACTCCAGTTTGATGGGAATGTATATCTGCTGCAAATTGATCAGTAATGCCATTGAGATCGGGTTCCAAATTTCTGCATAGGTTTCACCTCCTCTAAACTCCCAGAATTCACCTTTCTTACTAGAAACATCCTTCAAAAAACGTGTGCTGCTGAGACGGAATCCAAGACTGTCTGCATTCAATAAAATTAGAGACAACTTACAAAATCAGGCAGAACAATGTGGAGCAGGATGGAAAAAATGCGGAGAGGACTGATGTGATAATAAAATCTGAACAAAAATCTAAAATAATTTACCATAACTACTTGATAGCCTGCAATTAGAAGAAAGAAGGCACGGATAACTAACTGGAGAAACTTGTCGATATGTCAGAGAGAGAGAGGGGAAATCTACAGGTAAAAAGAGAAACGGTTGAACCGTTTTCCATTAATATTTGGAACTATTTATCTCTGTTTGGACTTCAAACTATTTATTAATAAGAAATGTTTTTATTTTTATTTTTTATTTTTAAATTATTATTATTATTATTAATTATTAATGAATAATCTATGCGTATTGAGTTCTTTCAAAATGTGGTCCACCTCTCGGTCAAACTCCTAGATATTTAGTTCGTATTTTTTAATATTTCCTATTCTTTTAGTGCAGTCCCCTAGATTCTTTTAACAAGAAACCTTTGCTTTTATATGATTCCAACCCCCAATTTTGTCATCAGGTATTTTTCTTTATCTCAATCTGCATATTTTCCTACCTACGAAGCTATGTTAAGGTTCAAATGATAATCAATCAATTTTTTATTCGTTTAAAACTGTTCTACCAATATCTGACGTCACCAAAAACATCAAGATCAATATAATTTCGAATGGGCTCCCTAGTAAGTGGATTCTTAAGAATTTTGTGTTGGAAGACAACCCATATCCAGCATTGAATTCTTGTATCACATGTCCAATTCATAGGGATATGGTCTCAAACCTGCACGTCATCATATTTGCCCTTTCATTAAAATCTCTGATATCATAAGTATCCCGCCCCGCCCTAGACGGGAATTCATACGCAACCTTTTTAATAATCGGATGTACGGCCGATCCTCTGTAACAATGCGTATAAAATTTATAACCTACGATATCACCGCGTCTCGCAAATGACAAATGGTAAATAAAAACAGTGCACCGAGGTTGCCTCTGCCGCCCACACCTCAAGCTCTATATGCGTATAGATCTTATCGTATGTCATATATGGCGACAAAACAATATTCATGCATCTACCCACAATCTAACAAAATTAAAGAATTTTCCAGTTGTCAATTATCAAATATTACAGTTGTCAATAGTTGTGTGGAAAAGAGCTGCAGGACAGGTGTCGAAAATCATTGAGCGAAGTTATATGTTAGGCCTATCGGTCTAATTAAATGTATGAAAGACACATTTAAAGAAAGGCTTATGCAAATGAATACACTTTATTTTAAATATCATCCACAATGTATAAAAGGAGTAACGATAATGCAAAAACAAGACAACATAATATTAAAAATTGAGCATTTTGATAAGGACCATTTATAATAGAAAGAACTCATTGAAAATTATGCAAAAATAAGACGACATAATATTAAAAATTGAGCATTTAGATAAGGACCATTTATAATAGAAAGAACTCATTTTTGAAAATCTTGAATTATTGTCGATATGATATTGTTTATGTCTAAGAAGGCTCATCATTATTTCAATAAAGTAGTAGGAAACGATGCATTAAAAATCATCTTAATTTATATTGTGCCATTAAGGTCTTCATGAAGCTAAATTTGTTGTATCTCTAAGGTGAAGCCCCTTTGTTATGAAGTCAGTCCAACTCAAAGAAGGAACTATTGAAATAAACGACCTTGCATTAATGAATCTTAAATTATATGGAAAATATGAGGCCATATTATAATACATTAATCATTCATGATGTATCATACCTTAATAATGCGTATCTTGATTATTCAGAAATTAAAGTATATTATTTTGTATGTATCATACATTAATGATTTAAGAGAGAATATTTATGTAATAAATATTTCTTTTTTCGTTGATAGGTTGTGGTTATTCTTTAATTGGAGGATTTACTGAACTTGGTCCGTTTTATCCGAGCGATGCAGGCCAAATTAGTCTAGAAAAGATATCTCATTTGTGGAACAATGGTACTGTGTTCTATACAACGTCGCCCTCATTGTCTTTTATTTCCAAAAAAAATAAAAAATTAGTAACTTAAGTAAATCAAAATTATTTAAAAAATAATCGCACTTTTATCGTAGATACATAAGGAATAATGTTGGATTTTATATATTGCCACAAATGGTACATTAATTTGTGATTTTTTATAAATTATAAATGTCAACACTATTTTATTTGTATGTTTGTATGTGTTTATATATCTTTTCCTTATTCACATTGGGGAACATGTGCAGACATTTGTTTAACTTGGAATTTAGTGTTTCACGTGCCTTCTTTGATACCAAGAGCTAGGATATGTAAATGGGATATTTCCTATTAATGATCTCCTAATACAGCAAACTCTGGATGTTAGACTGTGTTCTCAAAAAGGTTTTGTTATCACCAAATCATTGCACCCTCCAAATGGCCAAGTGATGGATAGGGCATTCAATGTGATTGTGTAACAGAGAATCACCTCTCAAGTTGTGGGACTTGTGCTCAAGGTGAACCTCCATAGAAGGCCGACTTCCTCTTTCTAAAATAAACACAACACTACTTCTAATGCAATAAAACAACTAACTATACCTATACTAACATTTCATGGGATTTAGGGAAAGAGATTTGCAAGAAGTAAAACCTATACTAGAAGTGGTGATGCACCAAGAAAGTGTGTTGGTAAACAAGTTTTCAATTTTCCATTGAAGAAGGATGAAAGTGAGAAGGATGAACAAGCACCACAACCCAATTGCACACATAACTTCACTCCAAGATAAGTAGATAACTCTCAAAATCTTCAATGGAAACTTGAAATTACATAGTATACCTGCAAGTATGAGAAAGGCACAACGAAGCAACAAAAATGATGAAAGGACTAATGAGGAGTCACATAACACAATTTATTGTTACTTAAATCACATGCACAATGCATCATTACATGAGGAAGAGGTAATATTTTCCATTAAAATTTTAGAAAAGAGGCTTGAAAGTTCCCACAATCCACAATAAATTAATTCGTGAAAAGCTAGAGGAATTGGAATAAAAATTCTAACCCCTTGGAATGAATTTCCCATTTACATTTATAGAGAATCGACTTGTGAGAGAAGAGAGGAGGAATCCTAAATCTTGGGCCAAAATGTAGCACATGATGGACTACATGTTTTAATTACGTTATTAATTGCACTCACTCATCATGCCCCATAAATTAAAAAATTGAATTTATCAATATTTAAATAAAAATAATATTTTGAAAAAAATATTTTAATAAAAATGACATTATTAATTAAATTGTTTTAATGAAAATATTATGTGCCTTTGGTGGGGCCCTCTTAGCAAAATTTGCGTCAGACGGGGTTTTAATGCTGATTGGTCAACCAACACGCCATCCAACTCGGTGAGCTGGTTGGTGAATTCATTGGTTTGCATGGCATGGTGGTTAGCCTTATATCCGTTGTCAAGTTGTCCCATTTCCACATCAATCTTTTGTTTTACCTTGGTAGTCTTATATTTAACTACCACACCGCTGCGTGCTCCATTTTATTCTCCACCACATCGTCTTAAACAACGCCTCTAACTAATTCAACGATCCAAAAGATTTTACATTGGGAAAATTATACTTAAACTTCCACCAACTCCCATGTTTTGTATTGAAATAGGTGTTCACTAAACCCAATATCATCGACACGTATTATACTAACCTCATTTACTACCCATCTCCCTACATGATGGGTTTCAACTCACTTTAAATTCACCTCGAAAAGTGCTCACTTCATATCAACTTGGTGGGCTCTCAACTGGCAATCGTGTTACGTGGCAATGCACGTGTGACTCGGTTCTAGTTCCTCCAATGACCTCTGTGCTTCACGCAATAGTTGGTCTCTACATTCTCTCTGAATGACTTATGAACTTAACTTACGAGATGTTCCCCCACATATCTCTAAAATTATTTTCCATGTGCTCCTTGTCATGTTCCCTCGGTGGACCTGACATCCCTCGATCCCTAGAGCACAAAACACCCTAGCCTAATCAAATCATATCTCCTCAAGCATGGATTTTACCTTGCCATATTCCCACGGTGGTCTTGACGTCCTTCAAGCATTGGAGCTTTGAATTTCCCTAGCCCAATTGGCTCAAATCTCCTCGAGTATGAATTTTACCTCACCATATTCCAACAACGGTCTTGACATCCTTTGGGCATTAGAGCCCCAAATTTCCCTGGCCCAATTGCCTCGAAATTCCCATGGCCGACGAATCCCAAAACTCCCCATTTCAGTATTTGGAGTTCAAGGTGTTCCCAACCATTTTTCCCACTTGCTACATGGACCTCAAAAAAATCAACTCTAGAACTCACACTTCCTTTTTTAACGTAATTCAGCCTCTGTCAAAATTTTTACCATGCCTGAGCGGAAACCGACCTCGAGCTCACTCTTCTAAAGGCTTAACTCATCTGAGTTCTCCCTCAAGCATGTTGCCGAGATAAACACAAGCTTTCCCAACAACCCCTTTCAATAGGACCACTCCCGAGTCCATTTTCAAGTTCACGTCCATCTCCGCAATGAAACTACGTTGCAATCCACTCGATGGCAACTTAGACATGCTTACACCAACATCGAGGTCCTACACACATCCTTAGCCAGGCATGCTTGCCTATTTGGCCTTTCTCTTGTGCATTTCTCAATCCCACGTTAAGTCCTCCAACTATCTTCGTGAGCTCACTGTTATTTCTTTCCAATGAGCTTCCTTGCATGGATCCCTAACTTTACAACTGGTTCCCACCAACCATGACTGGATTTGAGTTCTTACCAACATCTGTTGTGATCCACCTTCCTACTTTGACTTTTCAACATTGCCATGTGGTGAGCCGATGTGTGTTTGGGGACCACTTTTGTATTTCACATTTGAAGTTGCGCCGAAGAGACATGTGGCACCTTCCGCGGCTTTCTCTTCTTCCTTATGTTTTTTGCTAAGTCCCTTTTTTTTACGGGAGCATATGTCTAACCAGGGACATGTGGAGGTATAGCGCTAGTCTAAGGACCCACTTATAGATTTACCTTTGAAGATGCGCCTGGATGACATGTGGTGCCTTCCGCTAGCCTGCATCTGCTTTGACTATTCAACCCCCCAACTCTATCCCTTTTTGGACCTGGGATACATGGCGATCATGTGCTCATTTGGAAACCCACTCAGGATTTTACCTTTGAAGGAGCGCCATGTCGACACGTGGCTTCTTCCACCGACACCTTTATACTTAGTCATTTTAGGCCCGCTCTACTCCCACTTTTGAATTTTTAGTTGTTAACTCTGCCCCTCTTCGGGCTCGGGACACGTGGAGGCCTGGTGCTTGTTTGAGTCTTCGATTTGGATGCAATCTTTGGAGGTGTGCCATTTGGACACATGGCAGCTTCCACCGTCTCCTCCATCTTTAGCCAATTTAAGCCCGCTCTGAATCTTTTGTGAAGCCCAAAGCCTTTTAGCCCTTCCCCATTTTCTTCCTTTGAGTCTCTAGATTCTTTGACACTGTTTGCCTCCTTAGTCGACCCTACTTCTCCATTTTCAATCCATTCTGCAACCTAATTGTTATATTTGAAACTTAGGCTCATCCGACGGAAGTGACTCTTAGATTTCTTCTGTGCGGGGTCGTTTAATCCTTCACGGACCCTTCTCCTCCATTTTAGAGTTCCGTCATTGCCTGATTGTTGGATTTAAATGCGAGTTATCGAGATAGAGTTGACCCTTTGGTTTTCTTCTATGTGGGGACGAGTTTGACCAATTTTATCGGGGGGCATAATTGGGATAACAAGTTTTGTTTTTATTAGCAATAAATATGTATCTAACTGTGTGGTACATTGTATATTATAATGGGGTGTGTTTTAAGGGTTTAGGAAAACAATGGCGTCTAGCTATTTCTATCTTGAAAAACCTCATATCCTAAATGAAACCAACTACAACATTTGGGTCAAAACAAAATTTATGGTGAGGAAACTCTGGATGATTATTTCTAGATATGAGGTTGCTCCCACTGGTCGTCAAACAACTATAGATAACATGAAAGTATTCTTGCAAAGAATGCATGAGGCTCTTTCTATGGTTTTGTGCAATGTGAACGACGAGTACCTTCTACACATTGGTAATATCGAACATCCAAAAGAGGTATAGACACAACTAGAATCCATGTATGAAGGATACTTTGTATATCAAGGATAGTAATGAGAGTATAATAGCTGAAGGAATTCAAAGAAATTGTCTGTATATTCTTGATGATTTCTCTTCAGCATCTTGTTTTATATCTCAGAGTTTGAATAATTCAAAACTATGGCATGAAAGGTTAGGACATGTTAATTATTGAAGCTTATATGAAATGTATAGATATAATCTAGTGAAAGGTTTACATGTGTTGTCTTATTCTCTAGAAGTTAATTCATTTAATGCTTCTAAACGATGGTTTTGATTCTGACTTATTAAATGGTCATGATGTTTTATTGATGTTATAGACATTTCTGAAACTCTTATCTTCCTAGATAAGAAATTAAATTGGGCTCAATCTATGTTAGAAAGTTCAAATCCTATTAACCTTAGGAAAATGACCAAAAGCCATCATATGTACCATGCATTAATTACATTGTATGAACCTGAGCCACGAAGTATTACAAGGTCTCGGTGGATATACAAAGTAAATTATAATTTTGATGGTAGTATTAACAAACATAAAGCTAGACTTATTGCTAGAGGTTTCAATCAGAAACCTGGGATTGATTATGTTGAGACATTTTCCTCTGTAGCTAAAACGAGTATTGTTATGGCCTTATTTGCAATTGCCGCTCAATTTGGGTGGGAAATCCACCAAATGGATAAGAAAAATGCTTTTTTGAGTTACGATTTAAAAGAAGAACTTTATATGTTTCAACCTAAAGGATTTGAAGAAAATGGTAAAGAAAAATATGTTTATAAGTTCAGAAATCCTTGTATGGTATAAAACAAGCTCTTAGAGCTTGGTATGCGAAAATTGTTTCCTTCTTTAAACTGTTAGGTTTTGTTAATTTTTATTCTAATAATGATATATTCACTAAACAATGAGGCTCACATATTATCATTATATGTATATATGTTGATGATTTGCTTTTGACTTGTGACAATTCTTATTTAATTCATAGGATTAAAGAGGAATTGAAGCAGTACTTTGAAAGGAATGTGTTAGGTCTCTCACATCATGTTTTTTGTATGACTGTATTTCATTCTATTAATATTTTTCAGCACACAATATGCAACCATTGTATTGAAAAATTTTCTTATGATTGATTGTAAACCATTTTCTACTTCAATGGAAGTTGGAATAAATATTTACCCTAAATCTGCATATGAAAAAGGTTGATCCTATTTTATATACGCTATTAGTTGATAGTTTGATTTATCTAACTATAACTATATCAGATATTTCCTATTCAGTGGGAATTACTTCAAGGTTTATGCAAGAATGTTTTTAGAGATCATTGGAATCTTGCAAAAAGAATTTTTATATATATTAAAGGAACAATGAATTATGGGTTGCATTATACTAAGAATGAAAATGCTACCTTATATGGATTTTGTGATTCTAACCATATTGATGTTGTGTTATAAAATATACTGGATATATGTTCAAGTTGTTTTGGTGTAAGAACCATTAATTGGAACAACAAATGCAATCAACAATCTTCATTTCTTCCACTAAGGCAAAGAAGTACAATGGAAGAAGTAAAGAAACCATGTGACTGCATCGGCTGTTGGTAGAGATACAAATGGAAGTTAAAGGAATTATTTCTCTTCTATGCGGTGGACAGAGTTGTATTAATCTTGGTTAAGAATCTGGTTCAATATCAGAGGACAAAGCACATTGAGATACATATATGTTTCACCCATGAGAAGGTGATAAGTGATGACATAAATCTCAAGTTCTTGTTGACTGAAGATAAGGTTGCTGACATCTTCACAAAGTCCCTGACTGCTACAAAGTTTTGTCACTTTCATGAAAAGCTTGGATTGTCAGAGTTTCCATTGAGGGGGAGTGTGCATGATAATGTCACCTCCTAATGGAACTTGGTTTTTGTAAAAAGACCTTCGGGCATTTATAAAAGACCTTCAGGAAAGTGTAAAAAAAAACCTTTGAGAAAGTGTAAAAAGACCTTTAGGCATGTATACCTCCTCGGCTTCTTTTTTAGAAAGAAGTGTAGAAAGAGTTTAAAGGCTGTCTTCGGTAAACTCTTTAGTGCTATTGAGTTTACTGGTAAACATCCATTACAAGCATATTGTTAAGAAAGTCCTTGGTTGTAAAAAACTCCTATATGCTTGGGTTCAATAACCTTTTATGAGAACCTGAAAGAATATGTAAAACTCAAAAATCATTCTTAGCCACTGATCATGGGATGATCTTTGAGATTCCAAATCCTTTTATACCAAAAGGTACATTGAGTGTGACGAAGGTGTTATACTTCCTTAAACCGATATGCTAGCTTAAAACCTTTATGGTTTAAGGATTGTAAATCCTATAGTGTACCATGGGTAGGTAATCTATTGGCATATGCTATGTTATCCCACTTAACATTAAGGGGGAGTGTTAGAACAAAACGTGATGATATAATGATATGATGAATAGATATAATTGCCCCACTCCTAACCCCACACAACTAGTAAGATGTAAGGGCCAAACACCAAGAGTTAGAAAGGGCACAAGCCATGAAATTTTTTGAATGGCAGTGATGAGAGAAAGATGAAGGTTTGACACAACCAAATTGGGATGCTACAACCTTACCCTACTCATGCTACCTCATAGTTTAGAATGTGATTTGCTTTGCATTTTATCTTGACTTGGATCCGTAGATGGCCACTTGGTTGACAAAATCTGGATTTTAGGGTTTTGAATTCTCTTGGAATTTTGAACATCTAATTCACTTTGTTTTGAGTTAAGATTTCACAGTAATCGACTTAATTGTTTATGACTTTCAGGTTTGTCAAAGAGACCCCCTACACCTTGCCCCATGCTACCAGTAGGAAGCACGGGCTTATCACCATGGAAAAAGCATAGGCGAGTAATGGAATTTCCTTCCTTTCCCAACCCTACGTCACTAGTAAGAGATGCAATCTCAACACCGAAGGTTGGTAGGGCAAAGAAATGTGTAAAATAAAAAATTTCTGTTGATTTGCATTTGACTTAATTAATTGGGAAAAGTGTTTAGAATTTTCTTATTTCCAAGGAGATGTATGTGGGATAGATGTGACACCATGAAGCTTCTAGAATAGACCATGAAAATAAGACACCTATCCTATGAAGAGACCAAAAGTAGAACCAAGTATGCAAGCCTTGGTATGGTTACTGTCAAAAATTTGTCTTGTCTTGTTTGGATTGATGAGCGATACAGAAATAGTTTATATAATGAAGATTTGAAGAGACGTGATTTGAATGTTTTACCAATATTTTCAGAAGTTTTTAGGAATTGCTATAAGAATAAGCTCCTTGATCACACTTTTTACAAAATGAACGGACAAATGAAAATGCAATGTAGATGCAATAATGTACATATGAGAATGCTTATAGATCATGCGTAGTATCTCTTTAGGTGAAGAGAGTTCACAAATTCGTTAAACTCCTCACCTTCTAGAGTACATAAGCAAAATGTGTCATTTTTATAGTCTTTCATCACTCGATACAAACCTAACCACCTAGGTCTAAACTTTCTTCCCTCGCCGATCTTCTTGTCTATTTGGCTATTGAGTCTTAATACCAAATATCCTTCATAGATCTCATGTTCATATGCCTTTTTATTGTATTTATGAGCCATGCGGTCAGCGTACACACTGTGTCGTTACTCAACATTCAATCTAGCTTTGTCAAGGATTTCTAACTGGGAGAGATGAGCTTCTCAATACCCCTCCTCTCCTAGGATCCCATGTAGCAAAATGCGGAGGATGGGTATTTTGACTTCGAGTGGTAGAACTGCCTCAACACTGAATACTAAGGAAAAGGGGATTGACCCTGTTGGTGTTCTAACCGACGTTCAGTAGGCCCAAAAGGGCAGAAAAAGCTTTAAATGCTAATCTCATTTATTCTCCTTAACGGTTTTTAGAAGAATGGACTTTAAAGTCTTATTGGTAGCCTCAGCTTGTCCATTACCCTAAGGGTAGTAGAGAGAATCTATGTGATGACTTATTTTGAACTTTGTACACAACTCACGCACCTTTTCATTTTTGAAAGACATGCCATTATCAAAAATAATGACTTGTGGCACCCCATACCTACAAATGATTTGGTTCAGGATTAACTTAGCGATTACAGAGAAAGGAATAGTGGTAAGGGAAATGGCCTCTACCCACTTGATAAAGTACTCTGTGGCCATGATTATGAAATTATGGCCATCTATTGACAAGAGAGATAATTTCCCTATCAGATCTAGGCCCCACATGGAGAAGGGCCATGAAGTTGCGATTGGTTGTAAAGCTTGTGCTGGTATGTGGATCTCATGGGAAAAATCTTGACACTTGTGGCATTTGCGCACAAAATCTACTGAATCGTGCTCTAGGGTGGGCTAGAAGTAACCCATCCGATGTATCTTTCGGGCAGTGGCATGGCCATTGAAGTGGCCACCACATACCCCACTATATGACTGATAAATAATCTTCTCAGACTCTTTAGCATCAACACATCTCAATAGCATTCCATCAAAGGCTCTGCAATAAAGCACCTTTTCTAGGATAACGTACTTAACGACAATTACGCGTAACCATCTTCTTTTTTGTGATGTTTCCCCTTTTGGGTATGTGTGGTCCATGATGAAATTGATAATGTCAGTGTACCAAGGGCACACAAATATAGGAGTCCTAGTTTCAACGAAATATACACACTCATTCGGAAATTTCAAATCTACCAAATCACCCCCATCTAATGGATTATCATCTAACCAATCCGTAATGATTTTACCCTTAACAGATTTTTGATTTACGAACCTTAACTCAAACTCACCCATTAATGTAATGAGCCTTTTTAGACAAGGATCCCTGCATGAGGAATGTCCGTAAGTGGTCTAACTTGATGATGACCCTTGTTTCTTGATTGAGCATATAATGTCTTAAGCACTTGGTTGCAAAAACTATGGAAAGGAATCATTTTTCTACCTGCATGTAGTGTGCCGCATAATCGAGTAACATCTGAATGATAAAGTAAATAGCCCATTCTCGCTTATCATCATCCTCTTAAGCCAATATATAGGCTAGATAAACGTATGTAACCCAGGAATATAAGATCAAAGGGTGATCTGACCTTGGTAGCATTAGCGTGGGAGGAGATAACAAGAATCGTTTAACTCCCTCAAAGGCCTCATCGCATTCCTCTATCCAATCAATGCTATAATATTTCTTAAAAAATTGTTTATTGGATGAACGATGAAGGTCAAGTCAGGGATGAGCCTTCAGATTGCACCGAGTTTCCCAAGAAAATATCTAATACCAGACTCGTCTGATGGTGGAACCATTTCTAACACAACCCAGAGTTTGGTCAGGTCGACATCAATCCCCCATGAGGATATAATTTAACCCAGGAGCTTACCACCTGTTACACCAAATACACATTTTTTCTGGATTCAATGTGACACCATACTCAATCAAGCATGAGAGAATGATATGAAGCACCTCTGGGTGATCACAACACTTCTTGTCCTTGGCTAGCATGTCATCTACATAAGATTCCATAATTTTATGAATAAGATCATGGAATATGTAGGTCATTGCTCATTGATATGTAGCACCAACATTCTTAAGACCAAATGGCATGATGACATAACAATAGGTTCCCCAAGGAGTTATAAATGTAGTTTTATCTTGATCCTCGGTACAAATTTTGATTTGATTATATCCTAAAAACCCATCCATAAGAGACAATAACTCAAATTCAGTTTTTGCATAAACGATAACATCAATGGATGGTAGTGGAAAATCATCCTTGGGACAAGCCTTGTTAATGTCCTGGAAGTCTATGCAAATGTGGATTTTTCCATTATTTTTTAGGACGAGGACAATGTTAGATACCCATTGTGAATAATTGATGGGCTTGATAAATCCTACCTGGAGAAGCTTCATTACCTCTTCTTTTACCATAAGGGCCACCTTTGGCTTCATAGGTCTTGATTTCTACTTAATTGGTTTGGCATTTGGCTTAGTGACGAGATTGTGAACTACGATGTGTGGTGTAATTCTCGTCATTTATTTGTAACTAAATGCAAAGGATTTCTAATGTTCCTTAAGGATTTGGGTATGAGTTTCTATTTCCTCTGAAGTTAGAGAAGACCCTAGTTTTAATATTTTCGGTTCCTCCTCCGTTCTGATGTTTATATCAATCATTCCCTTGATTAAGGAGGCATTACCCTCCTCAAACTCAGGCAGGGATGGAGGTAACTCCAAATCCCCTTCTTCTTCTACGTTGTAAATCTCAAAATATTTTCCCAGAGAGGAATCAATCATTGGATTGCCAAAATAAGAGGAGGAACGTGGAATTAGGGAAAATTCTACCTCTTGACAAGTAAGATGCAAATCTACCAGAGAATTTAAGTAACTTAAGGTTGACTTGTCCCTATCAAAAGGGTCTGAAGAGTTAAGTTGGTCTTTATCTTCCACATATGTCAACATTGATGTTACTGGCACTTTGCGAATCAATGATTCAACGCAGAGTGAAACCGTGAAGTTGGTGTTTTGTAAATCACTACTTGGGGTGAAGCGTGAGGTGGAAGTCGCTATAGAGTCTACCAAAAGGTTTTGTTCACATGGAACTACCTTGATTGATATAAAATCAAACCCCTTAGTTAGGCACAACACTACGGTTTTGTAGAGTTGTAAGTGTTCAGCCCTAGTCTCGTATACCTCAGATACCTGATTTGTGACTACCTGCGAATTGCCCAACACCCTAATATTGAGGATGCCCATTCTCTTAGCTATAATGAGACCTAGTAGGAGAGCCTCATATTCATCTCCATTGTTTGTGCATTTGAAATTCAATTTGAAAGCAAAAGGTAAAACCCTCCCTTCGGGAAAAGTAAGGATTGCACCTGCCCCAACGCCAAAGCAACACTTGGCCCCATCAAAATGGAGAGTCTAGTAATTACTCGGAAAGAAAAATGTTGAGTCATCCTTTGTGAGTTATCCTTTTAGCTCGGTTACCTCTACCATACAAACCTCATCCATTGGAAGGGAACCAAGCCCCAAAGCATGTCCCATACCCATGGAATCAAAGGGGAGAAGGATAGGAAAATCCTTTTCTAATAGTTCAACAATATTTGTTGTAGTTCCTAGCGATACTGTCTCTAAAACAAAACTTTCATACTTGACTGCCAAAATACCCTTGATCAAACCTATAACCTCTAATTCTGTTGTGGGAACCAGCTTTTCTTCTAGTAACATGTGTGCCGGTTTGTTTAACTGGTTTGTGGGAAGCTCGAATTCAGAGTGGACCCCTAGATTTTTCCTCAAGTTGGACAAATGTATATCAAAGGGCTTTGGATCACCTTGAGCAACAAATACTTTCCCTAAATGCAGGAATCTGACTTCTTGGAATAGGGTGGAGGGGATTTCTTTCATGCGGTGGATCCAAGGGTGACCAAGGATCATATTATAGTTGGTTTCCTGATCTATAATATAAAAATCAGTAAGCATCATCTTGGGTCCAAGAGTGAATGGTAATATTATGGTTTTGATCGAGGCTACCTTGAGACTATCATAGCCCCTTAATGTGTTTCACGTCGAGGAGCAATTAGTCTCCCCATATCCTAACTACTGAAGAAAAGATAAGGGGACTATATTAACTGCTGCCCCATCGTCGATCATTGCGCACTTCAAATAGTTGTTGTAGATCCAAACCTGTAAAAACAAGGTCGGTTCGCCTCTACGAGCTATTTCCGCATCCGTAGGCATCTTTCTAATGTCAAATACAAACCCAATATCCCTTTTGGGCTGCCCTGAAGGGAAAACATCAAAGTCTATATGGTTTATCTATGCCTCTAGTGGAGGGGTAACGTTAGCCAAATGGCTGAGACCAAGCGCTTCCAAGAGAGTGACTTGATGAGTAGGGGAATGTTTCAATAGATCTATAAAGGAAATGTGTGAAAAGGTCTTGGTTAGATCAGTGATCAAGTCATAAGCCCCTACTGGATTGCTTAGTGTGTCATAAACATTGTCTGACACAGTTGGATAGATTAGGATTGGTTGTGATGAATAGTCTTTGGCTCTTGTTGTAGCGTTAATTTGGGGTTCAACATCTAACTCAACCAATACTACAATCTTCGTTTGTTGGAAACCATCCAAAGGAGTTGTCACCTACGGGTTTGACGAAGTTGAGGCTTCATGATCATGAGTCCCTATTACAATTCCTTTATTCAAATTGTTAGGATCTAGTCTACCATCCTTTAGACATGTGGGGAGAGGATTGTTGAAGATTCCAAATGGTGTGTTTTTTGGACACACTGATCCCATATAGGTGTTCTTCCTAGGTGCAGTTGGGTTGGCCAGAAACATGTCGACAAACAATTGTCTTTGGTCTTCTAGCAAATGATGTAAAAACTTATTACAATCACGATAAGGTCTTGTGTCATGCCCACGGACCTTATGGAAACTGTAATATAGGTCAGGATCGTAATCTTGGGGCCTTTGGTTTGTCCCTTGTTGTAGTCCAAATCCACGGTTGTTGTTTGGTTTTTGACTGTTATAATTAGCACTTTGGAACCCTTGCCCCTGGTTCTGGAATTGGTTGGGCTATTGGCTAGGACTTAGGGTTGACATTTGTCTTTTTGGCTGGGGTCGATGAGCAGGGGAATTCTTCAATAGATCTAAAAAGTAATTGTGTGAAAAGGTCTTGGTTAGATCACTGATCAAGTCATAAGCCCCTACTGGATTGCTTAGCGTGTCATGAAGACTATTCAACATAACTAGATAGATCAAGATTAGCTGCGATGAATAGTCTCTAGCTCTTGTTGTAGCGTTAATTTGGGGTTTAGCATCTAACTCAACCAAACCTACAATCTTCATTTGCTAACAACCATCCAAAGGAGGTGTTGCCTACAGGTTTGATGAAGTTGAGGCTTTATGATCATGATTCCCTATTACAATGCCTTTATTCCAACCGTTAGAATCCATTCTACCATCCTTTGGATGCGTGGGTAGAGGATCATTGAAGATTCCTAACAGTGTGTTCTATGGAGACACCGGTCCCATATATGTGTTCTGACTAGGTGCAGTTGGGTTGGCTAGAAACATGTTGACAAACAACTATCTTTGGTCTTCTGACAAATGCTACAAAAACTTATTACAATCACGACAGGTTCTTACGGCATGCCCGCGGACCCTATGGAATCCACAATATAGGCTAGGATTGTAATCCTGGGGCCTTTGGTTTGTCCCTTGTTGTGGATCGAATCCACAGTTGTTGTTTGGTTGTTTACTGTTATAATTAACACTTTGGAACCCTTGCCCCTGGTTCTAGAATTGGTTGGGGTATTGACTAGGGCTTGGGGTCGGCGTTTGTCTTTGTGGTTGAGGTTGTTGCTGTTGTTGGGGATGATTAAAATCCATAGCATTTGTCGAGGGTGAAAAAAATTTGTTTCTCTTATTTTTGCCATTATTATTTCCATTGTTGTTGTTATTCATAGCACCTATACCGGTGGGATTGACAATGTTAGGCTTTTTGGGTTGATCAGTTACACTGTCAGTCATGACTCCATGATTCTTGTTAAGGATCTTTGGTCCTTGATTGTTGTTTGAATTGTTAGAGTAACCAAAAGTGATTTGAACAGGGGTAACTAACTTCCCATTTGTTCCATAGGTCTTACGACCACTATCGATGGCTGCTTAGTCAATCTGAAGAGCACCCTCTAGCACCTCTTCATAGCTCTTTAACAGGAAATTTTGAACATCTTCCTTCGTCTCCCTGTTGAAGGAGTGAAGGAACAAATCACAAAGTTCTGTTTGATCCATGTTTGGAGAACTTACGGAAGAGTAGAGAACATGTCACCACCTCTGAATGAAGTGGGCTGCAGATTCATTATGTTCTTGTTTGATATGAAGAAATTCTTTTATTCCTGTTCATAACAGCTTGTTCATATCAAAAGCTTTGATAAATTCTGACATGAGTTATTTGAACGAGTGTATTGAAGCCTTCGGTTTCCTATAATACTAGTCGAGATCAATACCTTCAAGTGTCTTAGGGAAAATCTTTGCAACGACTGCATCCCATGGGAGGAGCTCTCGAATGGCCATTGCATAAGCCTTGATGTGGGAATTTGGATCGCCCTCCCCTTTGAACTTTAGGAGATCAAGAAAGGGTCTCAGGAGCATGAATGCCTGAGTAGAGAAATCTAGGGGTTCTTTGAGATATTGGGAATAAGTCCCCATTGCATACGTTTCCACCATTAAAGACCCTTGTTGGGGAGGTGGGGACTGTATTGGCTACTGAAACGGGATAGCATAGACATTTGGCGGGGTGTATGACATCCCTTGCGATTGTCCATATGGACCTGGGTAGGAGTACATGTCCCCCTATGGAGATTTAGAATACATGTGCATATAAGGGGGTTGATTACTTTGATATGGAGCTGAAGGCACAAAGCCAGGGAACGTCACATTTCTAGCTGGTATAGCATTTGAGAACGCACTTCCAGCTGGCGCCTTTTGTAGATATCCATATGTGGCTTAAGGAGGCATACTCAAGGTACCCATCCCAGTTAACAAGTCCCCATGATTTGGAGTATTCATGTATACCGGCGGATTCTGTGCGGTCGAAACTTGCTGATAGTTCTGTGGGTAGGAAGGAGCCCATGCTTACCTGACATATGAATTATGTGTATTCTAGGCAAGCTCTAAGTCCTTGAATTTATCAACCAAAGCTGAAATGACATCGTACATTGACGGGGTGATACCTTGTCTTAGCTACCTTTGGTTGAACCCTTGGAGGTTGTTGAGGAGTATGGTATCCCACTATGAATTGTTCACGATGTTGCCACCCCTTATTGGTTATATTGTCAGTTGATGGAGGGGTAACATTATTGTTCTGAAGTAGGACATCACCTTGTCCTTGCAACCTGTCAAAAGATTGGTTCATTTTTGGAATTGTTGTTCACTCCTAGCATACCATGCTAAATACTCCTCATCGAGATGGGGGAGTTGATTGGATTACATGGTAATGGGTTGTCGAAACAATACCTGAGGAGATGAACTTGCTTTACCAGTGAATGTCATGTTATTTGAACTTGATTGTTCAAGGGGATGAGTCTGAGTGACTTGATCCAATTCTTCAATGCGTACAGAAGAACCAACATTGGTTCCCTGAAGCAGAGGGTTCTGAGTGGATGAGCGGTTGTCTGCCCATGTTGAAAGTGAAGGTGATTGTTGTGGTATATTTGATTGGTACTGGTACATGTCGAAACCCAGGATGGGTCGACCGTACTCGTCATATCCCAACATATTCGGGGGGTATAAGAATACCTGCAGAATAAAGGATGGAAGAAAGCGGAAACACTTAGAGACTAGCTCTTCACATCGTGTTCACCAATTTTGTACGACAGAAAATCAACACGTGACCTTCTTCACACCCAACCTCCCAAGGTTGTGCTGAGACATTCGGTGTGGAATTGAAATGGTATTGAAAGTGATGGCGATGAACAAGCTAATTGGGCAACCTTATGTCTTCAACATGCAATAACAGAATCTACGAATCTAAGGTAAAGAATGCTCTCCTAACCTGAAGGGGTGTGATGGTAGGGTCTGATATGATAGCTACTCGGAGACTCCAATCAATGTCTAGTTCAACCGAGATTATATCGATTTGTTGCACAATATGTGGAAAGTAACTTGCAGGTGCCTCGTATGGGTTTTCAAACAAGGTCATGGAAAATGAGACAAGAGATGTAGTGGAGTTGCAGGAACTAAGGGTGATTTTCTGGTCTTGTCCAGAAAGTCTTAGCCTGATCAGATGCTATATTAAACAATGAAATGTTGTGTGATAATATCAAGGGAAAGTGGTGAAGATATGAATACCAGTGTGCATAAGCTAGTGTCAATATCTAACTGACTAGCAGGCCCGTTGGGTTGTGGGACCTGTGGATCACAACCAAAGACTAGTTGAGGTTGAGGCCCTTGTATGGTCATGCACACAATCAAATCCTATTTCCAGGAGCGTTCCAAATGTCATAAGCCTGATTAGTAGCTATGTTCAATGTCTCTAACTGTCTTACTTTCTATGCGTATGTGGCGGGTGTGCATAAGATTGTTAAGCGCAAACTTGTGTCAATGTCAATTATTATCTCTAGCCCATTGGGTTGTGGGACCAGGGGATCGCAACTGTAGGTACTTCATTCTTGTTGCGGACCATTGATGGTCATGCAAGATGAATTGATTTGTTTTCGGTAGATAAACTATCTATAAAAGGAAATATAAGCTATATTTTAGGATGTTTCCTCAATATATCAAAACAAAGCAATAAAACAAACTAATATATGGAAATAAATATTTTTGTGCTTTTCTAACTTTTCAGACAATGCATCTAATCTAATAAGCAAATTAAAACAAATAACTAGCTAGATGTAGCTAGCTATCTATGCAGATGTGTGAATCTAAATCTAAGATCTATTCTAATTCAAATAAAATCTTTCCAACCCTACCTCAGAAGTGAAGAACAAATCACGACTCTAACAAAGTTATTGTTCCCCCACAACTTCCCTGGCAATATTGAAGAGAAAAATTCCTATTGATTTGATCTACTTGCAAGTATCTGATTAATTGAAATGAATTGTTTCTCTACTCTATTTGATATGCAATTGACAATTTGACAAAACAAAGCAAACAAATACACAACTCCAACCTGGAAGAGCAAGAGCATTGGAAAATCTAGTAGTATGAGTATCTGTCCCCTCAGTTCTTTCCTTTCTTTCTCTGAGTGTTCATGTGAGTCCAAGGATTGGGAATGCAAAGAACAAAAACAAGAGGATTGCACTTGAGTGATGGCAGCTTGGAAGCAATCTAGACGTAATGCAAGTAGAAGAAATATAGCACAAGAGATCTGAACTTGGCTATGCAATTCCTAGCAAGATTATGACAACACAACAATGCAAGATACACAAAATTACTCAGGACCCCTTTTTCTTGAATACAAGCATGGAATATATAGGAATGAAGGATAGAAGGTTACTTCATACACAAGGCAATGAAGAGGTAGTTCCACTCATTAAATCTATTTAAAAATAGAAATAACAAGGAGAACCAAGCAAACGAAGATATTTTTAGCAAATTCAGCTCACAGATGTGCTCAAAAAGTATACTTAAGTGAATCGTTGCATGAAATTTCTTACATGAAGATTTTGGAAAAATTGATCAGACCCGCTGCCCTGCGCATGGTGGTGGTTTCAGGACCACCACCCTAGGTAGGTCGGTGGTTTGTGAACCACCACCCAGATAGGGCCGTGGTCTTGGCACTGAAGGCCAAAACAAGCACAGAAAGAAGGGGGAAGCTGGAAAAATGTAAGGAAAAGATAAGTAAGGCTATCTAAGCTATAAATATATACTGCGAATGGGTTTTTAGAGCTCGAACACCTTCTTGAAAGGATTTTAAATCATCATTGGGGACTTTTATAACCATTCTCCTGACAATGTAGCATGTGTAATTTTGGGTGCATATAGGAATCTCTCCCATTAAAGAGGAGGGACTTTTTGTCCCCTGACTGTGGTTTTTTAAAAGGATCATTTTAAAACCCAATAGTTTTTGGTGACTCTATTGGGGATTTCATTTCAAATATATCCCTTTCAAAAAATAACAACTTCAAGTTCATTTTTGGTCTGAAAAATCTATGGTATACACGTGGGAAGAAATATCTCGGGGTTGAGGATTCCCATTTTCAACTTCTAGAGCAACAAAACTTCTCTCTTCCAGAAAGAAGGAATCGTTCTACAAGCACACCTCCTGCTAAAGAAATAAATTCCCAGGATAGCATTCCTCAAGAGTATCTCAATCCTAATCTCCATGCTTTTATACTCGCTGGTGTTTCAGTTCCCCTTCAGTAGATTTTTCCAAAGATGGTAGTTCTTTTGCCTTGGGAGCAACAAGTTGTGCATCTTGCTCTTCCTCAGCCGTTACATGAGTTACCTAGGGGTAATAAGAAATTTTTTCCCAACTTCCAGGGTGATGGGAAGATTCATCCAGATGAACACATTACAGCCTTCGTTGTTGCAAGTGGGATTCTTGGGGTTTAACATGAAGATGTCTTTGTCAGGATTTTTTTGGAGACATTGCAGGAAAATGCTGCTAATTGGTTCTACCATCTTCCTATTGGGTCTATCACTAATTGGAATACCATAAAAACTTAGTTTGAGTAGCGTTTCAAACCTGCTGAAGATGTGCATGCTTTGTTAGCACAAATTTCTCATATCAGGAAGGAGCCATTTGAGCCCATGAGGGAGTTCGTGGCTATTTTCAACAAGATAATTAATAAAATCCCACAGAACACTCGTCCGGTGGATCAAATCCAAAATTTCTTCTTCCTCAATGCCCAGTTTCCTGAAGTGAGTTATGTACTAAGGAGAGCTAACTTTGTAACTTTGGATGTTGATCAACATTTGGCTATCAGTGTTGAGGATGATTTGATCATGTCTAGTAAACTGAAAAGAGAATCCTCCAAATCTAAAGCTTCTTCCTCTTCCTCTTCCCTTGGAGCCAATTCTAATCAATTAGTACAGAAGCTTGAAAATGATCTCATTTCTCTCAAGAAACAATTGGCTCAGCATACCCCTTACCAAGATGTTCCAAGGAAGAATTTTCAACCCAGGAACCACCTACCTTCCTCTCAGACCAAATTGGCTATTGAAGACCCACCCATCAAGGTTCCGGTCAATACAACTTATGAAGTTGAAGAACTTGACGATGAGGAGTGTAATGAACTATATGAAGAACCGGAAGAAGAAGTTAAAGAACTAGAGGAGCTTCTTATATCTCAAGTTCATTTCCTCACCACTGAAGGTATGGATGATGAAGATGAATATGATGAGAGAGTGGCTGATATGAATAGTGAGTCATATGTTGTCATGACTCGGGAGCGAACAAATTGAAAAGAAAAAGTGGTGTAGCCTACCAAGAAGTCCAAGGAGTCTCCTATAACTATCCCATTGATTACAAGAAGAGGATATCCTATTCCCATTTTCTCCACACAAAAGGTGAGTAATGCTAATCCTTCGTCTTCTACTTATGTTTCCAAAACTCCTTTTCCTTCAAATCCCAAAACTGATAGATCAAAAGCTTCTCAAGTTCATAGCAATTATGCCCCATCCACCTCTAGATATTTTGATATCATCGATCACCTCAAGAGGACTAATATCCAAATTTCAGAGGTAGAGTTTTACCAGAATCATCCAAAATATTTTGCTAAAATGGTAAAATTTTTAAATTCCAAATCCAAAGTCTCATCCAGTACTTCTAAAGGCCTTTTTCCCACCCCATCTTCCTCACCTCAATCAATTATTGTGGCTGTAGTCACTTCCCTTAATGAGAAAATTGAACCATTTTATGTGACTCTTCTCATATCTGGCCACAAACTCAGTAATTGTGTTATAGACTCAGGAGCATCAGACAATGTAATGCCTATAAAGGTAGCTCATGCTTTGGGTCTGACCCTAACACGTGTCTTTGGTTCCTGTTATTACATGGAAAGTAGGAAAGTGCCTTTGGTTGGAAGAATTAAAGATGAACAAGTAGCTTTTGCTACTTTTCCAGAGAAAAGAGTCTTAGCCACCATTTTGGTAGCTGATATTCCTCCCTCATATGGGATGTTGCTGAGTAGAAATTTCTGTAAGGAGGTAGGAGGTGAAATTCAAATGGACTGGTCGCATGTTTTGATCCCAGTCAATGGAAAAATGAAGAAGTTGCTTCCTGAGAAACAGACTGAGTACATTGTGTAAAAGATTGATGACCCAAAAGCACAAATACTCTATGAGGATGTAGGGCATGGTAACTACATGATCATGTCACAAGATGAGGCAAGGCTTCCTAAGGGAGTTATTCATGACCCCAATGGCATTTGGACTCTGGAGTTTGATGGAAGCTGCTCTTCAGTCGGTTCCGGAGCTGGGGTGGTGTTAACATCTCTAAAAGGGAACATTCATCCTTTTATCCTTCAAGCTTTGTTTTGAAAATACAAACAATACAGCTGAATATGAGGCACTCATACTAGGATTGAGCATGGCAAAAGAAATGGGAGTGAAGAATCTTTGTGCTCGTGGTGATGCAGAGCTTATTGTGAAACAGGTCAGAGATATTTTTCAAGTCAAGAATAGGAGATTGAAGCATTATAGGAATCTTGTCTAGGATTCCATCAAGTTTCTTGACGCTTTCTCCATTGAAGTTGTGCCAAGAGAGAGGAACACTAGAGCTGATTCTCTAGCTATTTCTGGATCTTTGTTGATTCCTCATCAAGATTTCTCTTGGGAGAAATTTACCATTGAAATGATTCATAGGCCCAGCATACCAGATAATGCAAATAACTGGCAGGTTTTCAACGATGATTAGCATTTTCTCTCTTTCTTGGAGCTTAGGGATAATTTTGACTAGCTTTATTTTGAAGGAAGTGAGACCTTGCCTAGAGAGTGTGTATCTTCCAATGAAGGAGATATCAAGGAAGAGACAAATCATGATGGCTGCATCAAATTGAAAGGTAACAAGATCCCTAAAGGGCTGGTGAGTTTGGAAGACTTGTTTGATAAGCATGATAGGTACATTAAGTCTAAAGCCTCCCAAGGAGCTCGGCAGTCTGCTGAGTGTGAAAAGATTAATATTGGGAGTCCTGATGAACCCAAGATGGTGAACATTGGGAAATGCTGCACTCAAGAGGAGAAGAAGAAGGTAGTAAATCTATTGAAAAGGTATGTTGATGTCCTTTCCTATTCGTATGATGATCTCAAGGCTTTTCAGCCAAAGGAGATGCAACATTTTATCCCTCTGAAACCTAGGATCAAACTGTTCAAGAAGAAACAAAGGCAGTACAATCCCAAGGTTGCTGGCACTATTTTCAGGAGATCCAGAAGTTGCTAAAGGTAAAAATCATCTTTCCTATACACCATTCGACATGGATCGCCAACATTGTGCCTGTTAGGAAGAAGAATGGTGAGATTCGCATCTGTGTGGATTTCAGGAATTTGAATCAGGATTCTCTGAAGGACAACTATCCTCTTCCCATGATGGATAAGGTTTTGCAAGCTATCACAAGCTCTGAGATGTTGTCTATGCTGAATGGATTCTCTGGATACAATCAAGTGGAGGTCAGTACCCCAGATCAACACAAAATTGCTTTCACTACTCCTTGGGGCACCTTTGCTTACAAGAGAATGCCTTTTGGTATTATCAATGTTGGTGCCACCTTTTAGAGGGAAATGGACTTGGCTTTTGGCAAGTTTGAAGGGAAAGTGTGTGGTTGTGTACCTTGATGATTTGACTATTTTCTCCAAACCAAGGGCATATCACTTTCAGCATCTTGAAGCAGTCCTCCAGAAGTGAAGAGAACATGGATTCTCTCTCAATCCAAAGAAGTTTGTCTTTTGTGTCACTGAAGGCAAGTTGCTGGGGCATATTGTCTCCAAAGAGGGAATCAAGATAGATCTAGAAAGAGTTCAAGCAATCCAGTAGATTCCTCTTCCCACAAGTAAAAAGGGTGTTCACTCTTTCTTTGGTAAGATTAATTTCCTGAGGAGATTCATTCCTGATTTTAAGAATTAACTATGAGCATTGCTCACATGATGAAAGGGAAGAATAAATTTGGTTGGTCTTCTGAGGGTAAGGAGGCATTTAAAGGTATCAAGCAAGCCATTGCTAAAACCCCCATCTTGGCATGTCCTAATTTCAACAAGGATTTTATCATCTATTGCTATGCTACAGAGAATACCTTGGTTGTTGTACTAACTCAAAATAATTCTGAGGACCATGAGCTTCCTATTGCCTTCATGAGCAATGTTCTGAAAGATCATGAGTTGAAATATACTATGATGGAGAAAAAACATGTTTTCAGTGGTCAAAGTTGTCAAGTAATTTCATTTTTATATTCTTAATTCTCACTCTATTGTGTTTGTTCCTGATACAACCATCAAGTCTATTCTCACACAACATGAGTTTGGAACTAAGAGAGGTAATTGGGTAGAAAAGGTCCAAGAATATGACTTGGATATTAAGCTAACTAAGCTAGTCTAGGGTAAAGGCTTGTGTGAGCTTATTGTTGAAGGAGCTGATGCAACGTTGTCTAAAGAAGCAGTTGATGTTCCTGTTGTCCTCTTACTCAGTTCAATAGATGAATGGTATGCTGATATCACACATTTTATTACCTATGGAGAGTGTCCATCCCACTTGAATGCCAAATAAAAGAGGGCTATTAAGCTAAGGTCTGCATAGTATGTACTATGGGAGAATGCTTTGTTCAAGCGAGGCATAGATGGAAGATTCTTGAAGTGTGTAGACAAAGAGCAACAGAAGAAGTTGTTCTCAGCTTTTCATGATCAGGCTTGTGGAGGCCACTTCTCTTCTCCTATCACAGCTCACAAAATCCTTTGTGCTAGGTACTATTGGCCTACATTGTTCAGAGATGCATCCAAATGGGTAGGTAAGTGTGAAGCCTGTCAGACTTTTGTTGGGAGACCTAAGTTGGCTACTTTGCCACTAAAGCTAGTAGTGATTGATGAGCTCTTTCAACAGTGGGGATTGGATTTCATTGGAACACTTAACCCATCTTCTAGTGCTGGACATACTCATGTGTTAACTGCTACAGAATACTTCACAAACTGGGTAGAGGCCATTCCAGTCAAAAGCACTAATTCTGAGGTGGTGTGTAATTTCATTAAAGAGAACATATTGATAAGGTTTGGGGTACCAAACAAGATTGTGACTGATAATGCCACAAATTTTTCTTCTTCTGAGATGATGGATTTCTGCTACGGCTATGGAATTTCCCTTGCTCACTCTTCAGACTACTACCCACAAGGGAATGGACAAGCAGAATCAACAAACAAGAATCTAGTAACCATCGTTTGGAAGCTTGTCAATGACTCTCAGAGGAATTCACACAAGAAGCTCTATGATGCTCTCTAGGAAGATAGAATTACACCCAAAAGAACAATTGGGATGTCTCCTTTTCAAGTGGTGTATGGTGTTGAAGCTCAGTTACCAATGACATTGGAATTACCAGCCTTGCACTTAATGAAGGCTATTGAAGATTCAAGTTTTTCCAGTTCCTTGGAAAAGAGGATCATGTATCTCCAGAAGCTAGATGAAGATAGGTTGTAGGTTTTTGATAGGATATTAGCTCATCAACTGAAGGTGAAAGTTGTATTTGACAAGAAAGCTAGACCTAGATATTTTCAGGTAGGAGACATTGTTCTACTATGGGAAAAAATGCATGAACCTCAAGGAAGCCATGGTAAGTTTGACTCCCTTTGGATTGGTCCTTTTAAAATCAGGAACTTTACTGGAGAAAATTCATTCTATTTGGATTACATGGATGGTTCTCCTCTCCCACTTCCTTATAGTGGGGAGTATCTGAAGTTGTTCAAGTCCTAGGTGACTAGGTGGTCCTTCTATATATTCTGTACAGTGTTTTGGTTTTGGATCGTTCCTTTGTATTTTGTTTCTGTCTTTCCTTTTTGGTTTTTTTTCTTTTCGTGTGTTTCATCTTCTGTGTTGGTTTTTCCTTTGACTCTATTTTCCCAATGGATAAGGCACTGGTCTGCTTTCTCAGAGTTTTTCTATGGTTCTTGATCTTGCCTCGTTCCTCTGTCAAGTCATCCCTAGAAAGAGCCAACTGTTGTTGCCCTCAACATTCCCCTCTTTTTGAAGTCAAGTTTTGAAACTTTTGAGTTGATACCTTGGAGTAATGGATCACGTCGATCCTTGTATTGTTTGTAGTTTTCCATTCCATGGAGAATAATTAGAAATTCAGGCGTACAGGTGGAGTTTTTCCCCTTCTTTTTATTTTTCACACAGTCAGGAATGATGGGCGTATCCTCCCCGTCAATGTTTGCCTCAACATCCATGGGTATTACATGGACATCTCTGATTGGATATGACATGGCCATGTTTCAAGCAATAGCGGAAGCCTCCATGCATCCAAATGGTGTAATTCCAAGGGTCGGGCCCAAGGGATAGTCCTCAAATAAGTGCAGGCTTTCCATGTGTCCCAGGTCCAAAATGAAGACATAACAAGCCCAAATTGGCTAAGTATGGAAGGTTCAGCAGACGGTGCCATGTACCTCATCGGCACAACTTCAAGAGTCAAAGCCAGGGCCAATCTCCAAATGAGCACCATCTCACCACGTGGTCAGAGTCAATGGAGAGACATAGTTGGCCATTGAAAATTCCAGGACTGGCAGAGGGAGCCACGCGTCAGCTCGACACAATTTCAGGAGACGTATCCAAAGCGGAAACTCAAATGAGTGCCAGCTCTCCACGTTTCTAGGGTCAACATAAGTCAAGTGGGAAGTAGGCTCGAATTGGCTAAGTATAAAAGAACCGGTGGAGCTCTCCACGTGTCAGCCTGGTGCAACTTCAAAGGCAAAATCTAGAGGCAGGTTTTAAATGAGCACTAGCTCTCCATGTGTCCAGGGTCAGATATACGGCCCCGCCAAACAAAAGGAAGAAAGTCAAATATTAAGCCCGCATAGAAAGTCAAAGCAGGAAAGTGGGCCGTTGGGGTGATTTGGGAATTTGAGCTTTTTTTCATGAAGGAGCTAAAAGTTAAAAAGTGACCCATAGCCCCACCCATGCCAAGGGAAAAAGTCAAATATTAAGCCTGCATCGAAGGTTAAAGCGGGGAGGTAGGCCGGTGGAGCAATTTGTGTTTTTGAGCCCGCATTGAAAAAAGGTAAAAATTATAAAAGTGAACCGTGACTCTATCCCCACTCAAGTAAGGCCACGTGTCAAGATCATATCAAAAGTGGGTGGGTGGGCCAAAATGTTCCAAAGTGTCATTTCTCCAAAGGGCACAAAATTCAAAAGGCGTCCTCAGGCCCACTTCATTTTAAATCTCTCCCATGTGGATGACACACATTCAAAGTTTGCAAGGGCAGATTGAATGGCTATGATTCAATGCGTCTGGTTTTTCTACCAGGCATGGAAATGGCCAAGGTGTTGGAGAGACTCAGACGTCGGTTTCTTGAATCAGTTTTCATCATTTTTGTAACCGAATGTAACTGTTCTTGGAAACTATTTAATGGATTCTCCATGTTGTTGTTTGGGTTGGATCTCTGAGACTCTGTAAAGGTAATAGATTCGAAGTAATCAATACAAAAAAATTCCCCTTTCTTCCTCTTCTTTTCTTCTTTCTGTGTATGAAACTTGGGAATCATCCTTCTTTTATGATAGGAAACTTTGTGTTCTTATTTATGTGATTTCTGGAACTTTGCATCTGTGGAATTATATTGGTTATGAAAGTGAATGATTCTATTTTGAAACTTCCTTGTTCAATACGTATAAGGTTATACTCTGCTATCTATATTTCCTGAAGGTATTGTCATGTTCTTCCCTTCTCGTCTCCTTAATTCTTCTAGTCTTTCATATTTATGACCTTTGGGCATAAACATTTCAAAGTATCAGGAATCCACACTTTGAAAGTTGTACATTTGTATATAATTTTTGTTGTTTACTTTCAATAAGGGAACCTCTCTGATTAAAGAGGAGGGAATTATTGTCACTTGACTGTGGTTTGTTAAAAGGATCATTTTAAAAACCCAACAGTTTTAAAATCTTAGGATGCCATAGAAATGACTACGTGGCAAGTTGATAGGTGGGTAGGCCGAGCTAGTTAGAAAATGGTTGGAAAATGGAGGAATAAGGAGGGTTAGCTCGGTGGATAGGTTTAACTTGGCTTGCTGAGTTGGGCTATCCACCGAGCTAGCTCAAATGCCATTACAATGTGATTAATAACCAACATTGCAAAGCATCATCATGTAAACATATACAAATCATGATGTTGTAAATAATGGAGGCCAAGACACCCCTCCAAAATAAAGTTTGTCGAAGCCAGCTAAGGGCCCCTGGCTAGTAAAAAGTAGGGTCCACCAAATTTTTGGACGTTCGTCGAAGACCAACATGCTCAAAACACAAACTTCTCCTTTTGCTTCAATTTCCCGCCCACGTAACAAGTATTGTCTACCAATCCTCTGAAACTTTACCACTTGTCGCCGTTCTTGGAAGATCATAGATCGGTCGTTTCTCAATGGGGATCCACTTGGATTAGGTACTTGATGGGACATGGTCTCATCCTTTGAATATGCCCGCTACTTTGAGCTTTAACTTTAACAATAAAGTCAACTTGTAGACATCCTTGGATGAATGATGTAGCAGTGATGTCCCTTTCTCCTTATTTCCCATTTACAAATAGTTGACCTTCCACCTAGATGAATGGTATGCAAGTGATATTTCCCCCATTTCCTTCATCTTCCTTGTTAACAAGATAGGTTCCTTCTCAACATGCAACTCTTTTGGAATACTTGCAGCCCCCACTGTTGAACCACTGCAAATATTTAAAATGTGTTGCCCCTTTAGGAGTCTTTCCTCATCTGATTTTCCTGCAAAGTCAAACTCCTTCATTTTCTGTTTTTGAGAATTATTAGGAGCAAAGAAATATTCTTGTCCTTCTTCCACCACTATTGGTTCATTTACCAAATTAGGTTCACAACTGAAAACATGAAGCTCTCCATGATATAATCTCTGTTAAATTCTTCTGAATTTGTCCTAGCTTCTCCCATATCTTCCTCTGAAGCAAGAGACCTTTGGTGTTTGAAAAAAGGTAATGGAAAAATGAAATTATCAAATTCCATAGGCTCCTGTCCCTCAAAATACTCCTCCAAATCTAACAAATAATCATGTTCTTCATTCTTCGACTGTGCAAAGGATTCAAATTCCTGTACATCTTGTTTTGCACTTGAAACCTCTAAATATGGATGGTTTTCCTCCATGGTAAGAATATCCTGATGACTATATGAAGTATGTGATGATGACCTTAGTGGAATAATGTCTAAGAATGTTGCAAATTCTTGACACATGGGACAATGGGGATCAATACAATCAATTGTAAAATTTTGCACATCTAGCATCTTTTCTTCTTTTACTTGCACATGATTCTCATCTTGTGGATTTGAAGCCAACTCTTGCTTTCCCTCAACTGAATTTACAAACTATGGTGAACCATCCTCCTATGATGATATGGGGCCAATATGGATACTGAATTCTAAATAGGTAGATTATTTCTCTTCATCCTTTAGCTCCAGATTTGTTTCTGGTACAAAACCGGTTTGTTCTGCTTGTTTCCAAGCTTTAACCTCTGCAGAAGGTTTGGTCAAGAATGAATTTTGTTTTATGTTAATTTTTGTAGCCCACTCCTTCAGATTATCTACAAGTTCTTCTTTCCTATTCTCCCCAACCATATCTTCCTCTTCTTTGCTACTATCATTTGTTTGGTCTTTCCAAAACGGGTTCTAGAATGCAAGAGGAGGGGTGGGTTGGGATTCAACAGTTTCATTCACCATTTGAGGAAGTGAAAAAATTTCGTCTTCTTGTCTTGATGGCCTTTGTAGAAAAGAAGGACTTTCAAAATAACGAGGCACAAAAGGTTCATGATGGGATGGAGAAATAGGAGATGAAGTAGTGAATTCCACTGTAAGAGGTAACATTTAGAAGGTTATAACTGCGGGGATCAAGTTGAAACTGCATGGATGGAAACATGGGAAGAGGGTTGATAGGTGGTAATGTAGGGACATCCTAGTGATAGGGCTGACCAACAGTACATTCGTAAGCTTCCATTTTCTTGATCCATTCCCCAAATTGTGTCATCATCTTGATTATGAATTAAAGATTTTGTTGAGGATTAAACTCATCTAGTATAGGGCCAATCCAGGGGTATGAAATACTGAAGCCAATCTGGGCTTCCTTTGTCATTTCATTAATCTTTATTTGCACCATATTATACTCCAAATCTCAAACCTTCTTCTGCAAGTGGTCTTCTTCAAGTGTAGGATAGCCTCCAGAATCTACACACCATTGTTCTTCAGTAGCCCTGAAGTGTGGTGGGTGACCAAATTGATCCACATCTTGCTCATGTGTACATGCATGCTCAAACTGATATTCATCATGAAATTGGTCTAGATGTGGATTATAATAGCCTAAAGATGGAAAGAACCATTGTTGCTACAAGTGGGAATTCCACTGTGGGAATGAAGCCATGATTATACAATTTTATGAATGGGAGAAAAATGGAAATATGTGGAAGAAAAATAGATGGAAATGGGTAAAATGAAAGTCTGCAATCGCATAGAGTGGGTTACTTTGATAATTGGAGTCACCAGTTGTGCTTGGGTATACCTCTTAAGGCTGAAATTTCATTAAGAGCACAAAAAATTAATGAAATGAAGTGAACATAATATAGACACATGTGAAATATATGACTCTTGTGGTCCCACTAGGCATCCCAAAAATTGTTATCACCAAATCACTGCACCCTCCGAATGGCCAAATGATGGATAGGGCATTCAGTGTGATTGGGTAACATTAAATCACCTCTCAAGCTATGAGACTTGTGCTCAAGGTGAACCTCCGGAGAAGGTTGGCTTACTCTTCCTAAACTACAACACAACACTACTTTTAATGCAATAAAACAACTAACTAGACCTATACTAACATTTCATGGAATTTAGGGGAAAATATTTACAAGAAGTAATAGAAGCAGTGATGCACTAAGAAAGGGTGTTGCTAGACAAGTTTTTGGTTTCCAGTGAACAAGGATGAAAGTGATAAGGATAAACAAACACCACAACCCAAATGCACACAGAACTTCAGTCCTAGATAAGCAAAAAACTCCCAAAATCTGCAATGGAAACTTGAAATTACACAGTATACCTACAAGCATGAGAAAGGAACAACGAAGCAACAAAAATCAATGAAAGGACTAATGATTAGTCACAAAAAACAATTTCTTATCACTTCAATCACCTACACAATGCATCATTATAGTAGGAAGAGGCAATATTTTCCATTACAATCTTAGAAAAGAGGCTTGAAAGTTCTCACAATCCACAATAGATTAACTTGTGAAAAGAGAGAGGAATTGGAAAAAAAATGTCTAACCCCTTGGAATGAATTTCTCATTTACATTTATAGAGAATCCAGTTGTGAGAGAAGAGAGGAGGAATCCTAAATATTGGGCCAAAATGTAACACATGATGGCCTACATGTTTTAATTACATTATTAATTACACTCACTCATCATGCCCCATAAATTCAAAAATTTGAATTTATCAATATTTAAATAAAAATAATATTTTTAATAAAAAAAATTATGTTCCTTTGGTGGGGACCCCTAGGAAAAATTTTCTTTGGATGGGGTTTTAATGTTGATTGGCCAACTAGATCGCTAGCCAACTCAGTGAGCTAGTTGGCGAATTCATTGGTTTGCATGGCGTGGTGGTTAGCCTTATATCCTCCATCGAGTTATCTCATCTCCACAACGTTCTTTTGTTTTACCTTAGAGGTCTTATGTTTAACTACCACCCTGCACATGTGCTCCATTTTATTCTCCACCATGTTGTCTTATACAACGCCTCTAACTACTTCAACAATCCAAAAGATTTTACATTGGGCACCATATACTTAAACTTCCACCAACTCCCACGTTTTTTATTGAAACATGCGTTCACTAAACCAAAGCTTATCGAAATGTATTATGCTGACCTCATTTTCTACCCAAATCCCCACATGATGGGTTTCAACTCGCTTTAAAGTGTCTTCAAAAAGTTCTCACTTCGTATCAACTTGGTGTGCTCTCAACCGCAAGCCGTGCTACGTGAAAATGCACATGTGACTTGATCCCAGTTCCTCTAACGACCTCTACATGACACACAATGGTCGGTCTCTGCATTCTAACCAGATGAGTTGGGAACTTAAATTACGAGACGTGCCCCCACCTATCTCAAAAATATTTTTCCACGTGCTCCTTTTCATGCTCTCTCGGCAGAGCCGACATCCCTCGGGCACTGAAGCACAAAACACCCTGGCCCAATTGACTCAAATCTCCCAAAGCACAGATTTTACCTCTCCATATTCGCACAGTGGTCTCAACACCCTTCGGGCATTGGAGCCCTAAATTATCTTGGCCCAATCTTCTCAAATCTCCCCAAGTGTAGATTTTACCTTGCCATATTCCCACGACGTTCTAGACGTCCTTCAGGCATTGGAGCCTCGAATCACCCTTTTCCAATTGCCTCAAAATTCCCATGGCTAAGGACTCTCGAAACTCCCCATTTCAGTATTCGGATTTTGGGGTGTTCCCACTGGTTTTTCCCACTCACTACATGGACCACAAACCAATCAACTCTGGAACTCCCACTGTAGACACCAAGTTTTGGTATTATCCTGTGTTTTGGTATCCTTCAGCAGGCTTACTCAAATCTCGTTTCCCACCAATAATTCATATTCAGTTAATTAATATTATAACATAATTAATCTCTTATTACATGCCAAAACTATATTATGTTAAATAATTTTTGTTTTAAATAAGTCATATCATCCTATTTAATAATTAAATAATTCAAAAATATATATACAAATCAACAACCCCACATGTTCCCCACTTAAGTCAAAATCACTTCTCACCTAAAAATCAATTCCCACCTAAAAATTCAATTCCCTCAAATTATTAAATTATTAACCCCACTCATGAAGTCAATAATTTAAAAATCTCCCTATCCGACAACAAATCTAAAAATCAATAGTGTAAAGTGAGCACATGACTTCACTATTACACCTAACCATGTCCCCACTCCACATCACACCATTTCCCTTTTCTCACATCATGAACCTCACCATCAAATCAAATCTTCATCATGTCCTCTTAATCAGGATTTATTTTGTAAATTATAATTATTTGCTAATCCTTTATTTTAATCCCAATTCAAGTTATAAATAGAACTCTTTCTCCCCCTCTAAAAAAGAGGATAAAATTCTTGAAATTCTCAAGCTTAAAATTCATAATATTTTGTCAAAAAAAATTGTGAAGCTTTGAATCATATTGTGGAGTATCTAGAGGCGAAGCTCTATCGGTCTCATATTTTCATTCTAACAATCAATTTGTTGTTATATCGAAATAATGTCTTCGTATCATATTTATATTATTTATTCAACATATTGCAAATCTTTGTAATTTTTGCATGCCATCTTATTGTTGGATATTTATTTTTTTCTTGTGGACACAGGGGTTGACAACCACTGAGGAAGTTAACGCTTCTCGGATTTAATTTTTCAGGAAACCCCTGCATATCGTTATCTAATCTTATCTATTTCCATCTTGTAGATCTATCTTCTTTATCACAGATCTATTTTCTCTGCGCCTATATCCAGAATCTATATCTGCATCTGAGGTCCTAAGCCCTCCATCATTCGAAGTTTCTAGTGGCTTGCAATCTCAGTGTTCACCCGCATGAGAATGAATTTTCCAGATCAACATTTGGCATGCCTAGTGGGACCAGATCCAAGGTCTGGTCATTTTTGTTTGTTTTTTCCTTTTATTTACCTCGTACAGGTTTATGGTGTTATCTTCGTCCATAGACATATGTTTGTGTTATCTTCAAGGTAATTACTCTTCTTGTGTTTAACCGACTTGGTACTGAGTTTCACCCGCATGAGAAATGAATCCAGAAATTAACATTATCATTTAGATATGTTTTCAAGTTTGATTATGTAATTTATTATTTTCTTAGCTTTCGTCATGTAATATCTCTTGCAAATATTTCATTTTCCTGACTCACCTATTTCCAGAGTTTGGTATTATCTCCCTCTGCGTGGTGTCATCTTTACATTTAATAGGTTTCGATCATCTTGACGGTAATTACTTCTGGTTCTTCATCAAGCTTCATCGTGCTTTTGCGGTAAGAGCTTCGGGTTTGTCATTTAAAAACTGGGTGATCTAGATGTTTGGCATTTATACTTAGCATCAAGTGTAGTTTTAGTATTAATTATAATAAGACGTTAAAATTTAAAAAATTAAAAAAAAATATTACTGTTATTATCCTAAGATACCTCACACAACCCACCCCCTTAATCATTTCCTCACCTTTCCACTCGGCCAGGTCGGCCACATCTCCTTTCCACACACAACCGAGCTACCCCCTCTCTATGAGCATCCACCTCACCTCTCTATGCGAGCTCCCTACACCTCTATCTCTCCACATAAGTCTCTGACCCTAACTTCCATCGCTTCCCTTACCTCATCTCCCTACCTCACATCCCAACTCTCAACCCACACCGACTCCAGCTCGCCCACAACCACATTCCTTATTCCCGCGTCCCATCTCCTTTACCTACCGCCTCAGCTCCCACAGTCCTCCCCACACACACTCCACTCTTCCTTCCCTCTACCCACAAGCTATCTCCTGTCCACCCGTCTCCCACGTAGACCCTCCAACACAATTCCACATCCACACTGAGCTCTCTTCCCAACACTCCCCATCTCCACCAACTTCCCTTTCCTCTCCACTCCCCTCGGCTTCAACTCGTCCACCATCTCTCTCCCTTCTCACCTCCCACAAACTTAACTCGACTTGTTCCCAACACCTGGCCAGCTTGGCCACACGCCACTTTGAGCTCCCATTCATCTCTCTCCCGAACTACTTCCTCTACACCTGCGCCAAGTAATAACCTGCCTCATTGTCTCCTTTCTCCCATGCATCCTACAAGATTATTCTAAATAATTCAGTCGACTATTTCTAACTTCGCTTCAAATTCACAAGCTTTCTTAATAATGAATGTACAGTTGCTTTAGGGCCCATAGTTTGACTTAATAATAACACTTTACATCAAGACACTGCCCTCTCAATACACTAAACCCACAAAATAATATTAGGATTATATATTTTATCCTAAGCCATATGCACCGGAAGTTTACATCACACTCACAAATAATATTAGGATGATATAATTTTTTTTGAGTTATACGAACCATTTATTTAGAATATATGTCATTATTTAATTAACGCCTTATTTAGTTTTTATCGAGTTGTCAATTAATTTAGTTTATCGTCTTGAGATTTGACTTGTGAATTTTAACGCTTTATCAATTTTTAGCTAGGCACAATTTGAAAATTCAGTTCTGGCATCAATTAAGTTCGGTCATCTCAATTTGCTTAGGTCCCGTACGTAATTCATCTCAAATACACATTTAGGCATTTTTTTTGAAATATATTTTTTATTTATTCAACCATATTAGCTAATTATATTTATTTTATTTTTGCAGGTGACACCTACGACCTGATGACCACGAAGTTACGTTGTCAAAGATCAATTTTTAAACATAAAACATGCCCCAAAATCCTTTCACTAACCCTGTCTGAGATTGTAAACGGTGCCATTTTAGGGTACCCGGGTGCTTCAGGCCACTAACCAACGCTTTCAAAATACATCACTATCACATGCACTTAAATAACAATGATAAGCGATTCTCTAGGTATTTCTCATTTTTCTCTATTTTCTCTTTTCTGCATCAAAATTTCCTTTTCTTGAGTATCTGTATGCATCGAACGACACATTTCATTTTGGTCTAAAATGAACCTTCTGCATCCTGCCTAATCACATAGCTTAAGTAAAAGAATTTAAATCTTTGCATTTCACTTATCACACACTGCCTGAGACTGCACAAACATAATTAACACATCCAAACATTCATCTCACCTGGTCAACTGATTGGGACCTAAACACCCAACAGGAAACATGATGTTAAGAAAAATTATGCGTCTCAGACATCTCCCAATCCAAAACTACCTAAAACCAACCTTAGACTCCTTTAGGCACCTTCATTACCTACTTTTCTTTTATGTTCACATCCTCTAAATTAATCATGATGTTAAGAAAAATTCTGCTTGATTTGTTGCCAAGGCGTGTCAACAACATACATAAACAGTGTTTCTCTATTTCACACCTATTGTCACTCTCTCCAAAATCGAGACAAAACAACAATCTACTCTATCCAATAAAGTTACTTCTTTTGATTATCTCACCCAACAAGATTCTAAACTCAAAACCATGCCTCCAGTTACTCAACCTCCAGTCTCCATGGTTTCACCTCATGAGAACCATGTCATACAAAATTGTCCCTACCTTGATACCAACCCTCACATCTCTCATCAAGCTAGTCTTCCTAAATCATTCGCACCACCATCTCCTACTCCTCTAGATACACTCAAATCTCCTCATAACCCCATACATGATTTCTTACTCAAATCATCTCCTACAATCTCTCAATCCTCCCAATCTCCAAAATTGGTGGATCACATTCCACCCACATCCCATTTTGACAATTCCATTAATAGACCTATCCAGTCGTCTCCAATTCTTAACACACATATCCCCACTTATCGTCATGCCCCTATTGCCCAACACCAGCTTATGCAGCAATCCCAACCTGTGACACATGTTAGTCTTTGCCAAGTAGTCCCTCCAACACCTACATATCCACAAATTAATCAATTGTCTTATCGAACCGTTCCACAAACATCCTATCCACAAACTTATCAACCACCTTATCAGACACTTCACCAAACACCCACACAACCACAAACTTATCATTCGCCTTATCAAAATACTTTTCAAACCACACAGTCAATCCAATCTCAACCTTACAACATCTCGAGTGATTCAATTCACGCCTTAATGAATCGGTTAGCCAGTTTAGAAACCCTTACCGTACCACCCAAGAACACCTTATCCTATGAACACATCTATAATGAACAAATTCATCCGTCAGTTCCAATCAAACCCTATCCCCCTCATTGGAAACTTCCTGCATTTAATAAGTTCAACAATAAATAAGATCCCTGACAACATCTCCTCACATTTAAATATGCATGTTGTCTTATTGCGCATGATCATGACTTACTTCTTCACATTTTCCCTATCTCTTTATTTGGTCCCGGGCTAGACTGGTATAATAACTTATCCCGCGACATTCCTTATTATATTTCACCCAACTTGCAAAGTTGTTCTTAGAACACTTTTCTATCAATATCACACGTAAGACCACTATCACTGATCTATATACCATTCGACAGTATGAAAATGAGTCCATCGCCTACTTCGTCGCACGATGACATGCTGTTATAAACCAACTATCCTTCACTATCCCACAAACCAAACTCATCGACCTATTCTTGCATTCATGTGCCAAACATATATCATCCACTTTGCAGATCCAATCATTCCGAACCTTTGATGAAGTTTTCACAATGGCTCGCAAGCTCGAAACTCGTGCCATTGAGCAGGGTCATCTTAAACTAAGTTCAATTAAATCAAAAATTAAATCCACTAAACCATTCACACATAATGGTGAGTTCAAGGCTATGGACAACACTTGTGGTCATTGAACCCTCATCCCCATCTACACCAAGCACATGGTCTCAACAATGATCTCCTCAATCAACAACCAACTACACTCCTTTAGGAGAATCATACAGTTCTATATTTGATAAGTTGATGAGCGTAAACTCTATCCAACTGCCTCCCATACGACCCATGGACAACTCGCAAGACAAGCCTATTTGGTATCACGAGGCCTACTTTTGTAAATATCATCGAGTTAAAGGTCACGACATTGAGAGATGTCATTCCTTCAAATATCGTGTCCAATAACTTGTAAATCAAGGGGATATCCAAATTGATACCTCCATTACGCAAACTAATCAACCACCAACAACTCTAGCTCCCCCTTTACATCTCAACTATCAAACACTTGTATGGTTGACACTATCAATCAAGATCCCATCTTATCACCAACTCTGCATGTTCCCACAATGGATTATTCCCATCCCTTATTTAGAGCATTTCACACCTACATCAACTTTCACTACCTGTCATGAACCTGCACCTTCTCCTGTCCTTATCACGTCTACATCAAATTCAACTATATCATCCATTTCCGCCCCTTCAAATACACCCCAATCTACCACATTAGATTCATCCTTAGCACCTGTTTCAGCCCCACTCATATCCACACATATCCCTACGTCTCTCACACCTATTCATTCATCGACATATTCATCAAATGCACCTGTTACTACACCTACATTACTCACAACCATCCCAACAAAACTCAGTTCTACTACATGCACCCTTACAACCCCACCTTCGACATCAACCCTATTAGCTAACATATCATTCTTACCCCTCGAAACATTTATGAAACAACTAGTCCCTTCTACTTCTACATCCAAAAATGCTTTTGCATTTGTTACATTACCCTTACCCATAAGGTCTACTCCATCGGTTATCACATCACTCACATCTCCACATATTACAAAAATGCCTACAACTTATCTATCCCAGCAACCCCTATACCTATTATACCAACAAGTCCACCTATCTTTACCTTGACAACCTTGCCCGTGGCCACGTCACCCAGTCTACCCCAATACTCTTTACCTAATCTTTCTATCACACTAACCCTATCCTCTCAATCTGTAACCCTATCAAATATACCCCTTGAATCGCCTACTGAACCAACACATCTACCTAAATCAAATAAATATGCTTTACCTTCTCCCTCTAAAAAATCATCTCTTTCCATGCCCAAATCAAAACAATCCACATCTCACATAGATATCATTAATCACATCATACAAACACCTATCTCTTTAATAACATCTTCATCTTGTTTTAGGACAGTTTCTCCATTGATAACCACACCACCACTATCAGATCCTCTGGTTGAAATTATTGTCATCCCTGCTAGAGGTAAATCTTCTTGGTCGAAGTCTAAGGCTCAGAGAAAACATCCCCAATAGTCCCCTACGCCTCCTCAGAAATATTCAGGTTTTCCCTCTTCTCAACAATCCAATGCCACAACATCTATGTTAGGATCATTTTTTCCATCTACGACAATCTTGCAATAATCAATCCACATCCAAACAATACAATCCTCCAAAAAAAAATTGATTTTTCCTCCAAAACATGAAATTGACACTTCCAATCTACATCCACATTTTCTCCTAACTCCAACCTGATGCATCCTATCAAAACCCATAAGAGTTACCTTCCCCTTGACACTTCAATGGGGTCATATGTAGATATCTTTCGACATTTAACTCAAACATCTACCATTAAAATTCATCATATTAAAGCCTTCAATCCCTATAGTCCCAAACCATCATGGTTTAATCATAATTGCAGTTGCACCTATCATCATACCCCAGGTCACGACATCAAACATTGTAAGGCCTTTCAGTCAATCGTCCACAACCTTATTGAGAAATATGATTTCCTCATTCAGGGGAAAGTTCCTTCTCCATCTACCTTGAATCCAATCCATATCCCATCTGTCAGATCTCCCATGATCCCTCCACCCACATCATCCCTTAATATCCATCCATCCCATGTCATTCCTCCTAAGGAATTCCCTCCATTGTTTATCAATACCGCTTATCTTTCTAAACACACTTGTGGTTTCCAATCGTTTACCCCATCCAAATCTAAAAGAATCTCATCTAAGCTCTTTTGAAATCCTTTACCTCCTTCACATTTAACTTGTTGGGGGAATAACCTTCCCTCGCCCTTGGACACATCATCCATACAAATCCCTTATTACTAGGGGACTTCACTCTTTGACATTATTTTGTTTACTTTCTTCAAATCCATCCAATCTAAATTAATTATATCCAGATCCTCATCTCATTCTAAGTCCTCCTTTGAGGCCATATTTGTTCTTTTATGTTTTTGCTCCTTTTGGGAGTATCAACTTTTTCATTGAAGCCCTCCTTTGAGGCCATGCTTGTCTCTCCATTGAGGGACATTTTTCTCCAAGTCCACCTTTGTGGCTATATTTATGTCTCTTCCGGGGCACCATCTGTTTCGAAGTCCACCATTGTGGCTATATGTTTGTCTCTTTTAGGACACCGTTTATTTCATAAATTCCTCCTTTGAGGCCATGATTGTCCTTCTATGTTTATGTCTCTCTTGGGTCATCATTTATTTTCATCTAAATCCACCATTGTGGTCATATGTTAGTTTTATTTCTTTCTTGGCTATCATTTCATCTTATTGTAACTACACTATCTTCCCTCTCATGGTGATAAACTAGAGATAGAACCTCTTAATGCATTGCACTTGCAACCGGTCTACTATTAATATATCTACCAATGAGAACTTACTTACATCCTTAGATTGTTCTGCCATCTTTAGCCCCTTCCATTTGTCATTGTAATAATATGAATTATGTTGTCCGCCTTCATTACTTTGATGTGATCCCATTACCATTACATCCATTACCTTCTCATTCTCCTATTGCAGCCATGTGAAGGGTCCAAGATGTCTCTTATACATTCCTTATCCCCTCTTAAGTGGTTTACTTAGCTATTCCTAGCTCTCCCCCATGTAAAGTTAAAATTCAAGTATGCCAAAAGCAAAATCAAAGTTATCAAAAACAGACTAATCCCTCGAAGGACAGCTGTTCATGCAAAGAAAAAAAGTATACAAATCAAAATCAAAGCAAAATAAAAAGAACTAAACTGATCCCTTGAAGGATGGCTATCATATTATTCTTTCCATCCATATTGTGTATAAAGTAGACCATACCCTCGAAGGATGGCTACTTTTTTATTATGGCATCTGGGAGGTTTTCCACACTGATCAACCTTATTTTATCAACATTTTCTGAAAGCTTTTGGCATTGATTAGTTTTCTGTTATTTTTATTTCCCTTTCCTAGAACTGGGGCATAGACTTAAGGAACACCACCTTTTGAGATCTTGTTTGCATGTACAAGTCACATCTTCGATCCTTTTGTCATGTCAACATTAGGATTATGAGCATTTTTCATCCATACTTCCCTCATGATCTTTTGGTATAACTAACTATCGATGGTTATGTATTAACACATGCTATTGGTTACAAGTGCAATGCCTTGAGTGGTACCCTTTCTTGTTTATCTCTAATCCAGTTTGAAACATAGTTTCCCTGTACACCCTTTCTACATCTATGTTCCATTCATCTCATCCAAATCATCTTTTATAAAAATCACATCAAATTTCACACTATGAATTTTATATCTATCCATCATCTCCATGGATGCATTTACAAATACACTCTTTGGTTTATGAATTCTACTTGATCATCATTACAGTTTGTGAATCCTACTTGAGGATATTTCTCAAGGCAGGTTCATTATCCTGCAGCTCCTTATCTCTCAACATGTTCAACACCATCTTTGATCCTTTTCTCCTCACTCTCCATATCCACTCACCACCATTTGTCTCCAGATCATCCTTCTAACCTTTATGTCCCCTTGCATGATGCCAGATATCTTACTTGTCTTTCCTCTTGAGTTTCCCTTTCACTCTTCCGCTTTCAGTTTGACAATCATGCTTAACCATCCATATAGCAAGAGAACCTTAGTTAAGGTATATCTTCTTCCTTGGATCCTCCTACTGTAGAATCTTCTCCACCATTTCCTCTTCCAACAAACGACAATCAACACCACAAACATCTTTCCACTCCTCCTTTTCCACTTAACACTTTTGCATCATCACTACCACCACGTGGGCATCCTAGTTAAGGATTTCCTTTACACTCTCCATCCGTGTTCCATATGTTCCTCCATCCACTCATGTCACACTCCTTTGTTTCTTTGTTATCACTTTAATATCACCTCCTTTCATCTTTTGTTCCATTTTGGTATACACTGCTCAGTCTTTTCATCATTATTCTTCTTCTTCGGTTTGGCGATCCTACTTAATCATCTCCATTGCAAGGGAATCTTACTTAAGAGTTCCTCTTAAGAATGGTTTGTTATCTGACTCTTCCACCTCCCATAATTTCTTCCTAATATTTTGTCTCCTGCCTCTCATCATACTCATTCATTCAAACCAACCCTTCCACACCTGCATCTAATACAATGTTGTCTTTCTGCTTCCATATTGTCACTTCCGGTTTGGTGATCTTACTTAAATCCTCCTGCGGCATGGCGGTCTTACTTAAGAGTCCCTCTTAAGCATGATTTTTCATCCTGCACTCCTCCACTACCCCACATTCTCTCCATCTACATTTTCTCGGCATTCCCCGTCATCACATCCTCTCACCTCCTCTTCCATTCACTCAAACACCACTTCTTAATAGTCCCTTTTTCATAGCCATCATCTGTCGCTAGGTAATCTTACTTAACCATTTCCTCTCCGTTCATTTCATGTCTTGTTTCTTCATTTATCTCTCATTCATTCTCATCCACTGCAGCCTCTCCTCACCTTCATCTTCCTACACATCATTATCCCTCCTTTCTTTACTCTTTCCACTCTGTCTTCTAGAGTTCTCCCACATATCTACCCCCATATTTACCCATTATTGTCATTGGTCTCACTCTAACATTCTTTCATCATCATCTTCCATTTCCGCACTAAGAATTATCGGTGGACTTCTCCTAAAAATCACTCATCCCCATTCTGCACAGCCTAAATATTTTTCTTTGACCTCCTCCATTCTATCTTCATTCCTTCCTTCCTCTGTGTCCTCTGATCATTATCAGAGGACTTCTCCTAACGTCCCTTCATTGGCGTTCCCCCTCCCATTCTTCGTTTACTTTCTACCTCATCTCATCTTTTGTCTCATCTTTTCCTATTGATCATTATCGGTAGATTTATCCTAACATCCATTCACTGGCATTACCTTTCCTATCCCTTCCTTTCTTTTTCCTCGCCACCTCTCTATCTTCCATTCTTCCTTGCCAATTTCTTCACTTTCTTCATCATACACCTTCTCTCTATTTTCTTGTCATCATCATATCCTCATCTCATGCATCTTCATTTCTTTTCCAATCGATGTCATTCCTTCCCTCAAGTTTATCTTTACGTTCCTTATGCTTCTCACTCTTTACCAAATATCTTCATTCTTGGTTCCCTTCCGTCTGCATAATTTTATTCATTTTCTTCCCCTCCTTTCTTATCTTCGTCTTATTTCACTTCCTCTACATCGTCCTTTTCCCCATTTTACCTCGACACATCCTCCTTACTTCCCTGTTGAAAACTTGACTCTTCAGCGTTATCCCATTTTCTTTATCATCTCATCATACACATGTATTTCCATGCGGTCAGTTCCATATTCTTTGCCTTGGATTTCCTCACTATGATTTGTTTCCTTAAATTTTCTTTGCTTTATCATCTCTTTCATTTTCCATTACCTCTCTATTTTCATCTGCTCCATCCTTCATCACGCCTTTCATCTTGAATAACTCTCTCCCTTTTTCATAATTTCATCCTCTGCTCTGTTCTTTTCTTGTCTTCTCTTTGTTTGTCCTTCTTCATTTCCCCCTTTCTCTATAATCCTGCTTTGTTATCTTCTTCCTCCCCTTTTATTCCTTTTTTTCTCCTCCTCCGTCTCCATCCCTCTATTCCATATCCCTGTCACCTTCATATTCAATCTTTCTTGCTCTTCTCATAATTAACCAATCCTCCTATCTATTCCCTTTTCTCTTTCTCGACATCCCTTACATCTGGCATTCACAGTCAATGCCAATGTTTCTTCGTTTATGTATCGCCATCTATCCCTTTCATTACTGTTCTTGTTCTTATCTTTTCCACATTGACCTATTCTCTTTTTGAGAACCCTGTCACATCTTTTATCTTCGTCAGACCTCTTGCAGGGACATCATCATATCCATTTCTAAGAATCTCTTCTCATCTTCTTTCGACATTTTTTTCTTGGAAGATACCATAATGGCCATCACCTATCGAATCTTGTTCTCTTCCATGAATATTTGCTCTACTTTTGTTTTTTCGCAAAAGTATCTCTATCACACTTACCAAAGAAATAAGAGTTATTTGTCTTCTTCACCTTCTAATTTGCTAACATTTATTCATCTTTTCTATGAAACATGATTGTCATCATATTTATTACCCTTTTTAGGGCATTTTATCTCACCTTTCTATCCTATCTGCTCATCTTGTCCACATTTATGATTATTCTATCTATGTCTTATGTTGAGGCACCTTTTCATCCTTGTACTTTTCAACACATATAACTCACTTTGTGTCTTTCTCGTGCCATGTGTTAGGAAACATTTATCTTCACCTTCATCCCTTTTGCAGACGCATGATTTTTTTGCATGATTCCTCACAAACAAAGGATTGTGCACATCTTTCACATTCAATTGCACATATTTTGATGTTTTCCTATGACCCATTGGTCATCTTGGTTTACATCCATATTGCAGTGGTCTCCACCCACTCACTCGTCTATAGAACGTTGTCATCTGTCTCCGTTGAGACCGCAATTGTCTTCTACCGATGTGATATTGGAGTCACCGCCATACTTTTTTTTTTGCAATCCTTTTTTTTCCTGAGGCATCTTGCCTTTGGTCATGTCTTCATCCATCCTCGGACACATCTTTCATCTAACCCTTTTTGTTTTTGTCTCGTGGCTTGCTATCACAAACCACTCAACAAAAAGGGGTAAATATAGACACCAAATTTTGGTATCACCCCGCGTTTTGGTCTCCTTCAGCAAGCTTACTCAAATCTCATTTCCCACCAACAATTCATATTCAGTTAATTAATCTTATAACTTAATTAATCTCTTATTACATGCCAAAACTATATTATGTTAAATAAATTTTTTTTAAAATAAGTTATATCATCCTATTTAATAATTAAATAATTCAAATATATATATACAAATCAACAACCCCACATGTTCCCCACTTAAGTCAAAATCACTTCTCACCTAAAAATCAATTCCCACCTAAAAATTCAATTCCCTCAAATTATTAAATTATTAACCCCGCCCATGAAGTCAATAATTCAAAAATCTCCCTATCCGACAACAAATTCAAAAACCAATAGTGTAAAGTGAGCACATGACTTCACTATTACACCTAACCATGTCCCCATTCCACATCATATTGGGGTTAGCACACCGGTTGTACAGACAATATATCAGATCTAAGCATACATGCAAATAAAAGCAGATATTCTACCAGAAGAATTATACAAAACAAGAGACATAAATCAACACCAGATTTAATGTGGTTCACCCAGTGTGGGCTACGTCCACCAAGAAATAAGCCAATCTATTATCCAAAGCTTTGACAAGATATAAAATGAAGATTTACAATCTTCTACACCTCTCAGATGTTCAGTATTGTCTTCCTTCAAGCTTTTGCCTTCTTCACCAAGAATTCTCTCTTACATAATTATCTTGTAATTATTATACATCCATTACTTCTAAACCCCTATCTTTTATCCTTATATAGTCATTTATAAACTTAGGGCACTTAGCCATGCAATTACATTCATTAAATATATTCCAATGCTAAAAAATATAAATAAAACCTGAGAGTTAATTAAAAGCTCGTTGCACAGGTAACCGATGCCGGTTCTCCCCCAACCGTCGTCGGTTCCAACTTGCCCTAACCAATGCCGGTCAAACCCTAACCTATGTCGGTCTGTCCTGACCGATGCCGGTTACTATATTTTCTAGCAAGTTCCAATTGCCTGCTAAAACATGATTAATTTAGCTCCATACTCAACAATCTCCCACTTGGAGATTAATTACCACACTATACATGTACAGTACCATTCTTGGTTCCTCCTTAGCTTTGTTTCTTCCTCCTCGAGCCTCAAACTTGAAGACCAATAGAAGTGGAGTGTAGCTGTAACTTCTCCTTTGCTAACAGCTTCGTTAGCATATCCGCAGGGTTCTTACTCATGTGAATATTTTCCAGATTCAACTGTCCATCCTCCAATACCTGTCATATGAAGTGATACCTCAACTGAATGTGTTTCATTCTTGAATGAAATGCTGAGTTATTTGCCAAATTAATTGCACTCTGACTGTCACTGAATAGTTTACAATTACTTTTCTCCTTTCCCAACTCTTCCATGAACCTACTCATCCATATCATCTCCTTGCTAGCCTCTGTAGCTGCAAAATACTCAGCCTATGTAGTAGACAAAGCCACAACCTTCTGCAATCTTGAAATCCAGCTAACTGTCGTCCCACCTACTATGAAAATATATCCAGTAGTGTTCCTCCTACCATCCAGATCTCCAGCCATATCTGAATCAACATAGCCATGTAATGAAATATCTGAACCTCCATAGCATAACTACATGCTAGATATCCCTTTCAAATACCTAAGTATCCATTGGACTACTTTCCAATGCACTTTACCTGGATTAGCTATATATCTACTCACAACTCCCACTGCCTGTCAAATATCTGGTCTTGTACAAACCACAGCATACATGAGACTTCCAACTGCTAAAGCATATGGCACTCGTGTCATGTATTCGACCTCCTATTATGATGAAGGACACTGATCTTTACTTAATTTGAAGTTTCCAGCCATAGGTGTGCTAACAGGTTTTTCATTCTGCATGTTGAACCTTTCTAACACCTTGTAGCTATAATCCTCCTGAGACAAATAAAATTTCTTGTTTTTCCTGTCTCTATGTATTTGCATGCCAAGGATTCTTTTTGCAGCTCCCAAATCCTTCATTGAAAATGTGTGAGCTAGCTTTCTCTTAAGCTCACCAATGTCCTGCATACTAGATCCTGCAATAAGCATATCATCCACATATAGTAACAAAATAATATAAATCTCATTTTCAAGCTTCTTGAAATAAACACAATGGTCAAATTCACATCTTAAGTAACCATGTTCATGCATAAAACTATCAAACTTCATGTACCATTGCCTTGGAGCTTGCTTGAGCCCATATAGGCTCTTTTTCAACCTACACACTAATTTCTCCTTACCCTTGGCTTCATACCCAAGTGGCTGTTGCATATAATTCTCTTCATCCAAATCACCATGAAGGAAAGCCATCTTCACATCTAGTTTCTCTAAATGCAAATTTTCTACTGCAACTACACTCAATACAGTACGAATAGAAGTCATCTTAACAACAGGAGAAAATATTTCACCAAAGTCAATACCTGCCTTTTGTGCAAATCCCTTTACTACAAGCCTTGCCTTGTACCTTTTCTGTCCACCCTCTTCTTCCTTAATTCTGTAAACCTGCTTGTTCTACAATGTTCTCTTTCCTGCTGGAAATTTAACCAAATCCCAAGTCTAGTTTTGTTCCAAAGAGTTCATCTCCTCATCCATGTCATGCTCCCATTGAACATGAATTTTATCCTGCATTGCTTCTTCAAAGCTTTCTGGTTCACCACTATCAGTTAATAATAGATAAAATATAGAAGGTGAAAATATTTCTAGAATTTTACTTACCCTTTGTGACCTTCTCACAAGAGTTTGGGGTACCGGAGGCTTAATCTGAACCTCCTAGACATTAGTATCAACTTCTGACAGTGACCGACGCCGGTCACCTCTAACCAACGTCGGTTCGACTAACCGACACCGGTTCTAATCCTCTATAACCGTCAACAGTTCATCTGACTGATGTCGGTCAGGGACTAACCGACCACGGTTACTGTGTATTTCTAAAGGTGTTTCTTTAAAACCTGAGAGTTCATTTTCATCGATAAACTTCTCAATTTTCTCATCCTTGGGTACCAAAATTTGATCCATGTACATTCTTTTTTCATTCCATTCAACATCACGACTCCTAACAATTTTAGAATTCTCTAAATCCCAAAAGCAAAAACCGAAATCACTAAATCCATAACCAATGAAAGTACACCTCTTGGATTTTGCATCCAACTTTTTTCTATTTTCTCTATCAACATGCACAAAAGCTTTTGAACCAAAAACTTTAAGAAAAGAAAGATCTACCTCTTTTCCAGTCCATGCTTCCTTTGGTATTCCTTCATCTAGTGAACTTGAAGGGCCATGGTTAATCAAATAAACCGTTGTATCAACTGCTTCTACCCAAAACTACAAGGGCAATCCAGAATGTATCCTCATACTTCTAGCACATTCCATGATTGTCCTGTTCATTCTCTCTGCAACACCATTCTCTTGTGGTGTTCTTGGAACCACTCTTTCTCTACGTATCTCATTCACTGAATAATAATCATTGAAAGTATTGTTATATTATTCACCACCATTTTTAGATCTAAGGCTCTTTAACTTAGAATTTGATTCATTCTCAACAAGGGCTTTCCATCTTTTAAAAGTTTCAAAAACATTAGATTTGTGTTTAATACAATAAACCCATACCTTTCTTGTAGCATCATCAATGAAAGTAACATAATACTGGGATCCACCATGAGAAGCTACCTGAGCTGGTCCCCACACATCTGAGTATACAAGCTCCAATTTTTGATCCTTCTTAGTTGCCCCAACTTTGAGAAATCTCACTCTCTTTTACTTTTCAAAGATACAATGCTCACAGAAATCAAGATCTAAATCTTTCAAATCTGATAACTTACCCTTAGCCTTTAAGATCTGCATTCCTTTTTTGACTCATATGACCCAACCGATTATGCCACATGCATGCATCTAAATCTAAAGTAGATAATGCAGAAAAGGAATCAGTAATACAGGTAGATAAATATAATGTTCCTACCTTCTTACCTCTTACCACAACAAAATCACCCTTGGTGACTAACCAAGAGTCTCCTGTAAAAGTAACCATGCAACCAGATTCACCTAGTTGCCCTGCAAAAATAATATTCCTCTTGAGGCTTGGCACATGCCTCACATCTTTCAATACCCATGTATTTCCATTCTATAATTTTAGATGAGCTTCCCCTTTACTAGTAATACTGCAAGGTTCATCATCACCCAAATAGACATGCCCAAAATTGCCCTGGACATAATTTATGAAATAACCCTTATTAGGGGTTGCATGGAAAGAAGCTCCTGAATCTAAAACTCATGATTCAATTCTACTATCTAAAGAAAGAATAAGAGCATCTTGCATTACCTCTGATGCAGCAAGATTCACCTCTTTACCTTTGCCTGGTTGTTGGTTCTCTTTATTCTTTGACCAACAATCTTTCTTTGCATGTCCTTTCTTTCCACATTTCCAACAAGTAATTCCCTTACTTCTAGATTTAGATCTGCTATCCCTTGACTTTGATTTCCCATTACTCTTACTCTTAGATCTCTCCTTCTGCCTACCTCTGCTTTCTACATTCAAAGCATTTCCAGATGATGTTTCCTCTGTACTTTTCCTGTGAATTTTTTCATTCAATATTATACTAACCACATCATCAAACTTCAAAATATTATTAGCAGATGTTGTATTACTAACAGCCATTACCAAGTTGTCCCAACTATCAAGCAAATAACATAAGAATAAAGTTCTTTTACTTCATCATCAAACGGTATTGAAACCGATTTTAACTAATTTACAATAGATTGGAAATCATTCAAATGACTAAAGGCAGATTCACCTTCATGCATCTTAGAACTAAAAAGTTTCTTCATTAAATAAACTTTATTTGAAGCACTAGGTTTTTCATATAAATTAACAAGAGATTTCATTAAGTCTACCGTAGAAGCCGCTTCTGTAATATTGGAAGCCACGGATGCTGCCAGGCTCAATCTTATAGATCCCAAAGCCTTTCTATCAAGAATATTTCATTCTTCATCAGTCATCTTTGTAGGTCTAGACTTCTCATCCAACGGTAAGTACAAATCTCTCTGATACAGATAATCCTCAATCTGCATCTTCCATAATTGATAATTTCAGCCGTCAAACTTCTCTACCTTGTATTTATTATCTTCTGTCATTGTTGTAGCTCCCACTCAATCAGAAAACCCTCTATGGGTAAATCTGTCAACACACAAAACCCTCAAACAAAAATTTGATACCAGTTGTTGGGGTTAGCACACCGGTTGTATAGACAATATATCAGATCTAAGCATACATGCAAATAAAAGTGAATATTCTACTAGAAGAATTATACAAAACAAGAGACATAAATCAACACTAGATTTAATGTGGTTCACCCAGTGTGGGCTACGTCCACCAAGAAATAAGCCAATCTATTATCCAAAGCTTTGACAAGATATATAATGAAGATTTACAATCTTCCACACCTCTCAGATGTTTATTACTATCCTCCTTCAAGTTTTTTCCTTCTTCACTAAGAATTCTCTTTTACATAATTATCTTGTAATTATGATACATCCATTACTTCTAAACCCTATATTTTATCCTTATATAGTCGTTTATAAACTTAGGGCACTTAGCCATGCAATTACATTCATTAAATCTATTCCAATGCTAAAAATAGAAATAAAACCTAAGAGTTAATTAAAAGCTCATCGCACAGGTAACTGATATCGGTCCTGCCCAACTGTCACCGGTTCCAACTTGCCCTGACCGATGTCAGTCAAACCCTAACAGATGCCGGTTTGTCCTGACTAATGCCAGTTACTGTATTTTCCAGCAAGTTCCAATTGCATGCTAAAACATGAGTAATTTAGCTCCATACTCAACACATCACACCTTTCCCTTTTCTCACATCATAAACCCCACCATCAAATCAAATCTTCATCATGTCCTCTTAATCAGGATTTATTTTGCAAATTATAATCATTTGCTAATCATTTATTTTAATTCCAATTCAAGTTATAATTAGAACTCTTTCTCCCCCTCTAAAAAAGAGGAGAAAATTCTTGAAATTGTCATACTTAAAATTTATAATATTTTGTCAAAATTATTTGTGAAGCTTGGAATCATATTGTGGAGTATCTAGAGGTGAAGCTCTATCGGTCTCATATTGTCAGTCTAACGATCAATTTGTTGTTATATCGAAATACTGACTTGGTATCGTATTTATATTATTTATTCAACATATTACAAATCTCTGTAGTTTTGGAATGTCATCTTATCATTGGATATTCATTATTTTCTTGTGAACACGAGGGTTGATAGCCACCGAGGAAGTTAATGCTTCTCAGATCTACTTTGTCAGGAAACCCCCGCATATCGTTATCTAATCTTATCTATTTCCATCTTACAGATCTATCTTCTTTCTCACAGATCTATTTTCTGTCCACCCGTATCCAGAATCCATATCTGCATCTGAGGTCCTAAGCCCTCTATCATTAAAAGTTGTTGGTGGCTTGCAGTCTCAGTGCTCACTCATGTGAGAATGATTATTTCAGATCAACACCCACTTCCTTCTTCTGACGCAATTCAGCCTCTATCAAATTTTTTTCCATGCCCAAGCTAACACCGACCTCGAGCTCTCTCTTCTACAGGATTAACTCACCTGAGTTCTCCCTCGAGCTCATTGCCGATCTAAACAAAATATTTCCCGAAAACCCCTTTCAACAAGACAACTCCCGAGTCCATTATCAAGTTCATGTCCATCTCTGCGACAAAACTGTCTTGTGAGCCACTTGATGGTAACTTAGATGTGCTTACACTGATGTCAAGCTCCTACACACATCCTTAGCCATGTATGCTTGTCAACTCGGCCTTTCTCTTGTGCATTCCCTGATCCCACATCAAGTCCTACAACATTTCTCTATGAGCTCACTGCGAGTTCTTTCCAACAAGCTTCCTCACATTGCTCCCTGGCTTTACAACTAGTTCCCACTAATCATGACCAGATCTGAGTTCTTACCAACATCTGATGTTAAGCTTGATTAAGCTCATCACCTACATCTCGGGCCTGACCCGCAAAGATTCAATTGGTTTACATATTCCATGTAATTCTCCTATTGATTTTCTCTAAGCCTACGTCAAGCTACCAATCGCTTAAACCCGTAGTGAGCCACCAAAAGGCTTGGACCTCCAAAATCATACATCACGATGCTGAGCTATACATTGAGCTCATGGATATAGTTCATCATTCGATTTGTCAATTGAGAGCCCCCCAAACTCCAACTTTACTACTCTGTAAAAAATTGGAGAATTCGACCCGAGCTCGAGCTCGTGTGCATCCATTCATCGCTCTTCGTTGTGTCAAGGTACTACGCCTCTCATGAATTCATCCTCAAGACCGAGCCTTGCTAAACTGACCTTTAAAATACAAGCACTTCAACTTATTATCTATGTAATCCTTCCAATGCACTGAGACACTCAATGACTCACTCCTGACTAACACTGGTTCAACTTGGTTTACTTCGAACTCTGATTGGGCTTCTTTTCCATTTGTGTACCATGATCTGTACTTTGAGCTCTTGCCACCATTCCAAATACCTAGTGTCACAGGTCCAACTCGATTGAGCTATAACTGTGCGGCACCGCTGGCTCGCTTCAAGTCCTTCCGCGAAGAAGGAACTCTACGAGAGCTACAGACTATGCCTAACAATGTTTACCTGCACAAGAACACACACAACACAATGGTATTCTTTTTATATTTTTCAATGGGTTTAATGTGGAAGCACAATAGAACATGCAATTTAAGGAAATCTACTCTAAGAACAAGAGAAAATACACAATGCACTATACAACTGGGAGAAATTGTATTTCTTATTAACTCTCACAGGGACAAAACAACCCAAAGTACAATCAAATAGGCTCATGCCAAATACACACAACCACAAAGTTGGGCACAACCGATAATGCTCGGCGACTACTCAAATGATTACAAAGAACAATCCCCTCCCAAGGTCTAAGACCAACAAGACTGCCCTGACGTTCCTACATGACACTTCACAGGATGATGCCCACTACCCCTTCCCAACTGGGGACAGAAAGCACACAACCTCTTTTCAACTCTTTGCCAGTATTGACTTGCACTCACTCAAATCACTACACAAAGATTCACTGCTAGCTCACTTGATCGCATAGATAGCTCATGAACGTTGGTGGCGGATGTAGAGGTCATACATCCATCATAGACTCCCCCACTTAGAATCGATGACATCCTGGCGCCGTGAAGACCCCACTGTATATAGCCTAGAGGAGGTTGACCTATTAAGGTTCATTTATGATCCAAGGGACCAAGGCCATTGTTCCTTGCAAGAAACACTTTAACCTTTTCTTTATACTTCCATAGGGCTTCTTCTCGTTCCCATGTAGCTGTGTAACAACCAACCCAAGTCACAAAGAACTTTCTCACCCTTCGATTTCCCCAACCCTCTGTCTTCACCTCAAGTATCTTGTCTAACTCCCTGTCTGGATTGTCTATAACATTGGCAGGTGGACGATTAGGCTGACTCTGTTCTAGCTCAGCTTCATCAGCAACAAAAGGTTTCAACTAGCTCACATGGAAGACATGATGTGTCTTCATGTGTTTAGGAAGCTTCAATCTGTAGGCGACCTTTCCCACCTTGGCCACTATCTCGAATGGCCCATCAAATTTGTGGACCAAGGAATTAGCTTGTTCCGGGAGGGGCCTTGAAGACTTCTGGCTCCATCCTCAACATTACCTTACTTCCAACTTCCAATTCTATGGATTTTCTAGACTGGTCTGCATATTTCTTCATGCATTCACCTACTTTCAACAAGTGGAGCCCTGCAAGAGCAACACGCTCATGCCAATCCTTCATATATTTAGTGGCCGACAGACACCTTCCAAAGTATCCAACAATCATAGTGTGAGGCAACAAAGGTTGTTGGCCCGTTGCAAGTTCAAACGGTGAATGCTTTCTCAACTCACTCTTCTAGATGTTGTAGGAAAATTGTGCAAGGTCGAGAAGATCCAGCCAATTGGTTTGGTCACTCTGCACATAGTTAAGCAAGTATGACTCCAATACTCAATTGATTCGCTCTGTCTGGCCATCTGTCTGTGGATGAAACCTTGTGGACAACAACAACTTTGTGCCCACCAACCTGAACAACTCATACCAAAATTTTCTTGTAAAATGAGCATCTCTATCTGAGATGATGCTCAAGGGGATTCCCCAATACTTCATCACATTTTTGAAGAAATACTCTACAGTTTTTTCTACTCCACATGGTTGTTCACATGCAGTGAAAATGGCATACTTAGAGAATCTATCCACCACCACCAAGATGCTAGACAAGTCCCTTCACACTAGGAAAACCTGTGATGAAATCCATGCTCACACTTGCCCACGCCTCACTAGAATAGGTAACGGTTGGAGAAGTCCTCTTGGCAACTGATGTTCTGGATTATCCTACTGGTAGATCAAACAAGAGCGGACAAACTCATCCACATCCTTACTCATCTTTGGCCAGTAAAATCCCCTCTCTAAGAGACCCATAGTGCGATTCTGCCTAGGGTGACCTGCCCATATTGAATCATGACATTTTATCAAATCTCTATTAGGCTCCCCCACTTAGGGATGTAGACCCGAATCTTAGAAAACCACAACATCCCATCTGAAATGTTGAACTTGTTTTTCAGCCCTTTCTAAGTCTGATCTTCCATGGTCTTCACCAATGCAACAGCTTGAGGATCCAGAACCAAGCCCTCCTGAATCTTAGTCATCAACTCCCATGTCAATTCCACTATACTCTCCCCATGAGTAGACACTAAGCTAACTGATGTTGTTGCAATGACAGCTAACTGTTGCTTCCTGCTGAGTGCATCTATGACCATATTCTCCTTGCCTACGGTATGCACAATTTCCATGTCGAACTCAGCTAGAAAGTCTTGCCATCTTGCCTGTTTTGGCGTCAACTTACTCTAAGTCAAGAAGAATGAATTTGACACATTGTTTGTCTTTACAATGAAGTGCGCTCCCAACAAGTAGTGTCTCCATCTTCTCAAACAATCAACCACTACAATCATCTCCTTCTCATGAACTGGATATCTCCTCTCTGCGTCCTTGAGCTTCCTGGACTCAAAAGCCATTGGATTCTTGTCCTAAATTAGCACCCCGTCAATGGAAAAATCAGATGCATCTGTGTGCACCTCAAAAGGCTTGCAGAAGTCTACCAAGGACAACACTGGTGACGTCGTTAACTTCTCCTTCAAGAGATCAAAAGCTTCTTGACACTTAGCTGACCAACACCACTTCACATCCTTCTTCAACAATTCTGTCAGAGGACTCGCGAGCTTGGATTACGGATTGAAAAACCTTATATAGTAGCTCGCCAAACCCAAAAAATGATGCACACCATGTACATCTCTGGGCGGTTCCCAATCCTTGATTGCTTCAAGCTTCCTAGGGATAGGTTTGATCTTACCCTTCCCAATAACATGCCTAAGAAAGTGAACTTATTCCTGAGAAAATGAACACTTTTCCTTCTTCATGTACAAGTCATGCTCCCTCAATAGCTTGAAAACTTCTGCAAGATGTGCCTTGTGCTTGTCATGATTCTTGGAAAACACCAAGATATCATCTAAGTAGACCACCACACACTTATCCAGTAATGTCTTGAACACATCATTCATGAGTGTGCAAAACATCGCAGGTGCATTGCACAACCCAAAGGGCATCACAAGAAATTCATACGACCCATATCTGGTGACAATGGCCATTTTCTCATCATCTCCCGGAGAAATCCTGACCTGATAGTACCCTGGCCTCAAGTCCAACTTAGTGAAGATCTTCGCCCCTGCTAGGCGATCAAAGCAATCCTCGATGAGTGGAAGAGGATATTTTTTCTTGATGGTTAACTTGTTCAAGGCCCTCTAATCCACGCAAATCCTAAGTGTCCCATATGATTTCCTTTGAAACAACACTGGAGTGCCATATGGGGAGCGTAAAGGAAGAAGATAACTAGTAGCCAATAAATATTCTAAATACCTCTTCAGCTCAATCATCTCTGGCCCAGATAACCGGTACGGATCCCTTGCTAGAGGACTCACTCCTGGCACCAACTCAATGCGATGATCTATTGCTCTTCACGGTGGAAAATATGGTGGTAACTCCTTGGGCATACGGTCTTGGTAGGTGCGTAGAACCTTCTCCACTCTAGCTGGAATAGGAACTTGTTGTCCCTCTTCATCATCCCAACCGCCAACAAGTGCTGTGAAATAAATGGGCTCTACACCCTTCTTCCTTGCAGCCTTCCGCATAATCATTGTTGAACACACCTACGTCTTCCCTGACTATCTTCTCTGCACTATCTTCACCATGCATGTCTACTTCAGATCTAACATAAACAAATATTCCAAGTGAGGAAAGATAGCCACTTTACCCTTTCAGATAAACTCTTGTCCCAACAATAACTCAAAATCATCCATTTTGATCACGGACAAGTCCAGTTTTCCTTTCCACTTGCCGACCTGCACCTCCACATCTCATGCAGAGCCGACTGTCTCCATGGTTGGTGAGTTAACTATGTTAAACCTTTCAGTGCCTTCGGAGGACTGGAGGCCCAGCTCTTGGATGCTTTGGATTGTGATATAGTTGTGTGTCACGCTCATGTCCACAAGTGCAGTGGTTCTCTTTCCCTTGATCACCACATCCTCAAAGTTTCAATCCATGCATATTACTCCCACCATCATTTACTCTGGGCTCAACCTTCTCCATCATGTTAAGCCCCCTGAGCATGCAAATGTGCTGCTCATTATGTTCGTCTGGTTCCGCCGAGTGAACTGCTGACACCCTTTGCCCCTCCGGACAATATTTTTTGTAGTGTTCTTTACCACATGTCCAACACTTCGGAGTGAAAGTATTTCCACTCGATTCTCCACCTTGTGACTTCTTACAACCATTCTTGGAGTTATTGCTGGACTTTTGAGATCCCTCTGATGACTGTTGAGTACTCTTCCCTCCCTTGTAACCACCCTGTGGCTTCACAGAATATTTACTCTGACCCTTCTCAACGCTCTTTCCCTTCAACGTGTTAGGGTTCTAGGTGTTCTTGGATGAAGTCTCTTCTCTAAAATCTAAGATACGATCTGCTACAACAATTTCTTCACTAAATTCTGACACATGATGGTGCCTGAGCTCTACCTTAGCCCATGGCTGAAGACCATTAGTAAACTGAAATAACTTATCTAGTCTCCGACATGTCATGAATCTCCAACATAAGGCTTTGAAAATACTTGATGTAATCTCTCATCTTCCCATTCTACTTCAACTGACTCAACTTGATCCTAGCCAGCCATGCCACGTTACCAGGTCAAAATTGATCCCTAAGGGCCTTCTTCAGATCCTCCCAAGAGTCCACTTTCTTCGTGGATCTCCCTACGGTGATGTCATTCGCCAAAGTTCTCCACCAAACTTTTGCAGTACCAGTGAGGTACCTTGCTGCAGCAAGCACCTCCTGTGTGTCTGACAATCCTCCCAAACCTGTCAGGTACTCTCCTACATCCCAGAAGAAGTTTTCCAGTAATTGATCATCCCGAGCTCCATCGTAGCTCTCTGGTTCCTTCACCTTGGGGAGTTTTGAGCCTGAAGAAGAGTTGGATGTTGGTGCCTTTGCCAGAGCCAGTATCGTTGATCAGCACATAAAGTCACTTCATCCTGTAACTTAGTCTGGAGCACCAAACTCTCCTCTAATCTCTCCATAAGTTCTGAGATTGTTGCCTCCATGGAAAGCACCTTCTCTTCGAGATCGGAAAACCTTGTACCCACTTACTTCTCCAACTCCTGGAACTGGGTATTGACTTGCTCATTGATACCTTCCAAAGCTTCACCTCTTGACTTACTCTTGTGAAGATGCTTGTCACCTCCAATCCGACCTTCCCCTCTACCTATGTTATCAACATTCTCATCTCCAGATCCTGTCATACTGACTCAACACTAGGAGACACACAAAGGGGGGTCAATGATGGATAAAACAACACTAGACAAGGTAAACACAATCTAACCTAGACACACAAATTGTGCTTTGATACCAACTATCACGGGTCCAGCTCGACTGAGCTATAACCATGTGGCATCGTTGGCTCACTTTAAGTCATTCCGCGAAGAAGGAACTCTATGAGAGCTACAGACTATGCCTAACAATGTTTATCTACACAAGAACACACACACCACAATGGTATTTTTTTTGTATTTTCAATGGGTTTAATGCGGAAGCACAATAGAACATGTAATGTAAGGAAATCTACGCTAAGAAAAAAAGAAAATACACAATGCACTATACAGCTGGGAGAAAGTGTATTTCTTATTAACTCTCATAGGGACAAAACAACCCAAAGTACAATAAGACAGGCTTACGCAAAATACACACAACCACCGAGTCGGGCACAACCGATAATGCTCAGCGAATACACAAATGATTACAAAGAACAATCCCCTCCCAAGGTCTAATACCAACAAGATTGCCTTGACGTTCCTACACGACACTGCACAGGAGGATGCCCACTACCCCTTCCCAACTAGGGACAGAAAGCACACAACCTCTTTTCAACTCTTCACCTGTATTGACTTGCGCTCACTCAAATCACTGCACAAAGATTCATTGCTAGCTCGCTTGATCTCATAGATAACTCGTGAACGTTGGTGGTGGATGTAGAGGTCATACATCTGCCATACCTGGCTCCTGTGACTCCTTAAAATCAACCTCCATTCAACTCACTTGTATAGCTTAGTTCGTTCTGCAAATAACCACCTCACCCTTGTATGCCCGTATAGCTCACGACTTGGCACAACATGATTGCAACGTTGATCTTCTTAATCTTGAAATACAACGCCCTCCAATTGATCGGTTCTACAACAAGCTTGACCATCTCCGCTTGCAATTCGTTGACTCAACCTTAGCCATTAGATGATCACCATGTATTCTTCATCCGTGAGTTTAGTTTTCACGTAGACCACTCCCATCGAAACTCACCTCTGCATTATTTGTGTATGCCTCTACACTGAGTTGAATTCACCATGGTGAGCTTGATGGAGCTCTCTTCTGAGTTGTGAGCTATGTTTTCATCCATTGAGCTGGTATGTTTGATTCCTGAGGTGGCCAACACCAATCCCATGAACCATTTTATCCATTAACTAGGCTCGATTCAAGTTCATTATTCCTGATCTAATTTATTCCAACACTGAGCTCGTAACTGAGTCACATCCTTCATGTGAGCTCGATCCAAACTCACTCTGCTTGGTAGCTTATCTCAAGCACCCTACTCATGTATCTCATTGTATTGAAATTTAACAGCTTAATCTAAACTTACCTGACATGATGCACCAACACCTTTGAGTGATTACCTTGATGAGCTATATTTGAGTTCGGTGTTCCTTTGTAATGTGAGCTGCCACCTTAGGAAAACATTAGCTCAGCTGGTCTGAAAGATAGTTTTTCCAGTAGCTCGCCAAGCTCCCTTTTAGACTCAATGTGAAGTGCTTCTCAACCCATAATTTATTCTCTTAAATGTGACTGTTATCCAAAATTCACCCCCCCCAAGGTAATTTTGATAACATGCATCAGAATATTCAAATCCCAAGCAAATTGATTGATTCAGAGCAAAAATAAGGTTTCTAGGGTCCCTTTAGAAAATTTTCTAACTCTCCTATCCAGGCTGAAAAGAGCAAGCTCTGAGAAAATGCGGAAAAAAGTTACAGAAGGCAAGTAGGTTGATCCAGAAAAAATTATGAAAATCAGCTAAGTCCTAGCTCCTTGGGACAGCCTTTGGGACGTGCGGGACAGAAAGACACGGATCGGCCGAAAAGCCTCCAGGCGGCCCGCTAAGCATTTGGGACATCTAGGACAAAAAGGCGTGAACCGGCCGAACCAAGCAAAAAGAGTCAAGTCAGTCCGAAACAAAGTAGGACAAGCTGGGACAAAAAGGCATGAACCAGCTGAATCGGCCGAAATGAGAACCGGTCCTAAAGCATTTGGGACATCTGGGACAAAAAGGCGCGAACCAGCCGAATCGGCCGAAATGAGAACAGACAGTCCTAAAGCATTTGGGACATCTGGGACAAAAAGGCGCAAACCGGCCGAATCAGCCGAAATGACAACAGACGGTCCTAAAGCATTTGGGACATCTGGGACAAAAAGGCGCGAACCGGCCGAATCAGCCGAAATGAGAACAGACATAAAATTATGAAAATCAGCTAAGTCCTACTCAAGGACGCCTTTGGGACGTGCGGGACAGAAAGACACGGATCAGCTGAAAAGCCTCCAGGCGGCCCGCTAAGCATTTGGGACATCTAGGACAAAAAGGCGCGAACCGGCCGAACCGGGCAAAAAGAGTCAAGTCAGTCCGAAACAAAGTAGGACAAGCGGGACAAAAAGGCGCGAACCGGCCGAATCGGCTGAAATGATAACAGACGGTCCTAAAGCATTTGCAACATCTGGGACAAAAAGGCGCGAACCGACCGAATCGGCTGAAATGAGAACAGATGGTCCTAAAGCATTTGGGACATCTGGGACAAAAAGGCGCGAACCGGCCGAATCGGCCGAAATGAGAACAGACGGTCCTAAAGCATTTGGGACATCTGGGACAAAAAGGCCCGAACCGGCCGGTTCGGCTGAAATCAGCACAAGGAGCACAAGGAAAAATGGGACATAGGGACGTGCGGGACGCAGATCACCGAAAGGGCCGAGAACCAACCAGATCATGACACGTGTCACAAGGAGAAAAAGGTCAAACATTCAAAGGGTGAAGTTTCGAGCACTGGCCCGAACCAATGGGATAGTGCCACGTGTCCCAGCTAGGGCCCACAAGGAAATTTCAAAAGATAGCCCACCGAGAGGTGGAGGAGAGAGAGTTGCTCAGTGAATCAGAGCCTGCCACATGCCGTCCAGGTGGCGAAGTGCGGGAAAAGTATTTCAAAATCACGTCTTGGTCTCGTTCCGTGCCCTAAATCTTCATATCGTCATATCTTTTGATCCAGAGCTCGGATTTACATGTTCCTTATATCAACGGAAAGCTTGTGAGATTCTCTACACGATTCCAAGGTCAATCTTACATTTTGGTTCAGTTTGGTGAGAGGAAATCAAGAAATGCCTCTGGCGTGAAATAACAAGCAGAAGTAATGCTTCAACTAACAACTTTAATGCAGCAGAGAGTTTGCCGCTTCTGTTAGGCATCCTGTCATTTTGCCAGGATCCACCGCTTCTGCCATGATGAGATGAATTGAATGCAACCTGGGGGTGGTTGGGGTATATTTGGCTTTCCCTTCTCTCTTTCCTCTCTTATTCTTTCTATATATTGTAAAGAGGAGCTTCTTTTCAAGGGGGAACATTTTTCTGTTTTGCCTCCTCCCTTTTTCTCCTATCAGGTGAATTTGTGGAATTCGAACCTCTCATTTGAACTGTAATACTATTCTACCTCATGGCATTCTGTAGTGTATTGTATCAATCTTTGGAGCAAATAATGCATGTCTGTGGATGATTCTCAGCCTTCTCTGTGTTCTTTTTGCATCCTCCTGGTCTTTCACTGCAGGTTTTGTCATCTGTGCATGATCTTATATCACATTCAAATGGTCTGTGTTTACTGGAAAAATAGATGTTCTTCATTCCTTGGTGCATCACCTCTATTAGCTTAGATTTATTTTATGCATTTTCTTACCTTGTCTCCTTGGCAGATTAGATTAGGTTTTGAGAAAACCCTCTGCATATTTCGTGTGCATCTGAACAGAGGAATAGTAACCAGCTTTCTCTGGAGAATCCTCTCTCATTTTTTCAAGTCCCACACTTGGAGAAAGGATTCAATGTTATGCAATCACACTGGATGCCAGGTGATCAACCTAGAAACTTGATCTGCATCTAGGGGTGCTGTGATTTTGCACTAACAGTTTTGGCACACCCGGTGGGACCTAGAGGTCTCATTTTTATTACAACAAACTTGATATGCATTTGCTGCAATTTTCTTGCTTGAAAAGAGATATTGTTTGCATATCTGGCGACTCTGAGAGGAAGAATCAACTAGTTTCAGCAGCGTACAGGCCTGAAAGCTTATGAGAAGAATCACAAGGTCAAGAGTTGGAGAAGAGGAAATGCTGTTTGAATACCTGTAATTATCTCCAAGGCGAAGGCAAAGAGGAAGAAGGATTCAAAGGTCTTCCATCTCCACCAAATAGAACTCTCTCAACTCCTCCACCTGCTCAGCCTTTCATTCAGTATTCAAGAGTCCTTCGACCAATCAGAATGGTGCAACCAGCAAATCCCTTTGTCAATTTCACTGGCAGCAGCCCACTTGCCCTCAATGCACAGAATCTAGTTCCAATTGCAGCGTTGAAGAACATTCCATTTTTTACTGGAGAAAATCATACCACTCCTGGTGATCATGTCAAAGACATTGCTAACATCTGTACAATCCATGAGATAAATGAAATGGATGTGGCTGTCAAATTGTTGGCATCATCATTCAAAGGGAAGGCATTGCAATGGTTCAGAAGCCTTGAAGTTGGTTCTATCACAAATTGGAATCAGTTGTGCATAGTTCTCCATGAGCAGTTTGGAGAGAAGGGAGACAACTTGTCTCTTCTAGAACAATTGACAACTATCAAGAGAGCCCCCAATGAGTAGCTGACTGACTTCAACTTCAGATTTCAAAGGTCTTGGGATAGGATTCCAGTGGCAGTCAGGCCAACAGTCAGAAGGTTCTTTTCTCTACTATCTTAAAGCTTTGAATTCTGATATTTCTATGTTAATTCAATCAATGGGAGGCACAACCTTACCTGCTGCTTATAGCATTACCATTAGAGCCGAAAACTATCTTATTTAAGCTGGTAAACTGGCTCCTAAGCCTCCAATGCCATTATATCCAAGTTTAGAGAGCCCAAGTGCTAGTCAAGCACCTGTCTTAGCTCCTATTCCCACTCCTAGAAATCAGAGTTCAAATGAAGCTTCCACTTCATCTCCAAGTGCCCCAAATGAGCTTCAAGAGGTCATGAAGCAATTGCAAAGTCTAGGCAATGAGCTGGTCACTCTCAAAAGACAGCAAGCTCAAGGTTTTAGACCTTCATATCAGCCTCAAGCTCAACCTAATAGGCAGCCATATCAGCCTCAAAGGCCACCCAATCCAGCTGCAAATCAGAATCAAGCAAGGCCTCCTGCCAATAGACCATTCCAACCCTATAATCCAAATGCCATATCTGCCTCTAAGGCATTAGTACCAGCACAAAATAACATTTCCCAGGAGTATGATTGGTGTTTTCCATGTAATGAGCCTCATAATCAATCCATGTGCTTCAACGGTGCTTTGACTCAAGCTTTAATGGTAACAACTACTGGTGTGGAGGGTGAGAACAGTCAAGAAAACAACCAACAATAAGAAACATTCCAACAGCAATCAACCCCAAATGACACCACATTGGTAAATTGGCAAGCAGAGGATTTTTGTGGCATGAACTAGGCAGTTTCTCAAGGTGTTGCAGCCAACACGAGGTCAAAAGGGAGAAATTTAGGTGAAGAACAGCCATTAGCCCCAGCCAATCCACAACCTTCCACAACTCCACAAATGATTGGCAAGCAAAGTCCCAGTTTCAAATGCACAAGGGCAGCCTAGAACAGCCCCTAGGCCAACTCAAATGCTAGCTGTTGCTGCCCACATACAAGGAGTAAATGTGCAAACCAAGGGACAGAAGAGAGATCCTTCATCACCATTTAGTATCATTGATCAGATGAAGAAGACAAACGTCAATATATCTATGTGGGAATCCCTATCCATCCCAGGCCAAAGAGATCTGCTGCAAGCTACCATGAAGGACTGGCCAGCTTCGAATCAGCAGATGCAAGACAAAGTGCTCACAAATGTTGCCCAGCCTGAAGGAAATCATGGAGCACAACAAGGTAGAATGCTGAAGCCTCCCCCTTTTTATGTTTTGTTAATCATTGGAAATCAGCTAGTGCATAATTGCATGATAGATTCCGGGGCAAGTAGCTCAGTAATGCCTAAATAGATAGCTGATCAGTTAGGGCTCCAGTATGAAATAACATCTAAGGGAGTAGTGCAGCTGGATGGGATAGCAATAGCAACAGTTGGAGTGATTAGAAATTTGAGTCTTACCTTGCATGCATGTCCAAATGTTGTTGTCTTACAAGATATATCAGTCATATACCTTCCACCACTCTTTGCCCTATGTTTATCAAGGGACTTCACTGCCAAAATTGGGGGATATTTGTCCGCTGATTGGTCTCACATGCTATTCAGAACAAGGTATGGAACTAAGGCTAAAATTAGGTCAAAACCTATTGCAAACTTCCACATTGAGCCCTATACTCCAAGTCAGATTAATGCCAATTGCTCAGCATTTGATCAAGAAGATCACCCAAATAGGGATGAAACTGACACTAAAATTGGAAACATCCCAGATCTAACTCTTGATGAATGGGCAAACAAGGTACATGCTTTTGATCCTTATCAAGGAATAGAAGAATTTGAGCTGGGAGTCTATTGTATACACAAAGAAAGTCAACCTATTCCTAGCATCACCAAGCCAAGCCACAAGGATGACAATGAGGTATGGCAGCTGTTTTTGTGATGGATCAAGGAGTAGACAAGGCGCAGGAGGTGGAGCCATGCTTATTTCACCTCAAGGAGTAAAGTATTATTCAGCTTTTATATTTCAATTTGCATGCTCTAATAACACTGCTGAATATGAAGCCTTGGTGCAAGGGATGCATTGGGCAATCAAGAGAAAAATAAAGAACTTGCAAGTTTTTGGGGATAGTGAATTGATTGTAAATCAGGTCAAGGGACAACATGCTACCAAAAATGATCTACTCAGATGCTACAAGAACAGAGTGTGGGACCTCATGGAAGATTTTGAGGGTTTCGGCATCAAAGCCATCCCTAGGAAAGAGAATCAAGCTGCTGACAGGCTTGCAGCAGTTGGGTCAGCTTTTGACATTGTAGAAAACATTCAACAAGATAAGGTATAGCCAAACATCCACGTGATTGTGAGGCCTTCAGTGCCGGATAACAATGTCAGTTGGCAGGTATTTGAGAATGACCAGCAAATCATCCACTTCTTGCAAGAGGAAGCTGAGTTCTCAGCTAAGAATCAAGAGAAGTTGGAACAGCAATATGGTGACCAGGTGATACAGCTGAGAACTGACAAGCTGCCTAAGGGACTTATCACTTTGGAGTCCATTTTCAACCCCAATGATCAGTTTAGAAAGGAGAAAGCAAACATTCAGGTCAAGAGAGAAGATTCGGTATCCATCTTGGTAGAAGAGAACAAGCCATTGCAAATTGGAAGGATGACAACTGAGCAAGAAAGGTGTGAGTTCATAAAGCTATGTCAAGAATTCCCTGACGTGTTTGCTTGGAGCTATGAAGACTTGAAAGGTTTCAATCCCAACTTAGCTCAGCATACCATCGAATTGGATCCAAATACTAAGCCTGTCAGGAAGAAACAGAGACCAGTCAATCCGCACATGGAGCCTCTCATGAGGAAAGAATTGGACAAGCTGATTGAATCAAGAATCATATTCCCAATCAAGCATTCTAGTTGGGTTGCCAACTTACTTCCAGTCAGGAAGAAGAGTGGAGAGATCAGGCTGTGTGTTGACTTCAGAGATTTGAATAGAGCCTCTCTCAAGGACCATTATCCACTCCCTTCCATGGAGCAAATATTGCAGGTCGTAGCTGGTTCAGAAAGGTTTTCACTACTTGATGGTTACTCAGGCTTCAATCAGATTATGGTAAAGGAGGAAGACCAGTTCAAGACAGCCTTCACAACCAAATGGGGCACATATGCTTACAAGAAGATGCCATTTGGACTGTCGAACACCGGAGCAACATTCCAGTGAGCTATGGATATGGCATTCAAAGGCTTGATCAAAAAGACAGTGCTAATATACCTAGATGATATTACTGTCTTCTCAAAGAATGCTACAGACCATCTCTTTCACCTCAGGCAAGTGTTTCAGAGGTGTAGAAAGTTCAGAGTGTCCTTAAATCCTAAGAAGTGCATCTTTCTTGCACATGAAGGGAAGCTCCTTGGCCATATTGTCTCCAAGGAAGGATTAGCAATTGATCCAGAGAGGGTTGAAGCCATAAGATCTCTACCATTGCCAAGCCACAAGAAAGCCCTTCAGAGTTTCCTGGGAAGGATAAACTTTGTTCGGAGGTTTGTCCCAGATTTTATAGCCCTTGTCAAGCCCATCATGAAAATGTTAAGGAAAAGCATGGCTTTCAAGTGGACGGCAGAAGGAAAAGAGAGTTTTGAAGCAATCAAGGAAGCCATCTCCCAAGCACCCACTCTCATCAACCTAGACTTTTCCAAGGATTTCATCCTCTATGCATTTGGAGGTGATGACACTATTTTTGCCATTCTGGTACAGCAGAACAAAGATAATGATGAACAACCGATTGCCTTCTTCAGCTAGAGCCTAGATGACTGCGAAGTGAGGTACTCTTTTATTGAAAAGCATGTGCTTGTAGTAATCAGAAGCTTGAAGAAATTCAAGCATTTAATCTCAAAAAACAAGGTCCAGTTATTGGTCTCACATGCTGGGGTTAAGGACTTCCTCCTCAACAAGGATTTGAATGAAAAAAGGGCAGGTTGGATCACCCGTGTCATGGAGTATGACATTGAGATCAAGATCACCAAGCTGGTAAGAGGGAAAGGATTGTGTGAGCAGCTGGTTATGGGGAAGCAAAAAGATGTTTACAACGAAGAAGAGGCTGTTTTCACAGTGCAAGACAGCCATGAGCCGAGTGGCAGGCAAGAAGAAGACAATGCTGCCCCGACTCCTTGCTGGACCCAAGGCATTTTGCACTTCCTACAAACAGGCCTATGCCCTCCAGAAATGAGCAAAGTGAAGAGGAGATACTTCAGGTTGCAGGTTGTTCCATATACCATCATTGATGGAGTTTTGTTCAAGAAGGATGTGAATGGAGTGCTGGTGAGATGCATTAACATAGGTCAGATCCAAAGGCTATTAAAAGAGTTTCATGATGGACCAGCTGGTGGCCATTTTGCACCAAGAGTGACAGCTCTAAAAATCATGAAGGCTAGTTATTATTGGCCTAAAATATTTAGTGATTGCTATGCATGGATCAAGAGATGTAAGAATTGTGCATTCTTCACAGGAAAAGAGAGACTCGCTGCCCTTCCATTACATCCAATCTCAGTTAACCAGCCATTCATGCAATGGGGTTTAGACTTCATTGGAGCCATCAATCCCAATTCAAGCTAAGGGCACAAATGGATTTTGACAGCTACGGACTACTTCACCAGATGGACAGAAGTAGTAGCACTCAAAGAGGTGAATGAGTCTAGCATCTTGGACTTTTACGAGGGGATAACTACCAGATTTTGTGTACCTGCTACAATAGTCTCTGATAATGCATTGGCATTCATTGGATCTAAAGTGACTGAGTGGGCTGTCAAGAACGGGATCTACCTGAGCACTTCATCAAACTATTACCCTCAAGGTAATGGCCAGGCCGAGTCTACAAATAAGAACTTGCTGAGGATCATTAGGAGGACTCTTGATGAGAATCAAAGGGCTTGGCATACCAAACTGAAATCAGCCTTATGGGCTAATAGAATCACTCCCAAAAGATCCACACATAATTCTCCATTTAAGCTTGTCTATGGAAGAGAGGCAATCTTGCCCATGTCACTTGAGTTGCCATCATTGGAACTCATGAAGCAGTTGGAGTTGCTTGAATTTGGGCCTATGGAGGTGAGATATGCAGAACTGATGGAGCTGCAAGAGATTAGAAATCAGGCATCCCAAGCAATGGAAAAGGATCAAGCTTTGATCAAGAAGACCTTTGACAGAAAGACCAAGGATAGATCTTTTCAAGTTGGAGATCTAGTGTTGAAATGGGATGCAGATCGGGCAAAACCAGGAAGGCATTTCAAATTTGATGCCATTTGGAGTCGCCCATACATGGTCACAAAGCACAAGAGCAACAATGCTTTCCAATTGGCCTCATTGGATGGTGAAGAACTGCAGATTCCAGTCAATGGAATCTACCTCAAGCATTGCCTCTAGAGGGAAGTTCACTACCTTGTAAATATTAATTAGATTTTCATTCCTCCAAGTGCTTGTGCACATTGTCCTGTTGTAGTTAGGTTTCAGTTTCCCTAAGTGCTTCGGCACAGGTTTTGCTGCTCTCAGATTGTTTTTTACAGTTTAGAGTGTTGCTGGAGAAGAAGTTACAGTATCAGGCTCGTTTCAGGTTATTGCTTATAACTCCATGCCCAATGGATCGCTAAAAGGCCACTGATCTTCTACCTAGCAGGCAGGTGACCCCGCTGAGTCGCCAAATTGTTATCCAAAATTCACCCCCCCAGGCTAATTTTGATAACATGCATCAGAATATTCAAATCCCAAGAAAATTGATTGATTCAGAGCAAAAATCAGGTTTCTAGGGTCCCTTCAGAAAATTTTCTAACTCTCCTGTCCAGGCTGAAAAGAGCAAGCTCTGAGAAAATGCAGAAAAAAGTTGCAGAAGGCAAGTAGGTTGATCCAGAAAAAATTATGAAAATCGGCTAAGTCCTAGCTCCTTGGGACAGCCTTTGGGACGTGTGGGACAGAAAGACATGTGCATCGGCCGAAAAGCCTCCAGGTGGCCCGCTAAGCATTTGGGACAATCTGGGACAAAAAGGCGCGAACCGTGCCGAACCGGGCAAAAAGAGTCAAGTCAGATCCGAAACAAAGTAGGACAAGCAGGACAAAGAAGGCGTGAACCAGCTGAATCAGCCAAAATGAGAACAGATGGTCCTAAAGCATTTGGGACATCTGAGGACAAAAAGGACGCGAACCGGCCGAGTTCGGCCGAAATGAGAACAGACGGTCCTAAAGCATTTGGGACATCTGGGACAAAAAGGCATGCGAACCGGCCGAATCGGGCGAAAAGAGGTCAAGTCAGTCTGAAACAAAGTGGGACAAGCAGGACAAAAAGGTACGAACCGGCCGAATCGGCTGAAATGAGAACAGACAATCCTAAAGCATTCGGGACATCTGGGACAAAAATGCGCGAACCGACCGAATCGGCCGAAATGAGAACAAACGGTCCTAAAGCATTTGGGACATCTGGGACAAAAAGGCCCGAACCGGCCGGTTCATCTGAAATAAACACAAGGAGCACAAGGAAAAATGGGACATAGGGACGCGTGGGATGTGGATCGCCGAAAGGGCTGAGAACCAACCAGATCACGACACGTGTCACCAGGAGAAAAAGGTCAAAAAGTCAAAGGGTGAAGTTTCGAGCATTGGCCCGAACCAATGGGATAGTGCCATGTGTCCCAGCTAGGGCCCACAAGGAAATTTAAAAAGATAGCCCACCAAGAGGTGGAGGAGAGAGAGTTTCTCAGTGAATCAGAGCCTGCCATGTGTCATCCAGGTGGTGAAGCGCGGGGAAAAGTATTTCAAAATCACGTCTTGGTCTCGTTCCGTGCCCTAAATCTTCAGATCGTCATATCTTTTGATCCAGAGCTCAGATTTGCACGTTCCTTATATCAACAGAAAGCTTGTGAGATTCTCTACACAATTCTAGGGTCAATCTTGACATTTTGATTCAGTTTGGAGAGAGAAAATCAAGAAACTCCTCTAGCACGAAATAACAAGCAGAAGTAATGCTTCAACTAACAACTTTAATGCAGCAGACAGTTCGCCGCTTCTGTTAGGCAACCCGCCATTTTTCCAGGATCCACCATTTCTACCATGATGAGATGAATTGAATGCAACCTGGGGGTGGTTGGGGTAGATTTGGCTTTCCCTTCTCTCTTTCCTCTCTTATTCTTTCTATATATTGTAATGAGGAGCTTCTTTTCAAGGGGAACATTTTTCTGTTTTGCCTCCTCCCTTCTTCTCCTATCAGGTGAATTTGTGGAATTCGAACCTCTCATTTGAACTGTAATACTATTCTACCTCATGGCATTCTGTAGTGTATTGTATCAATCTTTGGAGCAAATAATGCATGTCTGTGGATGATTCTCAGCCCTCTCTGTGTTCTTTTTGCATCCTCCTGGTCTTTCACTACAAGTTTTGTTATCTGTGCATGATCTTATATCAAATTTGAAATGGTTTGTGTTCACTGGCAAAATAGGTGTTCTTCATTCGTCGGTGCATCACCTCTATTAGCTTAGATTTATTTTATGCATCTTCTTACCTTGTCTCCTTGGCAGATTAGATTAGGTTTTGAGAAAACCCTCTGCATATTTCATGTGCGTCTGAACAGAGGAATAGGAACCAGCCTTCTCTGGAGAATCCTTTCTCATTTTTTCAAGTCCCACACTTGGAGAAAGGATTCAATGTTATGCAATCACACTGGATGCCAGGTGATCAACCTAGAAACTTGATCTGCATCCAGGGGTGCTGTGATTTTGCACTAACAGTGACCACTATGGAATTTTTTCCCAAACATGGAAGGTTATGGAAACACAATAAGGCATTTTAAAAGACAATTTATTGATTTTGACCATTTTTTACCGTGTTGACCAAGATTGTGCCCACCGGGGCCAATTTATGCACTCTGAGAAAACCCTAAATCTTGAAGACCTGCAATGTCTTAGAGTTTCTTCCTTAAGTCCCTTTTTGGGTACAAAGTCCCATAGGCTCACGTTATCTAATTTTTCTGAGTGTGCAAAATTAGATAACATGTTTTTAAAGCAACATAACGAGGGACCCCACCAATGTATGTTAAACATAAGCATATTGCGATGATGTAGTTTTTTATGTTAAACATACATCGAATATAAATGTTTGCCATTATCTGTCGTTTTAATGGATTTTGACCTCGAAGTGAAGAGTTACATCAATGGATTTACTCTGTTTGGTCTCACGATTGCGAGATCCAACTATGTGCCAAGGGTTTTTTATTGTTCAGTTCTCCTCCCCTTTAGATTATCAATAGGTTTTGAATGAGGGTCCCTGGTTTTTAGGTAGGGCTGGCCTTTTTATTACACCATGGTTTCTAGATTTTGATCCTTCTTCTATGGTAGTCTCAAAAATGTCAGTTTGGGTTCATCTACCCAATCTTACTCTCCTCTTTGGCATCCTTAGGTTTGTGTGGCTATTGGTGATTCTCTTGGTCAATTCATCAAGTTGGATGATGAGTGGTCTAAACAAAGGCTATTCACCTATGCTCATATCTGTATTTAGGTGGATTTTAGCGAAGTTCTTCCACAAAAATTTTAATTAATCCATGATGGCTTCAAGTGGATTCAAATTCTCAACTATGAGAACACATCCTTTCAATGTCGGTTGTGCCATCAAACCGGGAACCTTCATGAGGCCTGCCCACTCTCACCCACTTAAAATAAACAGAAGAATAATAAAGGGGCTTCTCAATGGCCTAAGGGTTGCCAACGATTCTCTACGCTAGAAGTCAAAGGCCAGTAAGAAGTTAGAGATTAGCCAGACGACATGACGGTCAAACTTCTCCATGCTAGCGGTGGTGCCAAACGGATGCATGTATCTAACTCTTACGATTCTAACCCACTCTAGATGGCCTGTGTCTTGATCCTCCTCTTAACCTGACACCCCAGCAAGTGCCATGGACCATTGTCACATGTGCAAAGGAGAAGAAGGGGTGTTTTGAGCGTCATGTTTCTTGTTCTCCATTGAACCTGAGTAACTTTGTATTTGGTGTTGCTCAGGCACCTCTATAATTGTTTCATCTTGTTGTTTTGCCAGGCCTAATCTGTTTGTGGCTTTGGGGCGTGCTCTCATACCACCCACTTTTTTGTTGAGAGAATCTTGTATCATGTTGCATTTAATATAATATAAGATCCCCTTTCATCATACAATATAAATGTTTGATATCGAATATAGGAAAACCCGGACATCATATTTTATATATGTTTGGTATAATGTTTTGAAATATGTTATCGTAAACTACAATTCCATCATTTTCATTTTCATTTTGATGTGTGGATGACATGTTATGTTATTGATATCTATATGTTGTAATTTTTTGAAAATATTTTATAAGTATGGCTCGACCAAGATTGCATTTTGAAAATGAAGAGGAAAGAATAACACGTCAAAGAGAATATCAAATAAAATATCATAGAACAATATAATAAGAAATGAAAGATGCACAACAAGAGGAACAAAGGAAAAATATAAATGATAATGATAGAAAAATATTTTCTGAACACATGGCTCAATTAACAAATGAAGAATTAGATGCAGAAAGATGACAACATGATAACAATGTTGGGGTTAGCACAAGGTTATACATATAACATATCAGACCTAAGCATAAATGCAATAAAGGTAGATATTCTACCAGAAGAAATATACAGAACAAGAGATATAAATCAATGCCAGATTTAACGTGGTTCACCTAGTGTGGGCTACATCCACTAAGAAACAAGCCGATCTATTATCCAAAGCTTTCAAAAGATATAAATTGAAGATTTACAATCTTCCACAGCTCTCTGATGTACAGTACTTTGTTTCTCTCAAGCTTCTCCCTTTTCTCCAAGAATTCTCTCTCACATAATTATTTTCACAATAATCATCAACTTACTCAATCCTTACTTCTAAACCCTAGCTTTCATGCCTATATAGGCATATATAAACTTAGGGCACTTAGCCATGCAATCACAATCAATAGATCTGCTTTAATACTAAAATTAGATCTAATTCCCGTGAGTTAAATAAAAAACTCACACATAGGTAAACGACATCGGTTAGCCCTAACCAATTTCGGTTCCTACTTTCCTGACCGATGTCAGTCATAGGTGACCGATGTCGGTCCTTTCATAACTGATGTCAGTTACTGTGTTTTTCTACAAGTTTAATATTGCATTCTAAACTGAAGTAATTGAGCTCCACAACTCAACAAACAATTCGTTTACAATCACTTCAAGATGAATCACATGTATCAAGAACAAAACACAAAATTTAATTCATTTAGATCACTTTTCTGAGGAAGAAAAACAAGAATGTAAATATTTGATTACATTATTTATGTAAATGATTTTATAAATTACACAGTGTTTTGAGTATCTTAGTGAAAACACTATTAAAAATCAAACAGAAGGTTATAAATATGGAAAAGGAATCCATTTTTATAGTATCTTATTCTCTTTAGTTCATATTATTCTTTGATTAACCTTACTAATTATTAGAACCTAAATATCATATGATTGTTTTCTATTACATGTATGTGGATTTTTTAAGTATATAAATAATTAGAGAATTTTTTGAATATACTTTATAGGTATGGCTAGACAAAGATTAAAATTTGAAAATGAAGATGAAAGAAGAGCATATCAAAGACAATATCGCTGAAGAAAACAACAAGAAATGACATATGCACAATGAGAGGAAAAAAGGAAACGTCGAAATGATAATGCTAGACAAAGATTTGTAAAACGGGGGGCTGAATTAACAAATAAAGAATTAGATGTAGATAGACAACAACATGCAAATAACATGATAAGAATTAGTGCACGATCATATCCCAATGAATCTGATATATCAAGAACAAGGTTACAAAGAAAGATTCATTCCAATCAGTTATAAGAGGAAGAAATACTACACAGAAAGGAACTTCAACTCGAAGCATCTCAAAGGAATTGTCATAGATTGGTTGGTAATGTTGAAGATAATTATGAAGTATGACATTCAACATCAATGGATCACATAATTGAGACACCATAAAATTTGGCCCCAAGATAAAATGGATGTCAATGTTAGAAATAATGTAGAGAATAATAGTGTGCAAGAGAAAACAACATTACAACCAATACAAAACAATGAGAAAAAGAAGAATGCAAAATAATTATTTAAAAGAGGTGTCAACAATCAAACCTGGAAGAAGAAGAAGAAGAATGCAAGAATCACATAATGAGAGAGAACAAAATATATTTTATCCCAATGGAATGCTTGAGATAGATTTTAATACCTTCCAAATGATTTTTTGACATGGTCTTGATAGCCCTTGTTTTTACCGATCATGTGTTATATTTTTCAAGAATGCTACCTTGGAATAAAAGTTTCTCGAACACGTGAAGGACCTATGTATACTAGATGTCGACAAGAGAATGGTCATCCATGATTTTTCAACATCAAACAATATGGATCCTGGGCCACAAAACGCCAGAACTTGCAAACTTAACTCAAGTTGAGGAAATGTTGATAGCCCATGTTAACCCAATCCGACAAGTGACACATGCAACTAGAGGTCAATACAAATATAAAGGTCACACGATAAGTTTTCCTCAAGAAGTACAAGAAATTGCTAATCTTTTTTGACATAGATTGAAAGATTTGTCGATGATTATTTTTTAGAGGAGAGATCAACATGGAACAAATTACCATTTTACAGTCAATAGAGAGTGAGTTTATAATGCAATAAAATATAAAATAGAACATAATAAGTTCTATTTAGATGTTCAGATTGATGAAAATACTCTAAATGAACTTCCACATCATTTTGATGGAAATGTATTTGAGCACTTGAACTACGACCATATGGAGTTTGATTCTGACGCAAATGAAATTATATTTATAGGTCCAACCATTGAGATATAGCAAGGAAATGTCATTAGTCACACACCATCTATGGCCACTAAACCACTCAATGCCCCAAGGGATATGGAATTAATCCATGCATGGGTAAATAACCCTCATGTAGACCCTACAACAATGATTGATTGGATGGGGAGAGGAATATCTCCTATCGATGAGTATGTGACACTAGGATTACTCAATGGAAAATGTGATTGGTTAGAACTACGGTTAAAATAAGTACGTCTCCATGAATTTGTAAAACAATTACTTCGATATAGGGATCACATGTTTGGACGACATCCCCGATTCAGGTATTACACATCAAACATGATCATGAGACATTATGCACAAAATTCATCTGTAGTGTTTGTCAAGAAAAATCTCCAAAATTTTAAAATCGCCATCAATGAGTTATGTGAGCATATGGAAAATATGTCAAATTCACATTTGGTTGATCGTTTGATGTGGTTTGAAACATCCTTAAGGGGTACAAGGTCCTATTGGGAAAAATGTCATGGTCAATTAACTAACATGTTGCATCAAATTGGATCACCTACTATTTTTTTCACATTGAGTGCAACGGATATGTATTGGTCAGATCTGCACACATTAATGCCTGGAACACCACCGAATAATCTAGGGAAAGCACAAAATTGGCAAAGGAAAAATACCATTGAATATCCTCATATAGTGCCACACTACATGCACCTACGACATACACTTTTCTAAAAAGAGATATTGCTAAAAGGAATGAAAGTCAAAGATTATTGGTCAACATATGAATGTACGCATAGAGGCTTGCCACATGTGCATGGATTTATATGGTTAGAAGGGGCACCAAATATGGACAAACTTGATTGGATGGATGATTTTCAATGTATAAATGCTGAAAAATACTTCCATTCTATTGTCCATGCATGAAATCCTAGGGAGGACCCACACCAATGAAACGTACACGTAATTTATATAGAATTCTTACATTCTCAAAATATATGATATATTCTTATGTGCTATGAATTATAGGTCTACCGAAATTTTACACAACATCCATGTCTTCGAAATACGAGATAACTTACACTAGTGGATATGGAACGTGACTATGAAGAGATTATCAACTATGTAAAATGACATAATATGTTTAAAGAGAGTGCCTGCCTACATAAGAAAAGAGGAATAATGGTTTGTAGGTAAGATGTTAATTTTTTTGAATGATTACATTGAAATTAAAAATATATATATGTGTGGAAGAACTAATAATGTATTATTATCTTTTGCAGGTATAGTGCATTGTGGCCATTGAATCTCGAGGGATCAAAGTTATATCAAGACTCAGAGATAAGAGATAAAAATTGTGAACCTACGAGAAATGATGAAAGAGCAAATATACACAATTGCTACATATTACAATTGTGGAGAGAAAATGTAGATTATCAACCTTTTCTTTCCAAGCATGTCGTAATCAAGTACATTGCAAAGTATGCAACAAAATCAGAGAAGATTTCTAAAACTTATCATGAAATGTTGATGCTGATTATAAAAATTGAAAACCCAGATCAAATGGAAGCAAGAGCATATAGGAGACTTATAATTGAAAAAATTGTTGAAAGAGACATTGGCGCACAAGAAGCATGTCACATGTTGTTGGAGCTTCCATTGGAAGAGAGTAGTAGAGTATTTATCAATTTTAATGTTTCACGTGAGGTGTTCAAACTAGTAACAACAACTGATGATGATGACCATGAAGAACATGCAAAAAATTTCATTGATAAGTACAAGAGTAGGCCTTTTTCCATGGAAAGTGTGTCACTTATTGATGTTGCTAGATCTTGGATGTATAATTCAAGGAGAAAACGAGATAAAAAAAATGGGAGGTTAATAGTTTCTAACATGTTGTAAGAGTATTCCCAAGGTTTCCATCCATCCCTTTGCGTGAATCGCATAAATGGGTTGGTTTTTGTTGGTCAGAATTGTTGCTTTACAAGTCGTTTCGTGATATAGAGAGAGATATCGGACTTGATTCTGATTCAATAAGTTCAAAATGGGATTCATTCAATTATAATCCATGGCATGTTGAGAGGAGCACTACTATAGAAAACGATAATAATAACAATAATTTTGAAGATGAAACTAATCAACATATTTAATAAAACACAACAGAACATGAATGGGAAATTATATGTAGGCTTCATCACGGTCATATATTTCAAGTGATTGAAATAGATATGTTGGGAAGAAGAGATATTGACAGACAAACACCATTGAATGATGACTATCGAGGTGAATAGTACACAAGTAAAGCAATAAAATTCATAAGCAACATGAAAGATAATGGGTTGGCTATAGACGATGAATTAGCCCCAAATTTTAATTATGACACCTTGGGTGCTAAATAAAAACAAGCACTTGATATAATAATGACAAAATAATATTCAACATCAAAATAACATGACATGATAGTTCAAGGAACAACAGGAACTCAAAAATCCTATGTGATTAATGTGATTCATCAAGAAATTTTTTATTCATCATTTCCATAATTTTCTCCTCTTTTATTACTTACACCAACAGGAGTTGCAACATTTAATATTGGTGCCTCAATGATCCATTCACATTTTTGAATCCCTATTTCAGATTTTGCAAAATTATAAGGCTCAAGACTTACAACATTCCAACAAGAGATATGTCACATAAAATCTTTATTGATTGATGAAATGAGCTTCATCGGAAAAAGTTTGCTAGAAACCATAGACTCCCGACTTCATCAAGCTTTCCCTGAAAAAGCCGATATCAGTTTTGGTGGCGTTTCTATATTATTTTAAGTTCCATAGTTGAATGATAACTAGTATCATGAATAATGACAATAATAATGATTCTATGTTTGTCATTTATTTTTAGAATGAAGAATGGTGGTGCACACAATATGGACCCTTGATCTCAAGTTCAAAATATTTTTTCATACATCCTTCAATATAACTACAATTCATGCATTTTCCACTTTCTATTCTCCCATGTATGTAATCCCTCACTACTAATATGACATAAATGTAAGAAAGAACATCAGCATTCAATTAAGGAATCATGTAAATATTTCTTCTAATTCCTCTCATTCTTTCATCTCAAATAAAAAAACTTCCGTTGGTGGTGATTTATGTTCATAAAAAATACATGGGAAGAAGGTGGGAAAAAAATGTGCACATTAGATAAAAAAACAAGAAAATAACAAGGGAAACATGCTGCGAAGTACTGCCCCAGCAAAAATGTTGGGGATAAGGAGTGAATGAGAAAAATAAAAAATCCTAGGATTGATCTTGGTGGCGAAATTACACAGGCAAAAGAAAAATAAGACTTACAAACCTTATAAAATAAGTGTTTTGAACTATTTACTAGTTATTGCATTCCTTTGGAGACAACTACGACACACTTGGAATGATTTCTGATACATTTCTCCCACTCGTGTGTGTCATGAAAGTTGTGTCGACAGGGCATCCAGTTGTCAAATTTTTCTGACCGACTGTGGGAGTAGGAATGCTCTGCACCGTTTCAATTGACAGGGGATTGTCCACACAAATGAATATGAGACCGCCTTCACCTTCGACAAGCGTGGGCTCTTTAACGGTGATTTTCTTGCCTCGAGGATAAATTTTCCTAGCAAAAGATTGATCAATAGATAATATATCTGGAGAAACAATGGTAAGAGCCACTGCATTCCCAGTCTCTGCCTCCTCGAGGAGAGTGTAAATTATCCCAAATTTGAAAGGCTTAACGCAGAGCTAGCCATACAACACCACACAATCATTCCTCTTCCCTATTTCCAAATCCTTGAGGTTTACCGAAACAAGCTCATCTACAGCTTCTGTGGCTTCATGAGCCACTCCGTATTCCTCTTCACCTGTGTCTTGCAAGCCTAAAATGTTTGCAACATCAGGATGTGTGAGATACATGCCATCTTTGTTATGAATTGAGGTTAAACGATGCCTATCAAAATTCGTGTATGCAGCCAGAATAACATATATATCATCACCTGCTCCAAGAATGCCAAGAAGCTTCTCATAATTTTGGGGCTATAAATATTCTACCGCATCAGGTGATGATTTTCCAAACATACCTGTTTTTCCTCCTTCAAGTGAAAACTGTTGAGAAGGCTGACCGAATGTATAGGAGCCCAGCCATTACTGCATAGGATGAGATCAGGAGCATTCAGATATGACGGTCTCTTGTTCCGCTGAATTTCACTTGCTCTGATGTTCTCAAATGGCCATTTCCTGCTCTTTGTCTATGAAAGCCAAATGTTCTACACAAATATTTTCAAAAAATGAGTATCGATTTAGGAACGAGTACAAAGTTAGGAGGAAAACCTGCATTTAAATTTACTGTAATTACCATGAAGCAAACATGCGAAAGACACAAATTTATTTAAAATTTGATTAAATCAAAGCAAATTAGTTGAATTGTTCATTATGAAATCAAAATGCAATAGATCAATGTCAAATACCCTAAATCTTGGCTAAAGTGTTGGCTAAGATTCCTAGCCAACACAATTCTTTTTCTTCCCGCTTTTGAAACTCAAGATTGTTCCCATGTTTGTTCAAATTAATCTCTTTGCTTTTAGCCCATGATTTTTGTCTGTAATTTCAGAATACTTTATAGCTAAGTATCAGTTGGTGGGTTTTGAGAAATGGAGGCAAGCTCTTCTCCCGCAGCAGTGGAAGAAACAGAAATAGTTCATGTGGGTGCTAACATACAGATTCCTCCTGTGGCTGCAATGGAAAGACCTAGAACGGGGACTACCGACCAATTCGTAAAACTGTACTGTAATTATTTCGCAGTAGAGTTTTTCAATCGGTGGGACTTATATTGCTACAATGTAAGCGAAATCCACTCCTGTCTGACCTTTTGTATTGACATCACCGCAACGTTTTGGAAAATGAGAATTGACAAAGTACCTAGTCCCCACAACCTGTACTAAATATCATGACATCATTTTTTTCTCGAAATTGCTGAAGGCCACAATAACATCTTAATGTGTAGGCCAATCAAATTGTAGATAAATGACATTTTGTAATTATTTTGTTAAGAAATGTGCAAGTTTAGTAATATTTATTATGGATTTCAAAAGTGTTTATTAATTTATGAAAATGATAACAAACTTTGATTGGTTGAAAAGTGTGAATAATAATAACTGGTTATACAATTGTGAAACCTATAGTTATACTGCCTTGGGCAGTACTAATAAGAGATATGATAGGTCCCCTATTAAAACATTAAAAAACAATAATGTTAGAAATAGTAATGTTGGTGAAAGTACGTCCATTGCGAAAAAGCTTGTAAAATATAAAAAAAAATGTAGGAATTCATCCCCGTGCGTGCTATTAATTAGAAAGCCTCTTGAAAAATGTATTCAATTCATCATATTATAATAGTCATGTTTAGATTGGGTTCTTTGTGGAATCTGTTATAAATGTTTTTTACATTGTAATAATGATATTTCTCAACTTCAACATTCACATTGTTAAAATCAATTACCCTTATGGTCATTTTAAATATATAAAATTAGAAAATTATATCTAGTAAATAAACTATTACTACATTTAATTTTGCTAAATTCCTTTAAAAATTATGAAAACTTCAACATCTCTAATCTTCTTTAACAACTTCCTCATATTAGAATGCCACAAAATGCCAATATTTCGAAATAATAGGGGAAATAATATACACATGAAAATGTTTCAAATTTAATGTGTGTTAAGATATTAGAATGCTAAGGATGAAGTTCCAAATACAAATCCATAAGGAAAAATCTTGCAATTTTTATATATTGTTTCTTGGGCAAGCTTGGAGATTAACGTGAGTAGTAAAATTACAAAAAATGGACAATAACAACACCAAGTTAGGGATCAATATTGAGAGGTTTACTACAAATATACTTGAAGTTTCAACTTCTATCTACTTTCTCCAACATGTTTTTTTTATTTGATTGAAAATGTTCTAATAAGTTTGTACTATTGGATTAGGGAAATATAACCTCATCAACACTATAAAATATGCACACGTGCCTTCTTTTGCAACAAGAAACATCCCATTTCATTTTCTCACTCCAACATTTATTTATGCTTTCAATATATATGCATCCACCATACATGCATGCCTTCTTATAATTGTTAAGGAAATGAACCATTTGAGGGGAAATCTATTGCATCCTTCCAGGAATTTGTCAATCGTATCTACTATATTATCATTATGAAATGATATTTTTAGGTCTTAAATTTGTTTCCATTGTTGACATGCACCTTTAAGAGTTGTTCCCATACCAAAAACATCCCCCTTTCGGTGGATGGCAAATCATTCTTATTGATAAATTGTGAAATCTTCCCCTTATCGAGGATATCCCAATGTAAGTTAGTAAATATTATGGTTCAACCTTATGGAAAAAATTTCTCATTTCAAGAGACATTTTTTACAATTAATCGTCAATAAAGGAAGTGACCAAAGACAGGTCAATTTCAAGTAAATTCTTCTCAATATACAAATTTTAGAGGCTCATTTCAATAAGTTGGAGATCCTCATGTCTCGAAAGGTATCTTTTCTTTTGGAAGACGAAAGCATGCATTTTTTATACTTCCCACAAATAGATTGGTGGACCAGTAAAGGAAGAAAATGTTAATAAACTCACTAAATATTTTTTTGGTATATGATTGTAGGAAATAATTTGTACTTTCTAGACTAGACATATATGTATATATGAGCCAACTTTGTATCTGGTCTCTTGCCCTCCAAAACAATCATCAAGTGACTATTACAGATAGGGCCCTTTCCCCTCAAAGAGAGATTGATAAATCAATTGGACCCTCTTACCCATACAAATTTCAATTTTTCTTGGGAGGTGGATATGACTATATATATTATCAAATTAAGGTTAGGTAGGTGGGCTCACACGATTATTACACATACTTTGTTGATAATTCCCAACATATTAACATCAACACACATTAATTTAACGTAATCAAGTGAGTTGAAATTTATTATATCAACAAACGAGAATGTTTGTGGATGTTAAGTTGACATACGAAATGAAATAGGTAATCCATGCAATTATTATATACAAGATATTGATGTGTGGATTTCATAATATTCACACAAAGTTGGTCTTGTGTTGTGACTTCATATATAAATTGGGCCCTCACTAAACTATACTCTCTATATATGTTTAAACTATACTTTCTAAATTTTTGTTAACTAAAGCTTGTTGCACATAACTTCAACACATTCCTTTTCCATTTCATTTCTTCCCACTCCATTTCAATTCCCTTTAGTTTATATTCTTAATTTGGATTTTAATTCATACATTTTATTTACATACCATAGCTCCTTCTTCCCACTCCATTTCAATTCTCTTTGGTTTACATTCTTAATTTAGATTTTAATTCATACATTTTCTTTACATACCATAGCTCTCCTATTGGTGTTTCTATTGCACCTTTAAGGTGCTATGGATGGTACTTAATTTTATTTTAAAGTTTGATTTGTAATAATAACAATAGGGGAGTAGAGTAGAGAGAAGGAATTCACATGGTAAGGAAAGAAAATTTTAGTTTATAATATATGCTAAATTAAGCTACTTTATCTCAAATAAAATCTCTATCAAATTTGAGATTACCTAACAATGGTATTAGTCCAAGAAAGGGAAAGAATAAAAAAGATTCACATAAAATTTAAATAAAAAATTCTTTACTAAGTACATTTACCATGTAATTATTCAACATATCATTAAAATAATATATCTCATTTTATTCTTCTAGTATCATATGTGCCAATATATCTAACTAAAGTAGAGACATTTTAACTTCATAGTTTACACTTCTTTCTTCATAGGTATAGGGTATGATTTAACTCTATAAAAGGAAACAAAATTTCCATTTATCAAGCTTCATGAGGTAACATATAACTATACAAAATAAGTAAAGAGTTTAAGAAATAATTTTATCTAATTGGAATAAAGTATTTATAATAACAAATAATAGAGTGCCTCCTACTAATCTATCAAATGAAGAGGATTAAAGTATTTATAAGGACTTGGCTGACATGGACCATGGGTTGGACATAACTCATTTGAATGAACAAGTTTTTCACATATTTAGTTTACATAAAAGCATCAAGGAGTGTACCGCAAATAATGTCAAACAAATAAAGAATAGATAAATCTCAACATTTGGCAATGTAATTGAGAAGGGTATCTTAGGATCATATCTCTTCGAAATAATATAATAATAATAATAGGTTTTTACAGTCTAGATGCGATTTATAGTATATGGGACTACCTCGTACGCTCATATGGGAGGCAACTAACTTTGCTACAAACGAGGCGTACATACCCTTACCCTCTGCAGGATTTGAATTTGTGCCCTCTATTTCAAGAACACATGTTCTTCACCATTCGGCCAACTGAGGCGTACATTAAGCCAACTCAGGCGTAATAATAATAAGACAATAGAAAGTTTTTATAATAGGATCATACCTCAGGTGCTTGTCATGGCTGCTCTCCTGCTCTGCTTCTGCTACCTCTCTCTCGCTGCGTGCATGGCATGCCCTGGGCTTCCGGTGCCTCTGCTCGACAGGGATCATATCCTGCTCAGTTTTAAATTGGATAAGTTGTGATGGGGGAAGCATTGCCCTGTGAAATAGACAGGAAATTCCCCGGTATTAGACACTTCCCAGCTGGTTTGGATAATACCCAAGCTTCCCTCGACCAAGTAAACGGCGGTGTTTTTCAAAAAAATTGCTTGTTTATTAGGGTAGCGTAGAGTTCGCATCGAGAAACACTCATATATGTATCGCAATTCTTTGATCATTTTATACAGGTTGGGTATTTCTGAAATTCAAAGTGGTGGATATACAATTTAAGTGTGTTTGCTCATTTATCATTTACAGATATGGATGTTAAGCCACGGGATCATAGTCTAGGCAGGATAGCGGACTTTATACAGAATGGGTTTGGTTCAAAATTTGTAGGGCATTGCTAAAGTTCTTGCAATAGTTTTCTGTAGATCTAATTGTTATTTTGAACATGTTATAATTTCATGTGGATGCAGGGGCAACAAAATGGGGCATTATTTTGTTCTATTCATGTGGATCAGGCATCTGTGGCGATGAAAGAGAGATTTGGACAGTATCAGGAAGTGCTGGAAGCAGGCTGCCACTGCGCACCATGGTTTTTTGGGTCCCAAATCCGAGGAAATCTTCCCTTGAGAGAACAGAAACTGGATGTCCGTTGTGAAACAAAGACCAAGGTATGTGTTAATATTTTTCAGTCTCCACAGATAGGTTTTTTTGAACTTTTCTGTATTTCCCTGTGTTAGAGTAGATAAGCAATAGACGAGTTCATAATTGCAAGACAAATATCAAATTCACACCTTGGTAACCCTAAATTTGATGTTGGTCTTTAGGTGTTTTCATAAGAATGTAGGGCATCTTGAAAATTTTCTTCAGCAGAGACAATATTTTTGTTTTGGTATAAAATATTGTTGCTCTGAAATTTTCTGTGTTGTTTCAAATTGTTGCAGGATAATGTTTTTGTGACTATGGTGGCCCCTGTTCAGTACCACGCCCTTGTAGAGAAGGCAAGTGATGCTTTTTATAAGCTAAGCGATACAAGGGGGCAACTTCAGGCTTATGTATTCGATGGTAAAGTTTTTCCCACGATTTATTCTAGAAAATATTGAAATTCTGAGTAAAAGTCTTTTTGATTTCCTTTTCAATCTTCTTTGCAAAGCAAAGAGAAACCCTAAAGAAAACAAATTCCAAAGAATGAAAGAGGATTTGGGCTGAATATCCAATCGATCTACATGGTGGCCTTTTCCCCCTGTTCACTCTGTTTTCATGTTTAATTTACAGTTGTCCGGTCAAGTGTCCCTAAGATGAACTTGGATGATGTGTTTGAGCAAAAGAGTGAGGTCGCTAAAGCTGTTGAGGAGGAACTCGAAAAGGTTAAATGATTTGAAACCCTTTTCATTTCATTCTTGATGATTTTCATTTATGTTTTCAACTGGTTACTGCCAAATATGAAATTTATCAGATATAAAATTGTATCATCTGCGCGGGGTTTAACATCTCTTATAAAGGATACATTTTGATTGAATGAGAAGCATCTCAAACCTTCTGAAACATTAACATCTCAACATCTTTTTTAGTACATATTCCTCAATTGAATTTTGATAAGAAATGTCAATTCTTGCTTGAAGGCTTCCAATTACCCTGGCCTGGTAACCTGGTTTGGGAGGGATCTTCTTAAAAGGTCTCCGTAGTGTTTTTCAAATTAATCCTACGAGCCTCTTGCCATAACCAGTTTGCAGCTATTCTTGATCATCCCATTGTCCCCAAGCAAGAGATCCTTCCCAATGAAGGTTACTAACAATCAGATAAGATTCAGATTGAAACCAATTCCAAAACGACTTGGCCATGGTACATCTTCAAACTTCTTTGTCACTTGCCCACATGTGGAATCTGTAATATTGACTCTCCCATGAAACCTTACTTTTAAATACATAGTGCTTAATATTGTTCTTAGTTTCTCTCTATTTGGTTAAGTTGGGCACTATTGTTTTCATTCCATAATCATTCATTCCACTGTTCTACATCAGCTGCAAGAATGAGGTTAGCAACACAAGAAAAAGTAGAGGCGGAGTAAAATTAGCCGGAGTCGAAGTATCTATCAGGGCTGGGTATTGCTCGACAAAGGCAGACAATTGTGGATGGGCTGACGAAACGTGCCTGGGACAACCACAAAAGATGTGATGGATATCGTGTTGGTTACACAGTATTTTGACACAATGAAGGAGATTGGAGCACATTCCAAGTCTTCATCAGTGTTCATACCACATGGACCTCGCACAGTTCATGATGTTGCTCAGCAGATCAGAGATGGACTGCTTCAAGGATCACATGCCCAACAGTTGCTAAAAAGGGCACACATTTTCCTGGTATTTTATCCCACAAAATATTTTGTTGTAGATCACCGTGACATTCCTTTACTATAAAATTCCAGACATAAAATATTCTTTGCATTAATTTCTTATACAAAATCAGGATACAAAATTGTATTTCCTAGTTGAATTTATTTCCGTTAGCATATAGACTATCATTTTCATTTTGCTGCATTAATTTGCGGTTTGGAAATTAACATTGGTGTGTAAAATGGATGAGAAAGTCACAAAATATAGCCACAATAAACAATCTAAGGTCTCTCTTCAAACAAATAGAAAAAAACAATGCTATAGTTGATGACGCAGATATAAAAAAAAATTGACCAAAACTGAGCTTTTGGCGAGAGTTAAAAGAACTAGGAATACTATGAACAGATGCAGGAAAGCAAAGGCATTGGTTATAGATGACATGAGCATGATTGTTGGGGAATTCTTTGATCACCTGAATCATTTGGCAAATGAATTGAGGGGGGCAATGGGGAACGAAACTAAAAGAGTGTAGGCTGGTTTGCAACCTGTGGTGACAGGGTATTTCTTTCAGCACTTCTTGAAGAAACACTCCCATTGCTGAAACTGTTATTACTACACTTTACTTGAATCCCCTATTTGCATGTCAATGAGAAAAAGGGCTGCCATTGGGTGTTCTTGATTGAGCCAGATGGTGGGAAGCTGGTGGACCTCCTTGTCCTAGAAACTCGAAGGGATTCTATAAGGAAAGCAACTCGTTCATTGCCTCAGATAAGGATTTCAAGGCTTGATTGTGAATGGACCCATTTTGTGAGCGAAGGATGGGTTACCCCTCTTAAGGGTCTCATGAGACAGACTGAGTTCCTCCAAACTCTTCATTTCAATTGCCTCGGGTTGCAGGATGGTTCCATGCTTAACATGTCATTGCCCATTATGTTGGCCATTGACGACTTGTAGAAGGAAGCAATTGGGCAGTCAAAGGACATTGCACTGGTGGATCAGAATGGAAAAGTTGTTGCAATTCTAAGAAAGTTAGTGTTCCCTCTCTTCCCCCGCATTTTGTTTCTTGATTATCTTTATCTCACATGTTGAATTGTTAGTTTTGAATAGGGGTGGTTTGATGTTTAGTTTAAACAGAATCAGATCTCGTAATCTTAAAAAATTTCAGACGGACGACTACGGGAATTTTTTCTCTAATTCCCAAAGTTTTATTTAGTTGATGCTCGCCAAGTATTTGACCAAATGATTGAAGGATACCTGTTCTCATGGAATATCATTATTGTAGCCTAATACTCATCAATTCCCAAGAATATAATGTCAAAATCTTCAAGCACAAAACACATAATAATCCATAACCATCTTCCAACGCCCTCAATAACATCGCCGAAGTCCATCTTTAAAAAAATCATTTCTTGTATAACTAAACATAAACACAGACTCTCACTTTAGCTATCATATTCCCAATTATTCGTATTGTGTATCTACGACTAGATTACATTTGAAGGATAAGATTGGATAGAAACATGGTACTTTTATAAATTTGAGGTCCAATTTTAGCCAGCCCAATGAAACCTGTGCCCATCTCCCTTATCTTTAGGCAGACCCATGAGCCATAAAATATTGTCTACTTGAGACTGCCCCTTGGTATGTAGATCCTGACACAAGGTTGGAATTCATGCCGTATAAAAACTGCCTAATTGAGACTACCCCTTCATGCATACATCCGCACACAAACTGGAAATTTCAATTCTACCTCTTATATATTGATCATACCCTATTTCGATCTCTAACTGAAATATATAAAAAACTAACTGTCACAATCCATCACTAACTGTCACAATTCATAGCAAAGAGCAATTCAAGTTAGTTTTTGGTGCATACAAGATCAGCCCTCTCAGCGACCATCCATGGGGAAGGTTGTTAAGATGCTAGAGGGACTTTTGCCTATTGAAAAACCACCTGCACCTAGACCTTTTGAAGGACTTTAGAGCAGTGCCAGCATCAATTGTAGCGTTTAGCATCTTCCTCATCCTCAGCTAATGTCTTTCTGTCCTAAATCTCAGGGAGGAATATGTAAATGACATTTTGCTTTGGAACTTTGTTATTTATTGACAAAAATTTCCTTCTTGAATGATTGAGCCTACCAAACTGGGGAGGTGTATATGAAGCAAACAAGCCATTGCTCTTTCTCTGTATATTATGCATAACTTATTGATTGAATATTTTCATTTTCTAATATCCAAGCTATAATATCAAATTTTGAAGTTACTTTGCAAGTCTTATTGTATAAGCAGACATCTAGGATGCAAGTAAAGATTCTAGACATTTTTCTACTTTGCGAATTACAGGAACCCAAAATTAGATAAAGCGGATATGACAAAATCCTAAAGATGCCTTCATCTGTAGTTTTTATTTGTTTCCTTTGGCATGTGTTTAAATATGCTTTAGTTGATTTGGAAACTTTACATTAAGGCTGTGATACAGCCTGGGTGATCTGTTGTGACAAGTGGGGATGATAGTGCTAATAAGTACTCAAATACTAACGGAGTTCCAATAAAAAAGGAAAAAACCTCCTCTTAGATCATAGAGCAGAGTAGTACAGTACTATATGGATTAAGTGAAATTGGCAGCTATCGTAGGAGTATCATTGTCACGCCATTTACACCCATACCAGTTGTAGTGTCTACACTGAGAGGAGCACTTGAGATTCCATTCTTTTCTATGTTTTTTTATGGTAGGTAAACAATCAAGGGACTAGCTATTGGAGTTGAGCCTTGTTCTCTCTGCAGTAAGGGCCACAACTTTGCCACTTGATCAAGACCTGATGTATTCATTTCTTTTTGTTTATCCATCAAAGATTAAACAGCACCGAAAGGTGCTTAACTTCAATCACAAACTTACCAAGTAAAAGCAGGCTACATTGATGAAGAAAAGAAATGAACCATCTTGTAAGACTTCAGAGTTACAACAACCTTATTAATTTGACCACATGTCTAACATGTTAAGATTGGCAATGAAAATTTGTTCTTGCACAGGTGTATGGCAATATTATAAAAGCCATAAAATCCAATATGTATGGTATATGGAATACGACTGCAAACTCTTGCTATGATGCTACGAATGTTTGTACTATATTCAATAAAAAATTGCTTCAAACAATCCTTGTCTTCTTTTTTGTTCAATTTTTCATTTTTGCATGGCTTATACAATGAGACAGATAAGGCCTGGAATTCCAAATTATTAGTGACTGTCACATTAAAATTTGTTGACACCTTAGCTCTTTCTCATGGCTATAAATTCCAATTTTTTTTTATTTTTTTTTGTTTATCGAAGAAAACTTAGTTTTTCAATTTCCAATATATATCTGTGCAAGCGCGCGCGTGCGTGCATGCGTGCATGTGTGTATGTAGCACTATAAAAAATTGCTTCAAACAATCCTTGTCTTCTTTTTTGTTCAATTTTTCATTTTTGCATGGCTTATACAACGAGACAAATAAGGCCTGGAATTACAAATTATCAGTGACTGTCGCATTAAAATTTGTTGACACCTTAGCTCTTTCTCATGGCTATAAATTCCAATTTTTTTTTAAAAAAAATTGTTTATCTAAGAAAACTTCGTTTTCAATTTCCAATATATATCTGTGCGTGGTGTGTGTGCGTGTGCGCGCTTGTGCACGTGCACTATATAAAGCACCACATAAATAAACATCCCACTTAAAAACTTTCAGTCTGCCACTATGTACAGTTTCTTACTTTCCCCACCACTAATATACAGATACAATCACAAAAATCAATTGACATCCTGTGAATTTCTAAACCTCTATGCATGTCAAGGGCATTTGCCCAATTTGGTTTTTTCAACAAACCTGTCTGTAACCTAAATGTGCGGTTTAAAACTTGCAGACCACAGGAAAAGTCTGAACTCAAAGGAATTTACTACTGGAACTGCCCATTATATTAATAAAAAAAAAGTTGCAAGAGTAGTAGGGACCAAACAATTCACTGTCCCACACAAAAAAAAAACTACAAAGGCACCACGAACCACCTTCCCTACGCACACTCTTTCAAAATAATGTTCCCAATAAACATTAGCGTTGTTTCACCAAATGCAATGAACATCTTCTCAATCTGATCAGTTCACCTTTATCAGTATACTCCCACCTTTCCCGAGAAATTTCATCACATGTTGTAGTTGTTGTGGATAGTATTTCAGCTCACCCCATCCAAAAAGCTCCCTGCAAAATCTGTACTGTTGCTGCAACCTTTCAGCCCCCCTTTTCAATGCCACCAAAGAGACTTCTCCCAAATTAAGCCTAAACTTCAGAGTATTCTTCTTTACATGTTGTAAAAGTTTCATGGGAATTGAGAAGGAAAAGTCCAAGGGAAGCTCTTACTCTCCATAGGGCTTTTGTTACAAATGCTTTTATTTGCTCCCAAATTATAGGGGAATAAAAAAACTTCTCTTTGGAGACAAATTGAATGCTCCTTTTGTCCATTCCAAACTAGCTATACTGTCACAATCTTACTTCAATATACTTTCTTTGTTTGTTTGTTTTTCAGTAAATAATTTTGTTCTGTTTTACACGGGCCTCATTTACTAGTTTGTTAACCTTCCCTTGGTTTCTAACACAGGAATTTTGATTTCCATTGATCCATTTATGTTATTTATTTCATTTAGAGGGTCTGAATGGAGACTTTGCATCTGATTCTATTGCTAAAACTCGCAATAGACAACCCCCCACCCACACTTCATACTGGACACTAACAGTGGATAAAACAAAAATCCTCGCCCTCTAAGATCTCATTGCTTAACCATAGCTTCCTCTCTACACACAACTCACAATACACAACCCCTCCTAAACAATAGACGGAGCCTTGCAACACCAAATCAATGCCTGCTCAATGTCTCAACCGACCTCTTCAATCTCAATCATACAGGTGAGGAAGAAATTCATCTGCATAAACAACATTAAACCAGTGTTACGCGGGGACGCGTCCCGGCCATTTTGGTCACGTCCCGGACGTCCGGGACGTCCCGGGGACTTGGGGACGGGGACGGGACGTTTCCCTGCCGTCCCCAATTTCCAAAAAAAAAGGGGGACGTCCCTCACAAAACAGAAACGCACCCAGGACGTCCCGGGTGCTTTGGGGACTTCGTGACGTCCCGGGGACTTCACGACGTCCCCGAGACGTCCCGGGGACTTCACAACGTCCCCAACAAAATCTGCACTTTTCCAACATTAAAACATGTGAATTTCAGTTTTATAATACTTTTTTTTAATATTTTTTTAAACTTTTAATACATTCTAGTAAAAAACAACATGCAGATTTCTCATAATTGCCAGAAACTGCAGAAGTATTGTTGCTCCTCCATGTTATGTCTGATGATATGAAGTAATGATAACAGGCCGAGTTTTATAAATTTTCAGTCATACACTATACAACTAGTGTTTGTTAATTCTTCGTTGCTGGTTATCTCGAGATAGTTTATGGTTCTTTCTGTTTCAGTGATAGGACATTTTCTTTGTTTGCTGCATATTTAAGATTGTATATATCGCAGGAGTTTTTGCTTCAGACCCATCTGCATGTAGCAAGGATCAGAATGTATGTAATCCTATTCTCAAATATAAAATATAATAGTCACAATTTTTTTAAAAAGGAAAAAGTAGAGATTATAGTTTGTACAATGTTGTGGCATTCAGAAAAATGAGTAATCTTTATGCTTGCTTAATTTTCTATAAAGATATTGTAGTTTTATGTGGACTTGCAGCAGACACTAACTAGATATAACTAGCTTAGTCGAGTGTTAGCATTTGAAAATCATGAGAACAGTGTAACAGTTACTCTTGTTCTTGTTATGTTCTAATCAGTGGCTTTGTAAGAGGTACGTCAACCACATATAGATGCAGTTACCCATGTAGTAGTGGATGAAATCACGTTACAAACGTATTAACTTTCAAAACATATAGATCTACTTAAATGGGAAATAGAAAAAAGTAAAATGAAAAACCTCAAATAAAGACTCTTACCTCTTAAATCCCTGTCGAAATCTTTTGAAGCTGATGCAGATGAATAATTGGATTAATCATTAATGGTTTCAATCTTCAAACTTTCACTTTTAACTCTTAGTTTATTGAATTATTCATGTTATATTTGTAAAATTAATAAATTATATATATTTTTTATTAGCCGTCCCCTTGCCGTCCCCCCGCCCGTCCCCAAATTTTCAAAAAAAATTGCCGTCCCAGAAACCCCATCCCTACGTCCCGACGTCCCGCCGTCCCGGAGTCTTAGGTAACTATGCATTAAACGAATCGAATCCCTCTGCCAAATCATGTGGATGTCATGCCATCATCTTAAATACAACCTGGATAAAAAACAAAAGCAACTATTCTTAAATAATAAAAGTGAAATTGCACACTCCCGTCCACCTCCTACAGCTGAATGTCTATTGCAGAAACTACAATGTTATAGAATCTGTCAACAGTAACAATTTCAGTTGTATTACCTCAGAGATATCATCTTTCAAGTATTCACAACCTATATTTGAGACTCCCACATTTGAACGAATACTTAAATGTGATGTATAAAGAATATCCAGCACTTTTTGGAATGTTCTTCAAAACGCTCCTCCTTATCACATATTTGACGCTTACAGGGAACAACAGACGCTATCTTCCAGAGCTCCATCCTATAATCCTCAACCAACCAACTTTTTCCTCGTACAGGTAACATCATCTGATCTTCCTTCTCCACACAAGGTAAAATATATTTATATAGGACGTCCTTCAATATCAATTTGCGCTTCTCATTCCATAACTGAGCAGTTGTGTTCACTGCATCACTCAGGTAGTAATTTCCAAATTGGGGCATTAAATTTTCCTCTATTTCATCTTTAGCTGGACCAATAGTAACCTCAAGAAGTTTCTCCTCTTCAGTTTTATTACAACTGCCTGCTCCATATAGATACTGTGGGAATACTCCTTAACAATTGGCTCGTAACTGATCTCTATAGCCACCTCGAGAAACACTCTTTCTGTTATATTATGATTAAAAAACACCCTAGATTTTTCAAACAACACGAACAAATTATTTTGACCTCTCATACAAAATGTTGCATACATTTACAAACTAAAGTAATGTCTGGGGCCTGCCCTTGTTTCAGTGATAAATGTTGTTCTATATCTGCTTTATTTCAATTTTGCAGCATTGTTTTAAATTTGGTTCCAAAAAGTTACAACAAAAAATAACCACCATTATTCTTCAACGATTTCTCACATTAGACACTGCCTAATTATAACTTTTCCGCCCTTTTATGTAAAACATAATCCATGTTTTCTGTGCTTTGCTGATAATGTAATTTCATTTATAAAAAATGTTATGCATTTAATTTGCTAAAACATATGTTTCCTACGTAACCATCAAACAACTTCTAAACTACAAGAAACAGATAGTACTTTGTTAAAACAAACCATAACAAATGATTCCTCTACTTTTATGAAACATATTTCAGAGAATAAATTTAGTAGCAAATAACATGTCTAATCTATTATTCTCTCATCCTTATCCTCTCACAAATATAATATTTACTTCTTTTTACGCATGGACGGAAACACACTCCTTTTACCCGCATGATTTCTACTGCACTCTGCATGCTTGCCCATGTACTTCTTTTGTACATTGTGATACACGTACAAAAACAACTATCAAAGGATTTAAAATTTTTGCTAACATTTCTCTACTATTCGCTCTAAAATTCAGTACACGTATTGTTCTATTCTCAGTTTTCCTTGTTTGTTTTCAGATACAATTTAACAAAAAAAAAACGTCTTTTCTACCAACACCATATGCCTCTAATACAAATTCTTTCTATCCCCATGCACACACTTAAAAGATGGCGAACAATTTCAACGCCATAGCAGTATGTATTAATAATGACTGTAGCCATATACAACACCTGCTGTTAAAATGCATACATGATCTCTATAGGGACGACACACTTGTATACGGATATATGATTTACGCAATATTGGTTACATAGAAAATAAAAAAAACAACCACTACAACAAGAAGGCATTTCAAGCAAAGATACCATCGAGATCTTCAGGGAATAATTCTACGGATAATACTATAACCCCACCCCCGTAAAAAAACAAGCATCAACCAATGTAAAAGCCTTCCCACCCTTCACATGTACATACCAAAACAAATTAAGCGAAAAAAAATATACAAAATCGTTACAACTTACGATTATAGTAAAGAAGTGCGTTTGTTTCAATTACTCACACCAACTTAAAAAAAATGTTGATGCTCATCAATTCTATGCCACAAGCATTATGTTTTTCTGAAACTGGTTGATAACCGGACATTATAAATCTGTATATATTCCAGTGAGATAACTAATTACTTTGTACAATCATTATGTACCTTTAACTATGCTCCTCATTACCATTATTACCATTAACAATGCAAAAAATGACAAGGATAGTTGGATACCAAACTTCAAATGAAATATTTAAAAACACACAAAAAAAACCCTACCAAATCGGAATTTATTAATTGTTGTGTTACACTTTGTCGCCATTATTTAACAAGGTTAGAATTACGATTTTACCTTATTGCATTTGCTAACAATTAATTACACTGGAGGCGTGGCAAATGTTCGCTTAGATCTCTACGACGACAGTATGCAACTTGAGCAGGTTTTACCACGTCGATGTGTTGTTGGAGCTGCTTCATTTTTCCCCTTGCTGGTCTGTCACTCTGACACCTGCCTTCGCATGCAAAACTTAATAGTATTGCGGACGCAACTTTGTAACGATCGCCCATGGCGGACATGACAATGACTCAATCCGCCCAGTTTATTTTCCCCTATCTTTCGCGTCACGAAATTTTTTGGATAGGAATGCGAGGGTTGTAGGGAAATATGCATCATCTTCAGGAGCCACGTATGGGCTACATTGAATTTCAGTGACCACCCATCACTCTGGGCATTTACGCTTTTTCTTCAGAAGTTTGTCTTTTTTTTAGGTTTCAAATAAATTCAGTTGTATATAACGGCTGCAGTACCTGATCCTCCACTCCTAGGAAAATAAGTCTGTATTTATTGTTTGAAAAACAAGACGCTTTTGTATTAAATTCTCTCGTCAGACAAATTTTACTGAATTATTTTAGAATTATATACTCTGTTTGTACAATGTCAAAAATATAGGTAGAATTCATGGCTTAAAGCTAGTTTGGCACAATCTGGTCTAAATTCAGGATAGGGTATGTTTGGGTTTAGTTCACGTGAAGCGAAAATCTAGGTTTAATGTTGTGTCGTTTGTCTGGATGGATTCGTGAAATCCGGTCCAAGAAACTGCAATATGGGGGGAGTATGCGGATTCGATCATGGTAGTCGATGAGGAGCAGGAGTCTGTGTGCTTTTGCGACCTGCCCCTGCACAACGACAACACAAAAAGGGAGAGGATGTTACGGGATTCGAATGTTGGTTGTTCAGAGCCCGAGGAGGATTTCAACTTCGACCTGAGTCGCACCAGCGCATTGGCGTTCCAAGCGTGCTATTCCGCCAGGGCCGGCTCCCTCTCGCCCTCCAAAGATGCCAAAATTAAACCAATGCACAAAATTCTTACGGTCTATCAAATTGTTGCAGTGAAAATCGTCGTTTGTTGACTGAGAAGATGCAAGCGTGGAGAATTGAATCGTTGGACTCGCACTTGTAATCAGGTTACTGCGGCACGGGTAAGTCTGAAGGTTCATATAGAAAAAATTATAGCTCTGGTAAATCCGCCCCTCCCAGGTTCAAACATAGAGGGTGAATAAATCGACATAGACAGAGATGCCATAATCTCTTCTAACTGGCATATATGCCCGTCAAATTGGAACCCGTACGATGATAACATTGCTTGTATATCTTGAAGTTCACCCACAATATTAGGCCACACGTTGTTTGTTGAGTACCTCGTAAAGAACGACACATGCTTACCATATGTAACATTGTAATCAGTCCAAGACAGAGAATTATCTGTGTAACACACAAATTGTAATATTTTTTTCTCCCTCCCCCCTGGTATCAAGCCTATCAGGCAGAAGCAACGGCCATTCAATCCAAAGATAGAGCCCCTCACGGGAAAGGAATTATCCAAACTCACCGAGGCAAAAATTATTATTCCTATCAAATACTCTATCTGCATCGCAAATCTAGTTCTAGTGCGCAAGAAGAATGGTGAATACTAACCAAGTATGCTACTAACCACTACTAAGACTTAATTGCATAAAATCGAAGGAGAAAGAAATGGACATTGTTATACAAAATCTAAAAAAAATGAAATTGAATAAGTTAGACTAAAATATATTGCTTTTTAAAGTATTGCAAGCATAAATGTATCACAACATTATGAGTAATTATGATCATGATGTGATGATTATGTTTGTTTATTTGTGGGTAGTGAAAACCAAACTTCTTGTTCTACATAACCAAGTAATATCTCTACACAAACTCAACGAAATGTAAAATAGAGGGATTTAATGGAGATATATAATTATCTCTCTATTTCTAGAAATTGCACCCCAAAGCGCGATGGACATAGTGGTAATAGGGTTAGAGAATAGAAGTCCAAGGAGTGGTAGATCGAAACATGGTAGGGAAGGTAAGAAAATAGACAAATACACTTGCTAGAGAGAGACACAATTTCTTCACTAAGCCTTTTATTGGAAGAATCGATACTTAATTTTAGATAGTGCGACAGAAACAAAAAGCCACAAAATTTTAGAAGCACACTCCATAACGACTCCATACAACAACAAGAGATTGTCTTTCTCATTTAAAAGATTCATTCAAGTATTTGAAAAATCAAACTATTTCAGTTATGTACAAATAGAAGGAAGCACTTGAAAACAAAATGGTTATGGTGCTTGGTTTGATTTCGGGAATCCAACCATACGAAAATATGAGGCACTTCCATTCGAGAAGGCACATGAATGTTGTTTTGTCTTTTTCCAGCATGCTTCTTTGTTGCCTCAACTGTTGGCACCCATTCCACTCTACCGTCCATCACTTTTGATATTGCATGCCCAGTTTTGTGTTTTGGGTCTTCGATTTTCTCCGTTCTATTTCTGTTGGACGAACTTTCCTACTTCTAGAGACGTCAATGTAGTACAAGTTTTTTCTAGCCTTTGCTTTTTCTAGTCTATGAAAACCACTAACTCTAGCGAAAATAAATTATTGTATTGACGTCTCTGGAAAACCAGCTCGTAATTGGTCTATGTAAATCTTGTAAATAGAGGCACATTTGTTTTTTGTAAATCTTGTTTTGTTTCACATTTGTGGCACTAAATTTATAGCTTGCTTGTATGATGCCTAGAGTTCCAAATCAATGCCTCAATTCTTTTAAAAAAAATATACTACAAGTTTTAGAAATACAAATTTAACGTTAAAAACATGTCTTTGTCTAAAACACTTTTTGCTTACGTCATTGTACACACCCATTTACCATTTGATTCTCCCTTAATTTTGTCTCTATACCACTACTAATACCTCCACATCCTTTTCATTTGATTCAAGATCTCTCTCCACGATAGCATCAAAACTGTTGCAGCCTACACAAGCCTAAAATCTAGATGCCTATATGGAAAAGAGGCCTACAAACCTCGAGATGCCCATCATCCAATGTATGGATGCGATGGTGTCATTTTTTGACTCACGAAAATGTGGCCTAGAATTAATTTACCACAGTCATGTCATGGCTAACAATAATCCTCAACCTGTTGTTTCAAATAGTTGTCACCTTGTTGTATTTCAAAAGTGTGGTCGAACACACTTTCAAAATACCTCATTTCCATTTACTGCATCCATCTCATTCACTCGTACAAAGGTTTAAGACATTAACGGATACCTGTAAAATCCCTCACTCCATTTAGCCTTAGTTGATTGGCCCCAAATAAGTACTAAGCACGTTTATGAATATTCGACAGAGGCCTTTTTAATATGATTTTTCCAACACTATTCCCATATGGCGTGCCTATGTTTCGCCAACCCTGGAACACTGAAGTATAAATGCATGAATATGCCCTTCACGTAATACAGTACCATCCTAAATACTTTGGTAGCCACCCACGATTCTGGTATTTCCTACGAAACATTATGCTGTGGCATAGAAGTTGCGATCTATCATCTATATTTTCTAAGCACAACTTTGAAAACAACTCACCTTTAACTGTTAAGGCCCTACACACTTTATTAGAACAACTTTCTAATGAGGAAATAACAAATCAACTCATGTGCCTACCTACCAAACTAAGAGGAACCCGCTCTGATTGGACACATTGCAAAAATGGGCTTTCAAACATGGTCACTCAGTTAGGCTCAGAAACATTATTCTTCACCCTAAGTGGTGCTAATACGGTACCATCCTAAATACTTTGGTAGCCACCCACGATTCTGATATTTCCTATTGAACATTATGTTGCGGCATAGAAGTCGCGATCTGTCATCTATATTTTCTAAGCACAACATTGAAAACAACTCACCTACAACTGTTAAGGCCCTACACACTTTATTAGAACAACTTCCTAATGAGGAAATAACAAATCAACTCATGTGCCTACCTACCAAACTAAGAGGAACCCACTCTAATTGAACACACTGCAAAAATGGGCTTTCAAACATGGTCACTTAGTTAGGCTTAGAAACATTATTCTTCACCCTAAGTGGTGCTAACACTAGATGGCCTACTTTGCATAAACTCATGCATAATCAACCTCCTACATCGCCTGTCACTGCACATATATGGAGAATCCACAAAATCACTATGTACCCATGTTTGATAGCCATTTATATGGCCACAAGGTTCTCCATACTCCGTTAGGAAATCCTAATGTACATACATCCGCTAAACCTTACATTGTTATGCATATCTCCCATGCAAGCTACACACATCTCCCTACAAAATCAAAATTCTTCATTACATAATGCACAATTATGATAGATACCTCACCATGTGTTTCTAATATACACATATTGGCACCCACCTACAAATAAGCATGTCTAAACTGACTTCATAAATAAGCATGATACAATGACATAATGTTCACACACAGTGTATGACCAATCCAACAGGTAACATCTACACACATTATCCCAAACAATTTTCCCACTTCCATTTAATTATTTTACCATTTCATCTTGCATCTACTACATTGTTTTATTCTCATAAACTTCATCCACGCCCACAATCACAATTTCACAAATACGATACGAATTGGATGTTCCTCATTATCTTTCCAGAGAATATTACCTATAACTCTTTCTTGATATCCATGATGTATTACTAATTGAAATCGACATTATTAAAATTACCACACCTATATTATTATGCTACCATATCATCTAGGCCAATGACTATCTAGCTCAATTACTTGATTTTCTTAGTATTTGTATAAATTAAATCGAAGTCTAACCGCTTTCTTTTAAAATCATCACCACCACTCTTCAATACAAACCAAATCAAACTAAAGAGAACATACACTCCACACACCATTCAACAACTCATGATCTCAACATGTATATGAGTGCCTCTATAATACACAACACACTTTAGTAAAAAACCCACAACACTTCACAAACCATTACAAATATTAATCAACATGCTCAGGACCAAGGACTCGAGCCTTTCTCTTTCGGATAGTCTTAACCACCTAAGCCCATTGTTGTTTTTCAATGGCTATACCATTAACATCATGCACTCCTATCTCCTCTGTACTTTTGGAAAGAGACCTAAACCTATATGTTTAGACGTGATGACACATGAAAAATTGATTGCTGTGACAAGCCAACCTCCATAACCTGCCTGCAAATTGTAATGCCCACTCCTCTTCAACACTGATTGAACCGTGTTATCAATTTCCAATTCATTTTTAATCTTAAACCTTGTTTCTTTATTCCAATTAGCATACTAATAAGATGTGCGGGACATTATGATTACCATTGTGTTTTGATTATTATTTTGATTGGATGGTTGCATTATGGACCTTGAAGGAATTTAAAGATATGATGATGATCTAGAATGGCTACCTTGTTACAGATTGATTTTGATATCATTACTATTTTGTTATGTCTCTTCTCACTCTGTATTGGATCCCTAGACCTTGATATCGAATTAGATATTAGACATTGTTAGATGGGCATTGATACACTGGTTTTACTTATTTGATAGACAACACAAAAATGTTAGACTTGTGATATGATGTGACTATTGCGATGAATTTTATATCCCTGATTCATATATCAATATTCGATGTTCTAACTGTTACTACTGTAATGACATAGTGGACGTGATTTATGGATATTTTTGGATGATTGTGGATGTTATGATCTTAGTACAAATTGATGGTTTGGTAGGATCGAACTATTAGAAAAATGAACAAATTGGTGAATTACTTCATTCTAACATTGGTTTAATTATGATATTCGATGATGTAAATTGTTATGTATCCATGTATGTGTTTTATTATTTCAACGCCATTAATATGGCCACGAGGCCAGAAAGGTATTGTTGGATTTTGTAGGAAATTAGAGCACAACAAACTATAGGGGTAGGAGACCAACAACGAAGGAATGTGGGGTATTGACAACATGTCACCATGGCAACTCATGTATTTGTATGTTGCGTATTGTTGTTTGTAGCTTGTTAGGAGGTCCCCATTGGGGGTGACCTCAAAAGTGACCTTAGGAATGTTTGTACTTTTGTCTTGTTGATTTTATTTAATTGTGAGTCAATGTTTTTTTTATTTGCATGTGAAGTCACTTTTATTAATTGTGTTTAGCACCCCTCTTAAGTTAATTTAAAAGTGTTTATCTAGTGCTAAGTAGGACGTGACAAAAGGGGGGAAATAAATGTGAGTTGGTGGCTTTAATGTGTGTTGGATGAAAATGAATTTAATTTGTTTTGGAGTAGTGTGCACTCCATCTCTCAAGTGAAATTCGGATTTTGACCTTCTAGGCCATTTTGGTGACTTGTGGGACAAGTTAAGCTTGTCCCACACCTCTTAAAGTGACCCACCCACTAAGCCTATGATGTGAGGGACTTATTTTAGGTCCTATTTAGTGTTTTAATGAAGGAAAACAACAATTAATTGCACTTTTCTTACATGGTATTTAATTTTATCCTCTAGGGGTTATCCTCTAGGGGTGGGTTGGGTTGAGTGTGTTAGAGTGTGGTCATTTCCCCAACCACCAATTTGCTATGCCTTGGGGTTTGGGTTTGACCTTGGTGATGTGGGATGGAGGAGAGATGATGTGGCATCCCACATGGAGCCACATCACCTGTCTCTCCCTCTTTTCTATTTATTTAATTTTGTGTGGGGATTTGGGGTTGCTTGTTCATTTTGGGGGTGAATGCTTGTAATTTTGGGAGAGTTTGCTTGAGAATGGTGAGTTGAGCTTGGAATGGATGGTGTTTGCTTGGGATTTTGGAAGGATTGGAGCTTGTTGTGTTGGATCCTCTTCATTTGTAAGGTAGATCCTCACCCTTGTTGTTACCTTGCTATTTTGTTGTACTCTTATGCGTGGATGATAGTTGTTGTATTGCTCATGGGTTTAAGTGGGAAAAATGTGGGCGTTACATAAATTGGCTCTCAAATGTTGTGGCTTGGACTTGACAAACCCAAGCTGTGTTGGCTTTATATTGCATGATTTCAAGGGAATGTGTCAGTTGTGTTATGCGATGCACAAGTTAAACACCCTGTTTAACACATACAACTGTAATTGGTTCACTCTTTTTAGTAATAGTAAGGCGGTGTGTACGATAATGAACTGATGTACCTGAAATTCTATGCTTCTTTGCACCTATACTTAGAATGTCTCTGTAGCTGCAGAAAAAAAAAACATCAACATTTGGTGTCCTAACCTCTATCTTTTTGGGTCCCTGATGGTGTAGGCAAATAAAATATTAACAAATTTAAACATCGGAAAGCAAGCAAGTGGTTCAAATGTAGTGGTCCATCTATCATTGAGAACAAACGTGACTGGAAATTATCTTGAAGTTCATTTTCTCTAGACTGGGAAGGGAACTTATTGTTTTGCAAAACAAGGAATCTATGGACCTTTAATATCGGATGTGAGTGTTACACCTGGTGAATACAATGACAACATTTAATCTTACAGTAATACTGAACATTTATAACGTAATTGTATTTTTTTGTTTGTTGTTTTTAGTGGCTGACTTTTGTTTGTTAAGTTAATGATTAGAAAATGGGATCCTCGGTTTTAATATGTCTGAATGATTTTCATTACACAATTTAAGAGACAATTTTCCGTACCTGTGTTTTTTAGTTACAATGTGCATACATGTTTATAAGGTTATAAAAAATTATAAGCTCAGAAGAAAGTATATTTTCAATTATATTTAGATCGATATTTGCATTGTATTTTGAGGTTCTGTTAAATTTATAGAGAACAAGCGCAGGGTTTTTCCTAATTTCATGGTCCTTAGTGACGTTCTTGTAGAGTCTAAGCCAAACTGTTTGACAAAGTGATAAGAATTCCGCATGGTAGTCAAAAGCACGTTGACATTTTAAAGATGAATGTCAACAATGTTCATAATTGACTGGAAGCACACATGTAATTGCTAGTCTAAAAGCCCTGGTGATTTATTTTTGGTAATGGTGTCTCAAGAAGAAATAACATAATCAAGCTTAGATATGCAGCAATGAAAATTTACAAAACAAATGCGATCCACCGATGGATGGTCAAGAGTTTACATATTGACCTGTTGACATTGTGTAGGTGGTTATCTAAAGAAATGTCTCTGCCCACACGCCATCTAATGGAATGCCATGTTAATAGGATTTACACAACAAAATGGTGTTCTTAATTACGCTTAAAAGGATTTACAAATAAATGAACCTGCATAGGTGTCATCTGATGACATGCAATGGTAGCATCATATACGCAAGTTGGGTTTGTTGAAAAGGCCTTTAACACAGTTTAGCAAATGTAATTACCAGGTTTAAATCCAAACGCCACAACATTTTCTAACATCCTTTTAGGCTGTGGAAAATAAAACAATTAAATTTGAATTTGTGCACAAACATGCCAATTAAAAATTGATTGCCAAATAATGACTGAGTGCATTTTTTAATATTTTTTGTGCGTCGTTCGCCTGTGTTTAGTAAGCCTACATATTTTGCATGTGTGAGAAATATATACTTGTTATTATTGTTTGATGGATGCCCATACCCTGTTGTAAAGTTGTGAGTTTGAGGAGACATCAATTATTTATCTTGCAACTGGTCCACATGCCTTGTGCTTTTACATAGATTATCTATAGTTAAAATTATAAAACTTAGTTATCTTATATAAACAAATATTGTAAAAGGAAATGGGAATTTACGAGCATGAGAAGGAGCTAAATCATCAACAAAGTTTTCTTTGACAGTCACTGATAATTTGAAATTCCAAGCCTTATTTTTTCCCAATGTGTAAGGCATGTACAAATCAAAAGTTCAACAAGAAAGAAGATAAAGATTTCTTGGAACTTTTTTTTATTTAATACACTAAAAACATGAATAACACCAAACGCGTTTTGTTCGCACCAGCTCCAGGAAAATGTAATGGTCAAATATAAATTTGCTTATTTCCGAGGGTTTTATATATTTATTTGAAAAATGGGAAATGCCCTAAAAAACTAAGTATTTTTTGTTTCGTTTTGTATACAACATGGGAAGTTCAAATGAAAGGTTATTTTTCATTGATGAACTCTTCTTGTTAGGTAACCATTTGCATAAATGCCATTATTCTGATATGTCGACTATTGCCCAATTTGAACACAAAATATATTATCCAACTTCAACACTTGATCTGTCTCTTGTGGATGGTGTGTTGCATGTGGTTTCTATGGTCTACTATGATTCTATTACCATTTTCCCCCGTTCACATGATTTACCCTTTAAGCTGAGACATTTGATATGGTCGACGGTATTTGGTATCACATTCCTCAATTCAATTAAATTATCTCTTGCAACTGTTGCATGTAGATGTTGTAGTCTACTGTTCTTATGTCTCTGTTTAATGGCCTCACTTGTAGTTTGCATATTACATCAGACATAGCAGTTTTCCTATTTGACAATACCTAAGAGTCAATTCGTCTATTGTAGCCTTCCGCACATATGTTATTTTTCATATGGTCAGTGATACACAACCAAAACTTGACAAACTGCTACCTCAAATCTAAAACCAAGACAATTAAAGAAAAATTGAACAATTTATTTTTATATAAACAAGCGAATTTATTGTTGGGCTTGCTTACCTCATATGAGTTTAGGGCAGTTCAGTTTTTGTAACAGTAAAATGAATACACAATTACGCAACAAAAATTCCACATGTATGTATATAAAATACAGGGGAAAGAAATTACTTAAGTTTTACAAAACCAATTAAATATGCATATAATAATAATAACAATAAATGCTGGTCAAGATTAAAATAGAGGGAAAAATAAATGATTAGTCAACATAAAATCGAGGGAACCCTGGTCAACATAAGAGTATTAGCCTCATGGGCCGCCAATAGTTTGACATAATGTCTCAATGAATTGTGGTTTTTTGTAATACAAGGATTGCTTAATATGCACATGATGATGATAGGGAAAGGTCTATTTTTGGTAGATGAGACTTGCTGATAACCAGTAAAAATAGGCTTCCCTTTCTGTGCAAGATATGAAAGATGAATTTTCTAAAATTTCCCTGCAAACGCATTCAGGAGCATTTTTATGAAAATAGAAGATGAAGCAACAGGGGGAAATTGTGCAGCTATTTTGTCTGTATCCATAAGCACAAGATCTACCTGATAAAATGCCTCCTCTGAAATGGGATTTTTGTCTTCTTTAGTTGTGGATATGTTGGTGGCAGCATATGCACAAAATGACCCCATGTTTAAAGGACAACAATATATTTGGGATACGTATTCAACATTACAAGTATAAACTTGGGAAAAATTAATGATTTTTTTTTTCCACATTGTACAATTAACATCAAACTACAATACCTACCCACACAAGTTACGAGTCTCCATTTAACTTGTTGCCCATTTCCATAAATTACCATACAATATGCTATCAACTTAGTATGTAGAAAAAATAACATATGTGTAGTTTTATAATCTCAATCTAAATATCATAGTACGAAACATCAGAGAAACTTGTGTACAATTATATCAAATTCCCATGTATGGTATAGCATACCAACTATTAGAATTTATCAAATCTCAAAATTTTCAGCTTGAAGAAGATTGGTATTTCATTTAAAAGACTAATATACAACAAAAAAAATGCTACTAAATAACAACAACTTGCTGCCACATAACTCAATCATCTTCCACACTACACCGAAACCAACTTTACAAAATTAGAAACAACAAACTGGTACATTGCATTACACTCCAACTTCTAATGACACATTCTCGACATAATCTTGCTCCTCTCGGAGCGACCACTAGTGTATTATATCTAGATTCTGATATAGTTGTGTGCAACATTAATAAAGTTCTTGTTATGATCAACTATATTTTGCACCGCTTTTATGTGTGTTTATCGAGATGCTCTATGTGCTGCAACATCTCAAACTAGAGTGATTTTAAACAAAAGATTAGCCCACCTATTAAATTAAGCAATCTAATGTTACTATTAACATTAAGTTTAAATGCTTGGAGATTTCCCTTCATCAAATGTTTTCTCCAGTATTTTGCAACATATTGATTACGCCTTTTACTATTTTCTTAAGACAGATTCGAAAGTGTCATTATCTCATCTTTTTATTTTCAATTTTCAAGTACACTGCGTCTGAATCAATTGAAGCACGAACCTTACTTAATTTTTTACGCCCCATAGAGAACTTGTGTCAATCAGGCATCTTATATTTTGCATGGAATTTGTATCCCCTATAGGATTATCTTCAGTTACATGCTTGTGTCAAACATGTTGAACCTCGATTCCAAAGATGATTTTTGGCATTCAATGTGTGGAGTTTTTAACCATGTTAAGTGTGTTTTCACATTTGTTAGTTTTCTCCTAATTTTGTTGGTTCTCATATTTTAACAAGTATGTATACTATTCTCTATTGTCTAAAAACATTGTGCAACCTATTCACCTAAACAAAACAATTGAACACATGAGTATGCTTGTGCTTTTCACTAGCAGTGGTAGTTGAAAGGCTGAATATCTCTGATCTAGAAAGATACTGAGTAGTGAAGGTTAACTCAAGTCATATGACCGAAAAGTTACAAATAAGAAAAGACTATGTATCCCACCCTTAAGGTCTAATGAATATCAACCAAAAAAGATGAAGAGGATATTCGAGACAAAATAAAACATCTCAAAAATAAAAACCTTCAACATATAAAAGTACTACTTTGGCGAATTCCCAGGTCAATACTTTCCCTCCCTCCTACAGGCAGCTAAAGTATAAAAATAAAACTGAACAACGCCCAAATGTTGGCAATATAGCTATTCCAATATCTTACCTCTAACCTCTGATGAGCAGAAGACAAGGCTTTGATAGATATTGAAACTAGCCAAACTAAAGGTGTAAGCTTCTCTTCTTTACCCTATAGTTTTTCACTTCCTCTACCTTTTAAGGTTTATATGCATTGATTCCACCTTATTTGAACGGGAAAGAGACTCATGTCGCACCTATCCACAATATTGTGCCTCCACTAAAATGTGAACAAAAAACCATAAATTAGGGGGAAAAAGTGTGCAATAATTATTTACAAGTGAGAAAGAGAGAGTTAGATCCGAATCACTTTTCCAAGTATCTTCAAACTCGTTTCCATATAAAACCGACACTATGATTAGGAAAGGTAACACAAATACTATAATAGTTCACCTGACAAGATTTTTTTTAAAAGGAAAAGGTTGTTAGTTTGCAACTGTCCGCTTTCAAGATTCACTCCGAAGGTATCAACAATTAAAACCCATAGCCCATGTCAAGAGGAATAGCCCTACCCAACACACCACATCCATAGACAAATTCTACTAGATACCGCCCCAATTAAAAAATTGGTACCTCTAGATAACACTATTACTGTAACTTTCAAAGCTTAATTGCAGAGAAAACTTGCAATACATCGCAAGTATAAGACAACTTATACCTAAAAAAATGGATAATCTATTTAGTGGCCTATTTTGTTGTAACACAAGCATACTTAGGTTGTATGAAATGTGACACATGTTGAATTCCCCTTTCCGCATCTTTACTCACAAATTTTGGGGTTTCTCAAATCACAAATGCTTTACATGTTACACATAATTTGTAGAAGAGGATATACTTTTTTTTGTGAATGTACAACTACCCCATTTGCTCCCATATAAACTCTACTTTTACATATTTATCTTAAATGAAAGGCTTTCACCAGCACATCAAACCTATAATTGACTGTTCACCAAATGTCAATTCTGAAATTCACATATAACAATTCCACATTACACACAACCCATAAAATTCAATTTCTATATTTTCCAATCTTTAATTCATCCATCAATTGCAAAAATTATAATTTGCTACATTTTTTGTAGAAAATGTATTTTCTTAATGAACAACACCTAAGTAATTCATTCATTCGTCATCTACAAATTGACAATAAGAACCCAGCGGAATGTTTCTCATATACAAATTCTTTCCATCCCCATGCAGACACTCTAAACACGACCACCCTCGAAATGCGTACATGACCACTCCAAACCCCTCCCACTTGTACACAAAGACCCAAATTCCAAAATCCTAATTATGCATGGGGAAAAAATAATCCTAGTAAGTATTGCAAGACAGCCATTCCGTCTGAGGATGCCATCCAAAACCTTGGGTAACAACTCTATACACAATACTATAACCCCACCCCTAAAAAAACAACCACCACCAATGTACAAACTCCCCAACGTTCACACGTACCTACCAACAACTCTTTACGCAGACAACTATATATAAAAAACATTACACCTAGAAGGTATAGTAAACAAACACGCTTATTGCAATTTCTCCCACTAAGTGACTATAATAATATAGAGGCCATAATTCTTTTATACTAAACTACTCGGGGAAAAAATTACCATACCGTTTTTTAAAAACAAACATTTTCCCAATCCTTACAAAAAACATATGAACAACCACCAACGTACACCTGCTTCTTACAACAAGAAAAACAACAAACAACATTCCAAATCCCAACATAATTGAATCTCCCCATGATGATATACCCTTTTCCTACCTGACAAATACACATCCTTCGTGCACCAACAAACCACCAACCACCCCAACTTACACCTCATAAAAAAAAACCTACAATATATCCACCAACACCATTAACAACCAAAACCCCAACCTACAAGACTACCCCCACCACCACCACTGCCGGCGTAGCCTTGCTCCCTCTAGAGTAACCACTAGTTACATTTCTTCTTTTTCACACTACAAAATGGATTTAAAAACACAAAAACGAATTTAATAAACAAAAATGAAATAAACAATAAGGAAGATGTGAAAATTTTAAAACATGTATGATATTATAAATTAGATAAAAAATAAAGGGTTTATAGCTCAAATTTCACAAGCTTTGATTTGTTATTAAACACGGTGATATATTGTGCTAGGGAAAATTTTAAGGGTCCCTAGGAAAAAAATCCTTAGAAAATATTTAGTGAATTTTGGAAAAACCACTTTCGGATGTATACCAAACCACATAAGAAGTTGTTTCGTGCAGAAGGTAAATTTTTAACATCATTCGGGGAAAGATTGACGTTGTAGAAGGAACATATTTTAACATGTTATCATCTGGTAGCATTATCCATGCTACCGGTAAGTAGCATAATAGCATTCTCCATGCAACCGATCGGTAGCATGGAGAATGCTATTATCTTGTAGCATGTAGAATGTAGAATGCTACTGGCTAGTTTCATTCTCCATGTTACCAGCCTATAGCATTCTCCATGCTATTGGCCGAAAACATCCTCCATGCTCCCAGTCGGTAGCATGGTGAATGCTATCAACCGACAATATCCTCCATGCTCTTGGCTAATAGCATAGTGGATGTTACCTACCAGTAACATGGAGGATGCTACTGGCCAGTAGCATGTTGTAGGATAGTAACATTATCCATGGTACCGACCGATAACATTGGCTATGCTACCGGTTTTTAGCATGCAGCATGCTACCGACCAATGCTATTTTCCATGAAGCTAGCTAGTAGTAGTATAAAAATTCCTATATATGCGCGGACAGTAGTCATTTTAATATTACAAAAACGAGAATAGCCAAAGCATACGACAAAAAATCCTCAACAAATAAGGTGATCTGCAGAATCAAGAAAGAAAGAAACTATAAATGACATCTACAAATAGGAAGCAAGGATTTTATAATAGATTGCAAAAATGATAAGAAGAAATACCATTTCCACACAGCCCAAGATCCCATCTGTGTTAATAGTAAATATGCAGAAGTTTTCATTCAAGATCCTGGTATTTCCTTAACTGTAAACATTTCTAGAAGATCCTAATACGTTTTATCAATAGATCGAAGTAGCCAATTTCACAGGGCTAGTGTATATGCCCCAATTTTAGACGGACCAGGAAACACTTAACAATATTGTAGCGAATTATGACACTTCCACTTTCACCTTTCATATTCAACTCCAATTTCATGCACAGTCATTTTGAACTTCACCTAAGGAAATTGAGCTTCTGACAGGGCTACCACATGAGGACACAAATCTTATCATGATGAAGGATATTTTATTAGATGAATACTGTAAATATTTGGAATCTCATTTTGAATTATTTATTGATGTAATTATAGATGCTACTGCTCGTAAGTTTATTTTTGGTTTTATAACATTCTGATTTTGATTATTTTCAATTTTAAACATTTTGATTGTGTTTTAAAGTGAGTATTAACAAAATTTGTATCTCCTTACATTTACAACTTCCCAAAACACTTCAAAAAGAGGAATTCAACTCAAGTATTTCAGCCACCTATTTCTACAAGACGTGGTGCAATTCTTCCAGGCTAGAGTTATATTACAAAGTCAATATACTGATATTTCATGACAGACTTTGGCTTATATCATTCGCATCCCAAGTGGGTGAAAGTTTCACGAGTGCAGTTTCTTATCCTCTATGATAAGGGTTAATTTGGCTAACATTCATTTGAATGAAAATGTTACCATCAGCTACATAAATTTTATTTTCATATTATATTATAAATCTCTCTACAATTTACGTGGCACTACTCCTCTGACAATAATGCATGCAAAGCTATCGAATTTTTTGTTAACAGTTCAAGAGTAGGAGGTGAGTCCCAATTTATGATTATTTGGTTTATAATTATTATTCTTTATTTTTGTAATATTCATCTATTATAATTTATATTTGGGAATAATAAACATTTTACTGTTGAATTATCATAGAAGATAGCTGTTGCGGCTACATCATGAAGGGAAGCTACTATTAGAGGTCATTTCCCACCAGGTTCCAGAAATTCAATTACTATTTCAGACGATCAACACATAGAGGAAGACATCACTACAAAATCTGTCAAACGGACGAGGAGTTCCTTAAACCCTCAAACTGAAACATCCACCATATAATAGGCATTAATTACAAGTATTGTAATTTATGATGTATATATGTTTCAATATGTTTTGAAAATAAATGTAATTAATTATGTAAATCATGTACATGTTTCAATATTTCTTGTAACATATATTCCTTTGTTGTAGAAGCCTCCAGTAGCACAAGAGTATAACATCGGGCTCATGGTAGCCCAATAAAAAATGTATATGAATTTGATCAAACATAGTATGTAGAAATATCTTCGGTACCTATCTCTTTAGCTCTAGGTATGAATCTCATTTTTGTATTTTTTTGCTTGTATTTTTAAGCAAAATTGAACAAGCTCATCAATCATTAATGATTAATTATGTTTTAAATCACACGTACCTGTACAACTCTGATGCTTTTCAGTATACTTCTATATTAAAACCACATCAACTGCAACATGCCCCATTTACACCTCAGCTGGAATCCAATCAAGTAAGTAATTTTTATAATGATTCCTTTTGTGCTCACATGTATAAATAAATAAGCTTATTTTATTTACAAGACTTCTTCTGTCAGGGAAACCATTAAAGCTGTTGGAATGCCTCATTTTTTGGGACACCGGCTTCATTGCACACACATAATTTAGCAACACATGAAAATGATAATAATATTATTATTAAATTATCATAAGATCGTATTCAAGTAGACCAACACACAACTTGACATACTAAGTTTCAGAAATAGAGCACAATTGGAGAATTACGCTCAGCGTCTCCACTGTCACAGAGGCTTCACAAATCTCCCATTAATAGTTCTTCAGATTTTGGAAGTTCTTCATTAGTGAATTTAGAGTGCAAATTTTCCCTGATAAGGACTTTAAACTATTACATTCATGTAAATTCATGAGCCATCTCAGCATTTTTGTGAGCCCAGTTTGTTTCACTGGATTTTCTCTTTCCACCGAGATCAGCCTCATCTTGATTCCAGAAAAAATTGTCTTCTCTTCAAATTTCTACCACTGTTGCCTCCATTTTGGTGTAGGTTTCTCCTCCATACAAATCACACTATTGAGGGTCAGTGTCTTGTAGCGTAAACAACAAAGTGTGAAATAGGAATAAAATAAGATAACGCTCAGTTCAAGGGGGAGTTTTAAAATTGTCATATGGGAGGGATTTTTAAATTTTGAAATCAAAGTTAAGGATGTATGAAGCAAAATTCAGTTTTCGGATGCTCTGGACCAATCAAGGATTTTATTTTTTTAAATTATTATGATTTCCTTATTGGTCCAGAGTGCAGGACCTACCAGGTTTGTGTGTGTTGTTTACGCCCATTTTCCAGAAAGTGGAATTGACGGAGGGATGTAACGGAGAAGGATAGGGGAAGACCTAACTTCCCTGAATGAGTGGTGGGGCTATTGGGTCAGAGTCAAACACACCACATTGGCAGAATTGAGGAACACACAAGGAAGTTACGTTCAGTGATCGAGCAGGGTTGACTTTAATGAGTTGAGTTAAGTAAGATGCGGCCAAGTAGGGAAAAATACATTGCGAGGAAATAAAGGGCCAATGTTCCAATGAGATGAATATTAACAGAGGGAAAACAATCAATTGAGCAACCATGTATCCACCGCCGATTTGGGATAAGCCACCGCCTCTGAGCGAAGTCAGCACCTAAGTGTGGGAGGAAGGGGCAGAGAAGCTAGGACCACCAAGGCACTGCCAAGATGAAACAAAGAACATGATAAACAAGAATAATGGTTCATCTTGGAAGATAAGGATGAGTTGGGGAAAATCCAATGCGGTCAATCTATGGGTGAGATAGACCAATCCAAGTTATATGAGGAGAGGACAAGCTGTGGCAAAGAACAAGAGGCCAAGATGGAGGAATGTGCATCTGAGTTGTGGTGTGATCGATCTAGGCCATGAAACTTGGAATCCTAAGTTGACACTGAGTTAATCATGACGTTGCCAAGCTAAGAGAGAGAAGGAAAGGTGTGGCCGAGTGAGCTAGTAAGGGACCAAGCTATGTAGGGGTTGAGTTGGGCAGGCACTGAGGTGGGTTGTACGTGAGTTGAGCCCTTGTGAGGTCTGAGTTAGCCAAGTTAGGATCAACAAAGATCAACACAAGACCCTTTCAAAAAACTTGCCAATGCAATTTATTTTAACCACCACCCATTGATCTAAACATTGAAGCTTGAGATTTCCCACAAGTAGAGTGAAATTCTTGTTTTTGCTACAACTATGATTGTGCACCAATAACAAACATGAAAATGAACACAGAGAACTAGGTGCTCTGATACCATTTGGGAGCAACCTCTAGGATTGTGTAACGAGCCAAAACAAGATATTACACACAAAATAATCAAAAAAGTTTCAAAAACTATAATATCATAGACACAAAAGTAATTTATTATTCAGTAAATCTCACACACTTTCCACATATGGGTACATCAATTTAAATAGGCTTAATACAAGATTATCTATACCTTATAAATATGTGAGACAACCTATATTGGGAGATATAAATATCTCCTCAAATCAAGTCCTCAACAATTATTTCCCCAAATGTGTATGTGAGTAAATTGAACTCACACAAAAAGGAGATAATTCCAATTAATCTTACAACTAGCAAATGGAGCTTATTGTGGTAAATGCACAAGAAAAAACTACTTCGAAAATATTCCTAAACCGTGTTCGTGTTTTCACACTTACATCAAATTTATTCTCAATTTCTACAAAGATTATATTGAGAAAATATTTGCAGAGGAGATGAGTTAGAGTAGTTGTGCAAGATAGTTACTAAAGAAGAGGATGTTGATAAATTAGGAGTCCTTCGTGAAGTAGATTAGAGAAAGGTATACTAAATAAATTAGAGGATTAATGATTATGAAGCTATCTTCAATGAGTTTGTAGAGAGAGGTCATGAGGGCTGTGAGAAAATTGAGAAATTTGAGGTGGGTTTTTACAAGTAGTGGGACCACACTTGAAAGCAAACAAGGCAAGAAAATAACCCCAAGAGAATAGAATAATGGTTGTAGTATATGTAGGGCATACATAGGCACACACAAGAGGCTTTGGCATGGTGGAATGAATATCTCACAGATGTCCCCAAGTGCGCACCAAAATTAATGGTGCCAAGATATGGAGTGCAAGAGGTGGAATGGAGAGGCTAATTCTTATGATTCCTTTTTAAATTCTTTCTTATGATTATATTCTTTATTTATTTGTATAGACCAAACATAAAACTTTATTTGAAGATGAACACAAATTTTTGTATGGGGAGATGTTGATAAAAGAATATTTTTGCAAAAACACAAAAAAGATGTCAAATGCATGATACATGTGAATACACTCAACAAACTACAAACTACAAAATCATTCTACCTTGTAGGAATATATAGTCATGGTCTCGTGGACACATGAGAGTGCAAGTTTTCTATATCAATGGATGATTAGGGATCACATGTACCAATAAATTACCGAGGATCATCGATGGTCGATAATGTGTGCCAATTAAGAGATAATGTTAGGGTTTGACCCCATGATGGTGGTGCATCAGTAACTCTCTTGATTCAAACCTATCTTTACAAGAAATTATTTCAGTCACTTATTGTTTAAAATTTAGTCCATTATTAATTGTTTCTTACGATTAAAACACAACAAAAGATGGTAGGGATCACCTGTACATTAGTGTGACAGTGGGAAGTGGGAGAGATGTCACGACGCTAAGTCATAATCAACTACCTTGAGGGTCAAAAAATTATTTCAATGATTAAAAACATTTTCGCCAATATAATAATTGAAGGGCAATATTGGTCTGAAGGAAATCAGAGGAATACCTGAAATTTGCATCAATGGCCAGACCATTTTGAGTCATAGTGTAAAAATGTGTGGCATATGATGAAACCGTATATTTAAATAGGTTATTTTTCTATAAATCTAAAATCATAAATGGTGAGATGTCCTACGATTATTACATAAACCGTCTATAAGGAGTGAACCGGGCTAATATTAGTGATATTCTTAGGTAATCTATGTGATTATATATGTGAGCATACTCTTAAATTTCAAAGTATAAATTCAGTGAGTAAAAAGATTCCTCCTAAGTGAGCCCTACCTCGTACATCAAGATAGCTCTCATGAGATGCATGTATTAGAGTGCAATGTATAGTAACATCAAAGCACCATAATATAAAAGTTCATCATAATGAGATGGAACAACGTTAGGAGCCCATATAGTGAATCTAACATCAACAATAATGAGGTTTTATTGAAACTTGCAACATTGAAGGAACTATCTAACCACTAAGACCGTTAGAGTAGATGTCAAAGAAGTAGTCACTAACTAGCACCATTAAGTCATTTGTGTTGAGTTATCTTCAAGCCCCTCCAACACCTTTGCCCATTATTTTGCATGAGCATAAATAGTTAGGATGGTTTTGAGCTTAGGTCTGAACCAAGATGTGAAGTGAAATAATCCGTTCTCACTTCCTATGCACTATCCACAACGACAATTTGTGGTTGGGATATGATTGCCCAAGATTTATGAAGGTGTCTTAGGAGATCGACCATTAGTTTTCACGATGCTTTATTCCATATAACTATGGACTCTTTTCTTTCATCACTTTATTTTTAGTAGGTGGTTATGGCCCCCAAGTAATCGACTTTAGGATCTTGATCTCGCCACCATAAGCCCATTGCAAACAAAGCATCCTGTCTAGCAGCTCAATCATATAGTTTTCCAATCATTAAGCATAAACTGTTTCGAGATCTTAATGAGCTGGATATCCTCCTTGAGCTCATCAATATCAGCAACCATCCTGGCCAAGTGATTTTCCCCTAATGATCGAGCTGACCTTGATACATAACTTCATAGTGTTGTTCTAGTTGAACGTTTAATAGGAGTTGGTGATCACACTGTCATCACAATTACTCGCCCAATGGATTTAAAAAAGAAAAGTAAATCATGGTACTTTGCAAGGAACTAGTAGCTTTAGTTGGCTAGCTAGTTGAGGTGTATAACTTATGAATCATAAATTTTTTCCCAAAGGGTAGTGTATAGTGTCAAATTTAATGCGAGTGGATCTTTAAAATCATGTAATAGAATTAGATGTGTATGTAAAGATCGCTTGACAAGAAAATTATATAAAAAAGAGGACATGTAGAAACTTTCATAATAGTAAAAGAACTACTATACCTTTTGAATCTAATTATAAAATAATGTAAGATATTGTTCTTTATTTCCACTTCATTACAATATTTATATTGTATTCATCCCTATACATAATGGTAAGGATGTAATTAGGATACACCTTCATATAGGTTATGTTATTTATTATTTCACTCTTATTGTCATGCTTTAACATATATCATTTTGGTAAAGTAGCTTGATGGTATGTTGATGCATAATTTTCCATGAGACATAAGTGCTCAATTCCTTTAACACTACAGTCATGCTAAGATTTAAAAAATCCATATTTTAGACAGTCTTCAATTGAAAAGTATATATGCTTTAATTGGGAATACTTCAAAAAGGAAATGAGTCTATTATTATTATTTTAAACAAATATGAATGGAAACTTTATGATTTTCACTAGATTTCCCAAACATGGCCGATAAGAACTATCGTGGACAATTCCAATATAATATGTAATCAAAACATAATTAGCCCATTCAATTCATTGTGCTAATATTTTAGCTTGAGACAGGAAAGGTTGGCTGTTAAATTCTAGGCCTCAAAGAAAAAATCTAAGATTAGAAGTCAATCTTGAAATACTAGACATCTAGCAAAAATAATTTACATGCATATATTTTAGAAAAATCATATTTTAGATGTGTATGTGCGATGTAGAAGTGACGAATATTATATGATTCGATGCCAAGTTATATGTTGAAGGATTTTTTGGGGGATGCAAGGGACTTGGAGCTGCAAGACTGTTCGGGGATACTCATCGTGAGCCTGTTAGGGAGATCATCCTACTTCCTGTGATAAGATGTTGAGTTGTAGCTATGCTAAATTCTAGGATCAATCATTGACTAATAGACGTATAGGCCAAACTTAGATTTGCACTTATATGACCAGGTTTAATGGAATACCTTGGAGAATGTTTCCTCTTTTTCTTCCCAATAATGAGTTAGAGATGCAAACAGGTAGTAATTAGGGGGCTCTATGGTTTTATGAAAATGATACTCAAGTTTAATCTCCATCGTTGAGGCATCGCCAAGATATGGCCTCAAATATCATTTACATTGTTTTAGGCCCTTCTGATCATCAAGGATTCATCTCACTGCTTTGCCCTTGGAGTAAATAGGGAGCATTTGAAGTTTTTCTAGGGATCGCCATAATCTATGGGGGTGCTGATTGTTGTGGACCCTACCACTAAGGCTCGCTCTAGATTTGGTCTTTGCTCGATGGGATGCATTAACGTCTAATGTGGATTCCAACAATACCCAAAGGCATGAAATTTTTCTAAACTTCGTGAAAGATTTAGATGGAGAACAATTGGATTGAGGTGGACTAGCTCATTGATTTTCTACAGGCAAATGCAAACGAGTCATATACGAGCATAATATAGTGTATGGTCTGCGACGAGTCGTCCTACTGCAATGCACGTGCATCATATGCAAATGTGTAATGATGACTTGGATGGAGGAGGATTTGGTCATTGTAGTGATCCATTTTTTCTAATGAGGGGAGTGTACTACGGTGAGCACCATCCAGAATGGAACACCCTACTTGTTGCATCCATATATTTGGTCCAGTGACTGTAATGCCACATTTTGCCGCGATCATCAAACCCTATCACATAACCAGTAAATATCGATACGGATAATGATTCTTTAAAACTTAACATTTATTAAATTTAAAATACATTTGGTAGATGTATGTTGAACTCAGTGAAAGTGTAATCTTGCTTATTACTAGCACTGATCCCCTGAAATGATGCCCCCATTTTATGCCACATCATCCAATCACTAAACCAGGGGTACACTTAGACTGATAAAATTGTGACCAGTTTTTTTTTTAATTAAAGGTCTCACTTACATTAATTGTGGAATGTAAGGAAACATAAGGTTCAATCTATGTGAAATCCATCCCCCTTCATAACAATCACTCATTAATTGTATTTACGACACAAATATGGTCACAAGGTTTAATTTACCCTTAAATATTAATTTTATGGTATCTTATTTTAAACTTTATCCCTACTTAACATCAATGGTCTATCTTCCTAGTGGCGGGCTTAAGCTTATAATAATCTGTAGCACATTGTAGGTTGTTAATTAAAATGTTTCGCTAACTCCGCTAGTCTAATTTCACCCACTATAATTTATTGATAATTACATTTACTATATCTCCTATGAGTTATAACTTTAGTTAATTTCAATAGCAGTGCAATCATTAATCCCATGCGCACCCACCCTTTATTTAATTACCCATACACATTTACCCCTTGATAAGTCATTTCAGATGTCCCATTAATTAAATTAATAAACCACTCCAAGCACACACCTAGTTATTTATTTACCACTAATTTAAGAAATCCTAACATAACCTAGTTCTATTATATCCCATGGGGACAATTACTTAGGGTCCCCATTAATCAAATTTACCTTTACAGCGTTGATAAAATTCATTCGTACCCCATTCTACTTATTATATGGTACGAAGACATGGATGTAAAGTCAGAATGAAATAGGTATTGATTTAATGCATGCATGCCCTTGATCTTAGGTCTCTCCCCATGAATCCCTAATTGTCCCTTCCATGTTTTACCTTTTTTATCATATGTGCTCTACTTTACCGTCTCAATGCTGCCTCCATTATGCACAAGTAAACTTGCAAGGAGGGCAGGACATAGAGCCAAGAGATAATGGTACCTGGAAACTACAGTGGTGAGGATGGTTCAAGGGTCTGTAATGTGGAGGATGTTTTCCATGTTTTCGTTCCAGTTATTCATGTTCTATTAAATCCTAGGGTTAGAAATAGGTAGTTTACTTGATGTTTTTTTAGATGCCATTTTCCAGAAAGCTTAACGATTGAGGCATTTGATTACCCTGCATACACACACACACTTACACACACAGGCACACTACACACACACACACACTACACACACAGCACACACACACACATGTCGACACACACACACACACACAGTCTAGATATTAGTTACCATTAATATGATGACAACCAAATTTCTATAGGTATTTTGTCCAACCTGTAGCTCATATATATATACCATACCATATAGTATATATATGCTATTCTATTGGACGGTAGCCGCATATAGTGTTGGGATGCCCCGTAGAGGGACTAAATAGCCACTTTGGAGAAGGATTTGGGGGGGGGGGGGGGGTGGTCGGCCCTGGCCACCCACCCTGCCCCCCATATATTAGAGCAGGGTTTGGGGTGGGTGGAGCCATGGCCGATTAAGCCCTTAGTTTCTAGAATACATACGGGGATGATAAAGAGTGATGCACAGATGCCTCAACATTCCTGAATAATTTATTTGCTTTTTTTTAAATCTCCCTCAATAGTGTTAAAATACACTTCTCTTTTTTTATCTGAAATAAATAGGCAGCTCCTTAAGTGTAATATATGATATTTGCAATACTACATATACTTTCACATTGGAAATGTGCAGGATTTATCTGATCTTTATAACGGGTAATTAGTCAAATTCGATACTTTAAGGTATCAGTTTACACATTTGTTGTAGGGAGGAAACATGTTTGATCCGGATGTTAAGTATATACATATATAAACACACACGCGCGCATGTATACATACATACGTGTGTGTGTGTGTGTGTGTGTGTGTGTGTGTGTGTGTGTGTGTGTGTGTGTGTGTGTGTGTGTGTGTGTGTGTGTGTGTGTGTGTGTGTGTGTGTGTGTGTAACTTTTTATATTATTCTACAGGTTTAGATTTCAAAAGCAAGCCTAGAAGTTTAGCTACGTGTCAAATCAATTCAATTTTTGTTAACTTCCTTGTTCTTTCATGTTACTGTAAATTTTAAAATTTTCCTTTGTAACGCCCACATTTTACATACACAAATACAATAGTATAATACCCATTTTTTTTTTACTTACATTGCAGTACAAATGACACTACAGGAGATCACTTAGGACTACGCACAACACATGATATGTTTGCAAAACATTAACCCACATAGATAACATGAAAACATGTGATGCAATTCAAGACCACTTTTTTGCCAAGGCACAACATAACAATTCAACTACAGTATACACTTATAGATAGGGTCTTCCCACGACATGATATTTTAAGATTAAATGTTTATTACAATTATGTTTCAATCTTTAACTTAAGTTCGAGAAAGGCTCATAATATGTGAATCATACATTCCTTTTCCTCTCGCTAGATTTCCTCTATATTGTTTAACGATTAACTTACGGTGTATCTCATTTAATAAGAATCATTGACATTATTTCAAGTACTTATTTAATTCAATAGTTTGTTAATAGGATATTTATTTACACAGAGGATACTGGGTCTTATCCCTAGGATTCACTTCTAAGGCATGCATCTTGATCTTATATCATACCCCCGTTACACAACAAAACAAGAGTAAGTACAAAGGATGTGAAGTTAAAATTTTATTTTATTTTAAGGATTAAGGGTCACGTTTCTTCCACTCATTTATAGATTGATAGAGTATTTAGTACACAATAAGTATTATAAAAAACTAGGTTCTTATCCACAGCAAGAGGGCTTAATCACATCACACAGAAGATCATGTTTCACCTTCCTGTGGAATAACATGCCACGATTACACTTCCCAAGTTCAAACATCAATTATAAGTTTACTATAGTTATGGTCCAACAATTAGTTAAGGAGTCGAAGGCTCTAAACATGGAAACATACTTCCTTATTTTCTTGTTTCAAGATTAGGTCTCCTAAGTATCGTTTTACGTCTAACTTAAGAGGTTTTATTTCTCCCTAACTAGGTTATATACTTTTTGTAATGAATTGAGTAGACTATTTGTTAATAGGGGCATTTATATCCTCATGAGACTACTAGTCCCTATTTTAGGGGGTTTATCATTAGGAGCATGATCACATAGTTTCACATAAAACATCCATTATATAACAGGACAAGTAGGAGAGAAACTTGGACTAGTCCATTATTAAAAGGGTTAAGGTCCACATTAGAGTTTACATAATGTGTGTCTTGTTCCTCACCAAGAGATGGTTTAAAAATGATAAGAGGACGACCTAATTTTTTGCTTTTTCTAAGCACACCATCTTATGTTTATGTTTTCACAATTTAATAATACACTAAGAGGTTGTTAAATTTCACAATTAACTCTTGGTATTGCATCATAGAACCCAAATGACAATTGAGATTGGGTATCAAGTTCATTTATGATCCAAACTCTTAAAGGTGATTTTCAAGGGTAGCTGGCGATCTCTGCCACTTAACACTCTTCACTCTACGTGTGTACATGACCAAGAGGGTGTTACATTATGTTATATTTTGGTTACCCATAGATTACCACCTTAAGGGAATCATATTATCCTTATTGCACACACAACTATAAATCTTAGGAGGGAATTCACATACCCAAGACAAAGTTTAACCATGTTGTTCCTAACTACTAGGTTCACGACAATGACGACTCTAAACATACAAGCCATGACAATAAGCTCAAATTTGGGCTCTTATTTACTTACCTAGAAGGTGTTATCAAGTGTAAGGATTTAAGTTCATCCTAAGGTTTTAGTTTTCTATGCTACAAAGACTCACATGGGAAGGGTAGTTATACACGAAGTTTATACTAGGGTGGGTTGTTTCATTTACATATCTTTATTACATTTTAAGGTAAGAACTACAACACACCAAATTATTTAATCAACAATTGCACACTGGAATTATGCTATAAGCTATTAAATTCAATTTCATATAACACATATATCCATTTTTTTCAATACGAAATTTGGGATCAAAATAACACCCATGTTTAGATGAACATTTCCCCTAAACACTAGCATGTTAAAAATGTTACAAAACTTCACTAATAACCTTTCAATACTTCACAAAATGTTGAAATATCCTTTACAATATCACTTAACATATATATATCCAACCCCCTTTTACTAGATGTAAATCTGAATCAAAAGAACACCTATAGTTAAATGCACATTTCCCAAAGCACTCCTCAATCTAGCATCTCATTCATATTACCAAATTTCAATAGTAATTCTTTACTATAACATAGCAATACATAAAAATTTCTTTCCATTAATGTACATACTTTACAATAAGATACAATGAATCACAACCACGTCATTTCGCCATCTTACTTGCATCCTGCAAAACCATGTGAGCATCAAGTCAATGATAAATCGCTGACATGACATCCACCTAGATCTAACATAATTAACATTTTTAGTTTCCCATTTACATAATAGTAATAATAATTTGCATTCGAAAGGAGAGGGTTAAAGACATATTATCATTTCATTTCATTTCGCTTCATTTATTTACCAAGGACAGAGAAAGAGATAAGGAATAGAGAGAACACTATTTTTTCCAAAAGTCACATTTCACACCACAAGCCACACAAGAGAGTTTCATACAGTTAATTATACATCTCAAAAGTTTTTCATGACAGTTAAATGACTTGGCTAGGGTCTTACGACCTTATTTCACATTTTTCTACTTGTTGCGAAAACATCAAATTTTGGCTCAGAGGCTAAGGAACTATGCTCCAAAACTATCTTCCCATGTGAAAATGCACAATGGGTAAATTCCTATGAGTACTCATATATACTAGGAATTCATAGTAGCTGACGAAATTCAAAACCGGTGAATGGTTTTCAATTAACGGCTAGGTTTCTGGAGCCACCGGTTGTAATCGGTCGAGTTGCAATAATAACCAATTTTAGCTTGAGGTCTAAGAAAACTCCATCCAAAAATAACTTTTGAAAGATGAATGTGCAACAAAAAAATTCCTACATGCTCCCCTATATATAGGGAATTCATCGAAACTGGGAACTGGAAAACGGGTTACAAATGGCGATGGATTTCCTGGAGCCACCGGTCATAATTGGTCCCGTTTGACCTAGTCAAACTGCAACTGGAGGAATATGAAACCCCATTTCCAAACTATCTAGAAATGTGTTTTTTTGTGAAGGTGGGTAAGAATTTCATTGTTGAGGGTCCAAACGACAAGCCGAAATGAAACCCAACTTTTCAGTTTTAACAACTTGTTAGAAGTGCAAAACAGGGTAACAGGACTCTTAAAGGAGTGGCGAAGAGAGTAAAAATGGTCGATTGGGGTTAATATAAAGCTTGATGTGACTCTCCTCATATCAAGGAACACATACGACACTTAACATCTTTTTTACGGGGTTTAGAAGGCTATATTGTAAGTCTCTATATGTGGTGTCTTTCTAACTTTGCAAGTAAATAAAAAAGGTTGTGTTTAGTTTACGAATCATATACATCTCGCCAATATCAACGAACACGAGCACCTGATTTGGATACTCGAGTTTCATCGTATAAGGTTATGGTGGAAACCATAGTTGATGTTCAAATGGTAAATCAATTTTGAAAATCACAAGGTGGTGTTTTATTGCTTTACATTATTTAAGTTTGATTATATATCAAATTGTAAAATTATTCAATGGTGTAATGTTTCTAATATAATGCAAAATTAAAACCAAATTACCGAAATTATAGAAACCATGCCTGACAATTTTAATGGTCATAGAGCAAGAGGTCCATGTATGACAGAAAAGTGACATGCGAGGATGATAATCGACAAGTGACCTTCCTCGTACCTGACCTCCCGAGGTTGTGCCGAGACAACCAGTGGTTTGAAATGCGCATGACTTAGATGGAGCCAGAACCAGGATTATGGCAAGTTTTCTACGATAGAAAAGCTACAGGCGAGGATGAGAATCAACAAGTAACTTTCCTATAGCTAACTATAGGAGGATCAGTGACTAAGATCTGGTAGTGTGATCTCCTGGTAGCTGAAATGACAAAGGGGAGATTTAGAGGCTATGAACGGGTAGCATAAATTCCCTATGGTTTGTCCTACTAACTAAGATCTAAGTGTTAATCTATTTTTGAAGTCTCCGAATGAACTTAAACTAAAAATTACAATTGTCCAATAAAAACCATATTACAAGTCATCCACTTGAAGTGGGAAGAAGGTTTACAAAGGAAGTTTCACAAGGGACTATCAAAACTCTGTCTTCTTCCTCAGCTCCGAATCAGCAACATGAAGATCCATTGTTTTCTTTATTTCACTTTGATCACAACAAAACAGGGGGAAAGGCAACGCTCTCCACCCAACCAAGAAATCTAATGAAAAGGAGAAGCTGCCCTCTTCATTGGCCCCTGAGACCCAACCACAATGCAATAGAAGATGTGTTTCAACTCATGGCAACAAAGCAAGTAGAATTTCACATTTAAAGCATAGTCTAAAATAGAATGCAATTTACAACCACATTAACACATAACAATAAAAACTTAGGCTTCATCATGCAAGCCAAAGGAGTAAGAAACTATGGGGGAAGCTATTTATGCCTCCCAAAGTGGAAATGGGTATCACCACCTTGAGAACAAACTTCCAAAATATATCATTTCAAATCCCTAACATGCCCTTATGCCTCCCCCAAGTAACCCTTAAACCTGACATTGCTTTATGCCTCCCCCAACCTCTTATAAAACCCCCATAATGAGTAAAGAAATGCAAACTATTTATTTTTGCAAGGCGGAACCCAAATCCCAACTCCCTCCACACTTATGCCTCCCACAAAAATTCCCCATATGTCTTCCTCCACAACACTATCCCCATAGGCCATCTCCTCCACAACATGCCCAGGACATTCATACCCAACCAGCGAACAAATAAACTAATACATTCAAACATTCAAACCGTTCACATATGCATAAAAATGAAAGAAGGCATTTTCTAGAGCCAAGCTCTTACCTCTCCATGATGGAGTTCGTTCCAAGTTCCAAACAAAAAGATGTTTCCAATGCAAGCAGCCCAAAATATTAACAAATCACAAGCCTTCAAAAATATTCAAACCTTCTCCAAAAAGCAAGAGATCCAGTTCAGCAAACAGAAGTCACCTCAAAACCTGAAGTATGCAAAAGTGAAGTAACCCAAAAACAAGGCAAGGAAATTTGAATCTATAGAATAGGGAAGAGAAGAGGATGAGGTGGATCCATGTAGGATGCCACTTCACACATCCTCAACTCAAACAACAAAAGTAAAATTCAATCTCGAATACGTAATAAATAAGTGGTGTGAATAATATGACAATTTACTTACACACTCCCAAACAAGCCCACACCCCATAAGGACTGAATTTAAAAACATGTAAGAAAGTGCAATTGAAACATACAACTTGACTTACAAAAATGCATAATGATAGGGATAATTTTAGTTCCCCAACCATAGGTAAGGTTGGTATGATAAATTTAAGAGGTGTGGTACAAGTTTAACTTGTCCCACAAGCCTCTAAAATCAGCCTCCAAGGACAAATTCAAATTTCAAAGAAGGTGAAGTTTTTCATACTCCAAATATACTTACAAAACTCTTACACATTACTTACACATCATCTTAAAACACTTTAATACAAGGGCCAATAACTCCAATAATTACTTTCTTATGTCCCAATTTAATTAATTTATTTCAATCAATATGATCACTCAGAATAAGTTACACACAATTTACTTAAATAAAAAGGGGGAACACATCACTTATAAAATACCTACATACATTGAAACAAAAGGAACCAAATAAAAGAAATACACATAACCCTTGGTCACATTCAAAGGTGATCCCCCCCCATGGGAATCACTAATAACATACAAACATACACATAAATAATAAATGTTTCCATAATGCCCTTGTTGAATTCATCTAGAATTCCAATGTGGTTGGTCTCCAATCCCCCAATGTTTGTTGTGATTTATTTTAACTTACAAATCAAAAATACCTCCTTTGGCATCGTGGCCAAATCAGAACATCCAAATATAAATATCAATATAATTACAAAATCATATATATATATATATATATACATATATGAATCCCAACAACAGATCATGGAAAATAACAATATCATTTGACAATTTTATCCACAACTATATCATCATCAAATTAATTCAATTTTCCCTAGGGCTACTCGATATATCCAAGTATCACATGTCCGAATAACATCCATAAATATAACCATGTTGAACAATATATCATCATCAATATATAAAATTTCTCTAATGATCATCATGCATCATATATGAATCAAAGTCAACAATAATCCATGAATCTAACATCTAACATCATACTAAATACAAAACTATAATAATTTCCATAATATAGTCAGTAGTATCATGATCAATGTCATAAAAGTGTCGAAGGGAAGTGGGCACTACATCCCCCTCCCCTTAGACTTGACTTCCTCCTGGAAGTCATTGGAACGAGATGTGGGAACTAAACTCGTAGAAATGTATCATCCTCCCATGTAGCCGTAGTCTCATCATATCTGTCCCACTGCACTCTAACCTGGTCAATCTCTCTTCCTTGAAGGCCCAGGGTCCTACGATCTATAATGTGAATGGGCTCCACCATCACCTGCCCCTAATCCTGCACCTGCAAAGAGGTCTAATCCAACACATGAGAAGGATCTACAATATATCTCCTAAGCACTGAAACATGAAACACATCATGTACGTGAGACAAGCTAGGTGGAAACGCTAGATGGTAGGCCAAAGGGCTGATACACTCCAAGATCTCAAAAGGACCAATGAATCTAGGAGCTAACTTAGAACCTTTTCCATAATGGATAGGGCTCTTATGTGGCCTGACACAAAGGAACACCTTCATGCCCACAACAAAACTACAGTCGGTCTATGCTGATCTACGTACTTCTTTTGCCTTTCTTGTGCCTCCTCTAGTCTCTGTCTGATCATAACCACCTGATCTGCTCCATGTCTCTGTAATAAAGCTGGTCCAAGAGAAACCCTGTCCTCTAACCTGTCCCAGCTAAGAGGTGTCCTGCACTCTCTACCATAGAAATCGTGAAAAGGAGCCATGCCTATAGAAATCTGAAAACTATTATTGTAGGAAAACTCCACCAAGTATAGGTACTCCTCCCATCTTGACTTGATGATCCATCACATACATCCTAAGCATGTCCTCAAAGAATTTGATTCACCTGCTCAGTCTATCCATCTGTCTCAGGGTGATATGTTGTGCTGAAATTGATCCTCATCCGAGGGCATGCTGCATGGTAGTCCAAAAAATGGGAAGTATACAAAGTATCATGGTCACAAATGATCTTCTGTGGAATCCTGTGTAACATGACAATCTCATCCAGATAAACCCATGCCACTGCACTAGCTATATAAGTGGTCTTCGCCGAGTAAAAAATGAGCCACTTTTGTCAATTTATCCACCATGACCATGATGGCGTCATGGTGTATATCTCGACATCCGTAGCCCAACAATGAAGTCCATGGAAATGGTGTCCCACTTCCACTCTGGTATAGCATGAGGAAAGAGAAGGCTAGCTAGATGTTGATGCTTGGCCTTCACTTTCTGGCACTCTAAACAACATGACACAAATTGAGCCATGTCTCTATGAAGTCCTCTCTAAATGATATAACTGTCTCAAAGTGGTGTGCATCTTCTTCACCCCGGGATGGGCCGAATAGGGTGCACGATGTGCCTCTGTTAGAATATCCTATCTCAAGCCTCCCTCTCTAGGAACATAAATCCAGACTCTATGCCTAAGAAGGTCGTCTGCCTCTAATGAAAAACCATCAAAATTCCCCTCAAGGGGTATCTGAGACTCGATCTCTACTCTAGCTGCAATGTAGAAACTTGTCAAGAGGAAGCTCATGTAGAATCCTGCTCCGTAAATCTGTGCCCACTGAAGTGGCCATAACCACATGTCTCTGTCTGCTGAGAGTGTCTGCAACCACATTCTCCTTCCCCTTCACATGCTCTATCTCCATATCATACTCACAAAACAACTCCATCCAATGCCGCTGATGAGCATTGAGATTGGGTTGTGTGAAGAGGTGGCGAAGACTCAAGTGATCTGTCCTCAGTGTGAATCTCTGACCAAGAAGAAAGTGTCTCCATCGAACCAAGGCATGAAAAAACTTGTCACAAGCTCAAGATCATCAGTTAGATAATTGAGCTCATAATCTTTGAGTTTGCGAGACTCAAAAGACACTACTCTTTCATCCTACATCAACACACCTCCAAGGTCCTGCCAAAGAAGCATCCATGCAAACAAAGAACTCACCATGTGGATCCGTCACTACAAGAATAGGTGTTGTAGTGAGACACTCCTTCAGTGTCCTGAAGGCATGCTCACATCTATTTGACCAAAAAAACTTCTTCCCTTTCCACTGAAGGGAAGTGATGGGATGCGCAATCTGAGAGAATTCCTGAACAAATCTCCTGTAATAACCTTCTAATCCCATGAAGCTGTGTACCTTTGTCATAGTAGTGGGTACTGCCAATCCATAATGGCTCTAATCTTGGAAGGATCGACTGTGATACCTTCCCCAGAAATGATATGACCCAAGTAATGTACCTCTTTCTGAAAGAAAGGACACTTCTCCAAGTTCTCGTAAAGTTTTTTTTCACGAAGACACTGAAGAACCTGGCGAAGGTGCCCCTCGTGCTCCTCACGCATATGTGAGTAAATCAAAATTTCATCAAGGAAGATGAGCACAAAATGATAAGAAAGTCCTAAATACCCCATTCATCAAACTCATAAACACTGTGGGGGCATTAGTAGACCAAAAGGCACCAATGTGAACTCATAGTGCCCATATCTCGTACGAAAGGTGGTCTTATGAATATTTTCCTCCGTAATCCTCAGCTGATGATACCCTGACTTAAGATCTATCTTAGAGAAAACTGTGGCTCCCTTCATCTGATCAAAAAATTCATCAATGTGTGGAAGGGGATAACGATTCTTGAATGTTACTTTGTTAAGTTGGTGGTAATCAATACACAACCATGCAAGGATCCATCCTTCTTCTTCACAAAAATCAGCTGGTGCACCCCAAGGGGATACACTAGGAAGGGTAGGCCTTTCTTCAAAAGGCCCTCTAACTTTAACTTGAGCTCGCAGAGCTCTGGGGTGGTCATCTGATAAGGTTCTCGTGAGATAGGCTCTGCTCTTCAGAACTAGATCTATATGAAAATCTATCTCACGTGGGGGTGGTAACCCTGGTAGCTCCCCTAGAAAGACATATACAAACTCTCTCAAAATGGGATGGTCATCTAGTGATGGTCCACTAGACCCATCCTCTGATCGGTCACTAACTGTAAGAACATACATCTGACAACCCCATCGCACACACCGCTTAAGCTGCATAGTGGAGATGGTGCGAATGGAAACGGGTCTTCTGACCCCTGAAATCACTGACTCAACTCCTAGATCATCTACACAAGATATAGTCTTATGGTAACAATCCATCCTGGCCTGTGTGCAGACAACCAATCTCCATACCCAAGATGACTCCATACGAAGCCCAACGGAAGGATACAATATTTGAGGTAGTGGTGAAAGGTCCCAAATCCACTACACACTCCTTAATTAAGGATTCTACAGAGATCTTGGCTCCAGAAGCCATCTCAATGTCCTAACTATGACCCTTGCCTAACTACCATTAGCCTACATCACTCTACTAAAGATGGTGCAATAAAAGAATCAGAAGAACCAAAATCAAACAAAATGGAGGTAGGAATACCACCAATATTACCTGTAGTCTCAATAACTGTACTCTAGTGCTCAGCCTATTGGTTCTCAACCACTACATAAATCCTGATGACTATGTGCCATGTCACCAACAGTAGGCTCAAATATATGTGTCTTACCCTTGTTATTAGGGTTATGAGGGCAGTATCTCCAAAAATGTCTAGCAACACCACAATTAAAACAACCACCCAATCCTCTCCCCTATGTAGCAAGTCCGGCCAGTACTCTGGAAGTCTGTGGTGTGGATCTTGATGATCCAACTGTGGTTTGCTGAGGTCTTTGCTGGTGAGCTCCTGCTGAGTGAGCTCTAGGTGCACCATGTGTCCTAATGGGACCCCTAGGAGGAGGCCCCATACTTTGACCCCTTTGTGTATCAAATCTCTGTGGAGGCCTATAAGGTGGTGGGACTGCTACTGATGCTACTGTTGTGGTCTAAAAGATGACTGTGATTGAACCTTGTCCACCATGAGGAGGAGGTACTGACCCCCTCGATCTGTTGTCCTGCATCTGCTTGTATGTGGCTCTGGACTCGGTCTCTAGCCTTCTGGGCCTTCCCCCCGAGTCTCCTCTACTATATAGGTCATTCTCAATGGCCTTAGCTAATGTATGTGGATAATGGATCTGAACTGCACCTCCAATGTCTAGATTTAGGCCCTGAATGAACCTGTGGATCCGCACCTACTCATCCTGCATGTACTCAACATACTGGATTAGATCCAAAAATCTACTCTCATACTCAGCTACTGTAAGAGATTCCTGTCGGAGGTCATAAAACTCATTTATCCTCTACTGTATGAACCTCCGTGACAAATATATTCTCCTGAATCACTCCTCAAAGAGCTCATAGGTAACTGTCTTAGAATCAACATGGAGCTTCTACTCCTCTGTCCTCCACCAGACACCTGTTGCATCCCTCAGTAGATGGATAGCAACATGAGCTTTCATGTTGCTAGAAACAAGGATAGAGCTTGAAGCACCCGCTCAAGCTCACCAACCAGGCCTCTACTTGAAATCCACCTGTGTCACCAGAATAATGAGATGGCCGTAGCTTCAGGATCTCCCTAATGTGATCTGCATCTGTGGTCTGACGGCCCTTAGGCCTCTCTGCATGCTCATCCCTAAGCCTAGGGCTCTGAGACCTATCTCTGTGTCCTGAAACTCAGTCACCCTGTCCCCTCTGTGGTGACTCTACTCTGGCTGACTCCACATGGAAGTTCTCACCTCCATGCTCCTCGCTGGGTCAAGGAGATACATGGCCCTCAATGGATGTCACTCTATCATGTCTGGCTGCATGCCCTCCTACTGATCCTCCGCGTAAAGTGGACATTAACATCCTGAAGAGTCTGTAAAATCTGTGGTAGGATGGTTGCTACAACATGCTCTGGAGGTGGTATGTCTAGATCTATGTGAAAAGGCCCCTCGTCTTGTCTACGCCTCCTACAACATACCAAGGCGAGAGTTAGTTCATTATTCTAGGTTTTATTCAATTTTCCATGTTTACTAAAATATGCAATTTTCAAACCAAGTTGTTTTCTAGATTTAAAAGTTGCTAAAACATGTGCTAGGTTTAAAGTTCATGTCTCAAGTTTTCTAGTGTGCCCAAGGGTCTAATATTTTGAACCCACTTCTCTGATACCAAGTGTAACGCCCGCTAAAACAACCCACTTGAGACCCAAGAACAACCTAGGTTTAGTTAGAAAAATTATGGAATAATTTTTTTGTTTAAAAGTGTCTACAACCAGGTTATAAATCAACACAATTTGTCACAAACAAGTTTCAAGGCCAATTATAATTAATATCTTATAATTTTCTCATTACAACAATTATTAAATATCACAAGGTCTAACATTAGGGTTAGAATAATAAATTAGGTTAAGAGGGTAATTTCTCACTATCCCACTCTCTAACTTGCTTAAAATATTCAACCTAATTTTTCTCAAAATTAACACACTCAAAACTTTCCTGAAAACATTCCCATTGGATAGGAAATTTCTTCACCTTTCCAGTGATATAAAGAAGTCCTCCTAACTCCTCATATTTCTCAAGTTATGGGCCGACAGACCTTGGGAGGAAAATTTTCCCAAGAGCGGGCCTGCGGGCCTGGGGAAGAAAATTTTCCTAACTCGGGCCCTTACAGGCTTCAGAGAGAAAGATTCAAACGGACCCGAGGAGCGGGGAAGAAAATTTTTCCCATGTGCGGGGTGATGGAGCGGGGAAAGAACTTTATCACTTTTCCCCTTTTGGGAAAAAATGTGCAAATTGCCCTATGTGCCCACGAGCCCGTAAGGGACATGTGTAGCATTTCCAACTCTGGCGGGAAGTCGGGTTACATGGTGGAGAAACTTAAGGCATTTATCCTTTTTGTCGAAAATCACTAAGGGATTAAAATGGATCTGTGCCTCCACCGATGCCCAAGGCACCACGTGTCCATCTCTCATTGGCTGCGGGGATGCGTCATCGGGCCTTCAAAACAACTTAGCAAATTTTGATTTTTAAAAGAAAAAGGTTAGCAAAGACTTGAAAAGCTTACGCCTCCGTTGACGTGCATGAAGAGGCCATGTGTCATGCCAACCATTGACCGTGGGTCAGCGGGTCAGGAAGAGAAGTTAGAAATTTTTTCCCAAAAATTTCCAAAGTGCTAAGTTTTAAAAAGGATACACTCTCCGCCAACGCCTCATGATGCCACGTGTGCAGCATAACCTGAATTGGCTGCGGGCTGGGGCCAACGGAGGAAACTTAGAAAGTTTTCCCAAATTTTATTTTCAAAAGTGTTAGGGTTTAAAAGGATTCCCGCCTCCATCGTTCCCTTGTGAAGCCACGTGGCAGCATCTGATTGGCTACGGGATGACAGGCTGGTGGAAGAATAGGAAAAAATATGAAATTTTTCCAAAAAAAATTTAAGGCATTTGAATTTTTAAGTTTTTTTAAAAGGTTAACTGTTGCGGGCGTGCCACCCACGTAAAGACTTTCCAAAAAGGAAAAGGGCGGGGCAGCGGGGCCTGCGGGAAATTTTTCCAAAATTTCCTTTTTGAACTTAGATTATTTTTGACAAAAAAAGGAAGCTTTTGGGTTAGCGGAGTGGTGGGAATTTCGTTCCTTTGGCATTTTTGACCAAAAAAGTGCAAAAGGATGATATTTGGCCTGCGGGTCCGCCAAGGATATTTTTTCTTTTAAATTTAGTTAGATTATTTTTTGAAGCCAAATGAAGTAAAAACTTCAGAAGGCCATAAATTTTGATTGGGAACTTGGTTTTTGAAAAACGAGGACTTTTTGGAAAGGTCTCGATGTCCTCTTTGACATAAGAAATCATAAAATTTTAATTTGGATAAATTTTGAAGGGTCAATTTTGCTGAAAATTATCTGCAGGTTTTTAAAATGAAAACTGGTAAATTTAACTTATAAAATTTTGTTCGAATTCGATCTTCTTTCCTTTCTCAACATGCCAAACGAAACATGGAGGATTAATCACTTAGAAAGATTTAGGATGGATTACAAGGTTAACTTTTTTTTGATTGATTTCCAATTGAAATTTCCCAATTTTTGACAGCAAAACGTGACTGTAAAAGGTTTGAGCCCGATTTTGCAAAGGTTTAATGAAAGATTTTCTTAAGTATTATTGTTTCTTTGGAATCATTTTGATCATATTATATTCAATTTAATGTTTAGTTTGTAATTTCTTTGTTGCAGGTCGTTCTTTTCATTTATGATAAAATTTACAGAGTTTAAAGTGAAACAAAAATGGAAAACAAAATTAACTCGATGATTAATTATTTCACTTGCCTTACTATAAAACATATTGAATTCATTCCATGCTAGTTTTAAATAGATTTATTTCCTTCAATCAAATGATATAGAACAAGGATGCAACTTCTATTCTTTTCAAAATCAATGCATTTCAAAGCAAAACAGAGTAATACATTCTCTTCATACGTATTTCTTCCTTTCCACTTCCAAATAGAGATTTCATACTGTATTTCAACAATTAGATTTCCAAGGAGAACAAAATCATTTGAACAAGGTAAACAACTTCCATTTATATTAATCAAATACAACTTTACAGTTACAACTCTTTCTCTTTACATTCTTTTTCAAAAAACAGAATACATAGTATATTTCTTTCACATTCAAATAAGATTTCATTTCCAAAACATAGTAATTCTTCAGCACAAAATATATATTACATTGTCATCCACTTCAAGTGGGAAATGGTTTACAAAAAGGAAACTCACAAGGGACTGTCAAAATCTGTCTTCTTTCTCAGCTCCAGAACAACAACATGAAGATCCATGTTCCTTCATTCTTTCAATTTTGATCACAACAAAAGTAGGGGAAAGGAAACCCTCTCCACCCAACAAGACATCCAATGAAAAGGAGAAGCCATCCTTCTTCATTGGCCCCGAGCCCCAACCACAAAGCAATAGAAGATGTGATTCAACTCATGGCAACAAAGGCTTCCACAACACACAAGTAGAATTCACATTTAAAACACAGTCCAAAACAATAATGTAGTTTGCAACCACATTAAAACATTACAAACAAAACTAGGCTTCATCAAACAATCCAAAGGAGCAAGAAACTATGGGGGATGATACTTATTCCTCCCAAAGGGGAAATGGGTATCACCACCTAATTACAAACCACCAAAATATAGTATATCAAAACCCTGACATGCCCTTATGCCTCCCCCAAGTACCCCTTATTCCTCACATTTCCTTATGCCTCCCTAACCTCTTATGGCACCCCATAACGAGTAAAGAAATGCAAGTTATTTCTTTGTAAGGTGGAACCCAAATCCCAACTCCCTCCACACTTATACCTCCCAAAAACACTTATGCCTCCCAAAAAATAAACCCCATAGTCTTCTCCTACACCATACCTAGGCCATCTACCCAACAACCCACAAACATGCCAAAACATTCACAACAATAACATTTGCATAAATAAAAGAGGAGCATTTCAAGAGCCAAGCTCCTACCTCTCCATGATGGAGTTGTTCCAAGTTCCAAACAACAAGCTTTATTCCAATGCAAGCAATCCAAAATATCAACCAAGCACAAGCATTCAACAATCTCCAACTTCTCCAAAAGCAAGAGCCCAAAACAAAAGAATTCACCCCAAAATGAAGTATCCAAAAGTGAAGTAACCCAAAACAAGCTAAGGAATTCAAATTTATAGAAGAGGGAAGAGAAGAGGATGAGGTGGATCCATGTAGGATGCCACATCACACATCCTCAACCCCAACACAAAATTCAACTTCATTCTCCAATGCATAATAAATAGGTGGGTGAATAATATGACAGTTTTACTTACACACTCAAACAAACCCACACCCCATAAGGACTGAAATTAAAACATGTAAGAAAAGTGCAATTAAAACATTCAACTTGACTTACAAAAATGCATAATGACAGTCTAAATTCAACCTGTCCAACCATAGGTATGGTTGTAAATAAATTTAAGAGGTGTGGGACGAAGTTTAACTTGTCCCACAAGCCTCCAAAATCAGCCTCCAAGGACAAATTCGAATTTCAAAGAAGGTGGAGTGTTTCATACTCCAAAATCAACTTTACATCTCTTACACATCTCTTACATATTACTTACACATCACTTACAAACACTTAATCCAAGAGCCAACAACTCTATTAATTACATTCTTATGCCCCAATTTGATTTATTATTTTAACAATATGATTACTCACAATATTTACCACAATTTAATAATTAATGAAAAGGGGTAAATGCATATCACAAAATAAACACATGAAAACATTAACCAAAGGAACCAAATAAAAGAAATACACAAACCCCTTGGTCACATTTAAAGGTGATCCCCCCATGGGAATCCCTAACAACAAATGCATAAAACAATCAAACACAAACAATACAAGTTGCCATGGTGACCTTGTTGAATTCATCTAGAATTCCAATGTGGTTGGTCTCCAATCCCCCGATGTTTGTTGTGATATTTTAACCTGCAAAACAAAAATACCTCCTTCGGCCTCGTGGCCACATCAGAACATCAAAAATAATATAAATATAATTCCAAAATCATCTATATATATGAATCACAACAACATCAAAGAAACCAACAATATCATTTACAATTTTATCAACAACTATATGATCATCAAATAATTTCCATTTTCTAGGTCTACTCAAAATATCCAAATATCACATGTCTGAACAACATCCATAATATAACCATGTCGAACAGATATATCATCATCAATATATAAAATGTCTCTAATAATCATCATGCATCATATATGAATCAAGTCAACAATAATCCATGATCTAACATCTAACATCATACTAAATCAAAACCATAATAATGTCCATAATATAGTCAACAGTATCATGATCAATATAAAAAGGCGTCGAAGGGAAGTGGGTACTACACCAGACCTCAGGAGAAATCTTATTTCTGTAGGGCAACTAGGTGAAGTTGGTTACATGGTTACTTTTACAGGAGACTCTTGGAAAGTCACCAATGGTGCTTTTGTTATGGAAAGAGGTAAGAAGGTGGGAACATTATATTTATCTACCTATGTTACTGATTCATTTTCTGCATTATCTACTTCAGATTCAAATGCAGGTATGTGGCATAATCAAATGGGCCATATGGGTCAAAAAAGAATGCAGATATTAAAGGTTAAGGGTAAATTATTAGATTTGAAAGATTTAGATCTTGATTTCTGTGAGCATTGTGTCTTTGGAAAGAAAAAGAGAGTGATATTTCTCAAGTTGGGGCAACTAAGGAGTAGAAATTGGAGCTTGTACACTCAGATGTGTGGGGAACAACTAAGGTAGATTCTTATGGAGGATCCGTGTATTATGTTACTTTCATTGATGATGCTACAAGAAAGGTATGAGTTTATTGTATTAAATATAAATATGATTTTTTTGAAACTTTTAAAAGATGGAAACCCTTTGTAGAGAATGAAGCAAATTCAAAGTTAAAGTGCCTTAGATCTAACAATGGTTGTGAATAATTTAGTAAGGATTTCAATGATTATTGTTCAGTGAATGAGATACATAGAGAATGAGAAGGTTCCAAGAACACCACAGGAGAATGGTGTTGCAGAGAGAATGAACAGGACAATCATGGAACATGCTAGAATTATGAGGATACATTCTGGGTTTCCCTTGCAGTTTTGGGCAGAAGCAGTTGATACAAAAATTTATTTAATTAACCACGGGCCTTCAAGATCACTAGATGGAGGGATACCAGAGGAAGCTTGGACCGGAAAAGAGGTAGATATTTATTTTCTTAAATTTTTTGGTTCAGAATATTTTTTGCATGTTGATAAGGAAAATAGGAAAAAGTTGGATGCAAAATCCAAGAGATGCACTTTCATTCGTTATGGATATGGTGATTCCGATTCCATTTTTGGGATTTAGAGAATTCTAAAATTATTAGGAGTCGTGATATTGAATGGAATGAAAAGAGAATGTACAGGGATCAAATTTTGGTACCCAAGGATGAACCAGTTGAGAAGTTTGTGGATAAAAATGAACTCTCAGATTTAAAAATAATACCAACAGGGTTACACAGTAACTAATGTCATTTGAATCCTGACTGACATCATTCAATAGAACCAGTATCGGTTACAGAAGATCCAAACCGACATCACTTAGAAGAACCGATGTCGGTTATAGGTGACCGACATCGGTCACTGACAGATTTGGATATAAATGTCCAGGAGGTCCAGAATGAGCCTTTGGTACCCCAAAATCATGTGACAAGGTCACAAAGGGTAAGTAAACCTCCAGAAAGATTTACACCTTCTCTATTTTATTTATTATTGACTGATAATGGTGAACCTGAGAGTTTTGAAGAAGCAATGCAGGATGAGACCCACGTGCAGCGGGAGCATGGCATGGATGAGGAGATGGATTCCTTTGAGAAAAACTAGACTTGGGATTTGGTTAAGTTGCCAGAAGGTAAGAGGACATTGTAGAACAAGTGGGTTTACTGGATCAAGGAAGAAGAGGGTGGAAAGAAAAGGTACAAGGAAAGGCTTGTAGTAAAGGGATTTGCACAAAATGTAGGCATTGACTTTGGTGAAATATTTTCTCCTATTGTTAAGATGACTTCTATTCATACTATATTGAGTTTAGTTACAGTAGAGGATTTGCATTTAGAGCAACTAGATGTGAAGACGACTTTTCTTCATGGAGATTTGGATGAATATATTTATATGCAGCAACCACTTGGGTATGAAGTAAAGGGTAAGGAGAAATTAGTGTGCATGTTGAAAAATATCCTATATGGGCTAAAGCAAGCTCCAAGGAAATGGTACATAAGGTTTGATAGTTTTATGCATGAGCATGGTTACTTGAGATGTGAATCTGACCATTGTGTTTATTTCAAAAGGCTTGGAAATGGGAGCTATATTATTTTGTTACTATATGTGGATTTTTTGCTTATTACAGGATCTAGTATGCATGACATTAGTGAGCTTAAGGGAAAGCTAGCTCACACATTTTCTATGAAAGATTTAGGAGCTGTAAAAAGAATCCTTGGCATGCAAATACACAGAGATAGGAAGAATAAGAAATTATATTTGTCTTAGGGGGATTATATCTACAGGGTGTTAGAAAGGTTCAAGATGCAGAATACAAAACCTGTTATTACACCTATGGCAAGACACTTCAAATTGAGAAAATATCAGTGTCCTTCATCACAAGAGGAGGTCAAATACATGACATGAGTACCATATGCTTCAGTAGTTGAGAGTCTCATGTTGCTATGGTTTGTACCAGGCCATAAATTGCACAGGTAGTGGGAGTGGTGAGTAGATATAATGCCAATCTAGGTAAAGAGCATTGGAAAGCAGTTCAATGGATACTCAGGTATTTGAGAGGGACATCTAGCATGTAGTTATGCTATGGAGGTTCAGATATTTTATTATGTGGCTATGTTGATTCGGATATGGTTGGAGATTTGGATGGTAGGAGGAGCACTACTGGATATATTTTCACAGTAGGTGGGAACGCAAGTTAGCTAGATTTCAAGATTGTAGAAGGTTGTGGCTTTGTATACTACAGAGGCAGAGTATGTTGTACCTACAGAGGCTAGCAAGGAGATGATATGGATGAGTAGGTTCATGAAAGAGTTGGGAAAGGAGCATGATGATTGTAAATTATTCAGTGACAGTCCAGAGTGCAATTCATTTGGCAAAAAATTCAGCATTTCATTCGAGAACGAAACACATTCAGTTGAGGTATCACTTCATACGACAGGTGTTGGAGGATGGGCAGTTGAATCTGGAAAAGATTCATATGAGTGAGAACCCTGCAGATATGCTAACAAATCCATTAGCAAAGGAGAAGTTGGAGCTACACTCCACTTATTTTCTTCTTTGAGTTTAAGACTTGAGGAGGAAGAAACAAAGCTAAGGAAGGATCCAAGAATGATGTTGTACAAGTATGGTGCAGTAATTAATCTCAAAGTGGGAGATTGTTGAGTTGTGGAGATAAATTACTTCGGATTAGCATGCAATGGGAAACTTGCTGGAAAACACAGTAACCGTCATCAGTTATAGAGGGACCGGACATCAGTCAGGCAAGGAGGAACTGACATCAGTTAGGGATAACCGACGTCGGTTACCTGTGTATGGATGTTTTAATTAACTCACGGGAATTAGATCTATTTTTAGAATTAAAGCAGATCTATTTGATTTTAATTGCATGGCTAAGTGCCCTAAGTTTATATATGCCTATATAAGCATGAAAGCTAGGGTTTAGAAGTAAGTATTTTCAAGAATTAATAAGAACTTGCAAAAGTTGATAATTATTGTGAGAATAATTGTGAGAGAGAGAATTCTTGTAGAAGAAGCAAAAAATCTTGAGAGAAAGAAATTACTATACATCTGAGAGGTGTGGAAGATTGTAAATCTTCATTGTATATCTTGTCAAAGCTTTGGATAATATATTGTCTTGTTTCTTGGTGGACGTAGCCCACATTGGGTGAACCACGTTAAATCTAGTGTTGATTTATGTCTCTTGTTTTATGTATTTCTTCTGGTAGAATATCCTCTTTATTTGCATGTATGCTTAGATCTGATGTATTATCTCTACAACTGGTGTGCTAACCCCAACAATATAAAATTATTAGATGAAGTTTAGGTTTCTCTAATTTCAGGAAAAATGTGTCCCTTTTTGACCCAGTCTTTGGCCCCCCATTTCCATGCACTTACAGGCATATGCTTGATATACACCATTAAAGACCTAAAAATGATGTTGGACTGGATGATGTTGACTTTTTAATTTGTAGAGTGATCATAAAAAATTATAGGAATTGATGAGTAGTCACATAGGAACTTTAGTTTTGATAGGCCTATATTGTAAAATTTCTTCAACATTTTGACCATCGTAAAATTGTACCTGTTACATTCAGTTCATATTTTCCTTTGGGAATACATGTGAGAAAAAACACAAGCAAGAAAACTAAAATGATCAAGAAATTTAAGGGGGTATAACCAAAGCGCAATTATTCTTACATTAAGTCCCATCTTACACATGTATATGAATATCAACTTGTGTAGTTACATATAGTTATTTCATAAAATGTTTGATTTTATTAAGATAGTCATGGCTCACCAAAGGGAGTAAATAACATGATAAATTGATATTTTAATAAACCAATTCATTTTCAATTAATTTGTGTTTCATTTGATTATAATATATAGAGATATTTCCGCATAAGAGGCACAATCATAATAATCATAACTGATTTCTTGAATGTGACTAATTCATCTAATTATAACATATATTTATTAATTACATGATAATTACATATCTTATACACCATATAGAAAAATTTCCCTTCCATTAAAATGGTGCCATAATGTACATTATTTACGAACAAAATTATCATGTAAGGATGAAGGAAGGAAACCGAACAAGAAACCAAAAAATATTTCCTCTCAAACACTTCCCATTGTCACATATAAAATTATGTGGAGTTTGGACTTGATTCCTTAGACAAAAGATATGATGAAGACCTTAGCAGAACTTTAACCAACTTTGAAACATCAAATTTTTTTTGAGTCCCCAACAATGTTTTAGAATTTTTCTTAGACATTAAAAATCTTCTAAAAACCTTAGAGGGGATTTCAATTCTTGACTTGATTAAATCAATAAGGAATTTGGAGCTGCAGGAACTAAAATATGTTTTTGAACATGAAAACCAAACTATAGATTTTGGTAGAAATTTGAGTTAACTTCACACTTGGATCTTGATAGAACCTTGGGATGTTTATGTATGTTTTAAATCTGAAAGAACTCATTATGTTTTTTAATTTTTAATATATAATATATCTGACCAAGACCTCAATAGGACTTTGACATGTGCAAGTAGTATGTAGGTAGGCATAGTTGTGTTGACCCAAGTGATTGGAGGTCATCATCAAGTTTGTAATAAAAATACAAAAAGTTTTGAAACCCCAACCACGAATAAGTAAGGAAATTGAGATCCAAAGGTCAATGCACGTTTTGCATTTTTTTATGAATATTATTGAAAAGTATGAAATTTTATCATTAACTTCAGTTAGGATAATATCAGTTTTTGGGTTTTAATGAAATTTTCATGTAAATTGTAAATATGTTTCTGACCTCTAAAAGTCACTAAAAAATTATTGGAGTTCCTCAAAATATAGTGTTCTGGAAGCAATTTTCATGAAAAACGCAAGTGTGATCCAAAAATCCACAAAGGAAGAAAAACACCAAAAACATCATATTTCATAATGAGGAGTTATGGATGTAATTTGCATGTAAAATGAAAAATGTGCTCTAGAAATCTGAAATTACACCAAACATTAAGGAAGAATAAATTGGGAATCACAACTTGGGAAGAATTTTTTAACTTATTTACAAAATTCCTTAGAAATATTAAAACTTTTATTTGATCTAGCTCCTCAAGAAATTAACTATTTTTTGATTTAAAAAACATATAAGTTTGAATTTATGTGTAAATATAATAACTAAGCAATACCATTAGTTTAGATTTCCACCATAATACCTACAAAACTATGATATTATGGATCGTAATCAAGGACGGCATGGATTTAGCTGTTATAACCAACTATGAAATCATACAGTAGACACCAAAAATCAAGACAAATTCCCTTAACCCTCGTCCATTAAATAAATTCATACTATACCCACTCATGTCCCTAGTGCACACATGTTAATTAATTTAATTACAATAATTAAATTAATTCATTACCTCACCCCTCCACCTCACCTAAAACCAACTCACCTATCCACCTCACTCAAAGACCCATTCACAGTATATTAATTAACTAGGAATAATTCTATACCAATCCTAACCAACTAACACTTATTCTAAACCTAGCATTAACTCCCACTACCTCTCCTAGAAGAAATCATACTTATCTAGGTGGACTCTAGCACTTGAGACCCAGATTAAGGATATCAATCACACCAAAATTAGTAAAGATCAGGATTTGTTTTGGAAAACCTAGGATTAACCACCTTAACCGATGCCAGTTATTCCTCAACCAGCGCCAGTCATCTAACCAACATCAGTTAGGTTAAATACATTTTTCCAAATCTTCACCTGGGTCAGTTCTGGGATTGATTTTTGACACATGCATTTTACATTCATATTCTAAACCATATAGGTGAATAGACGACAAACTAGAGAATTATGAGCCTCCATCAACACTCATCTTCATCTTCCATGGTCTTGGATCACACAATAGAGCACACAGGGTCTATTGTCATGGCACTGGACATGATCACGCTTCTTCTCATAATTGTCATCAAACTACCACCACCTTCACCAACACCTGCAAATATAAACTTAGATAAGTGTCTTGTTTCTCTGTATTAAGCTCTTATTTTGATAGTTAGATTCCATATTTACTTCTTTCTTCTACCAAACTCTCTACCATATAACCACCGCTCACCCATCTATCTGATATATTATAACTCAGATCATTTCCCTCAGCCTAACACCTCCACCAACATTCCTGAACCTCCACATAAATATTACCACCCTTCTCATCTCCCTTACACTCTCTGTGCAACCACAGAGAGACTCAAAGACTTGTTTTTTGGATTTGTACCATATTTCCCCTACCAACGTCAGTTACCTAACCGTTGTCGGTCATCTTCTAACCGACATCAGTTAACCCACTGACGTCGGTCTCTGTGTCATTTATTATTCTCTAACCAAGCAAGCCTTCTGATCAACCAAAACTAACTTAGACCTCACCCAATCAATTCCCAGACCCTTTACCAGACCACTATCAGATCTACAAAACCTAGAATAACTCACCAAACCCTCGGATCTAATCATTGTTTTTCCTTTTATATTAGATTTACTTATTGTATTTCACGAGATACCTAGTTTGTATAACTATAGTAAGATTTCTTTATTTCATGATATTTTCTGCATTAAGTTGTATTTAAAAGTGGATTGGACAGCCTTCTAGGAAGCACCACGAACTTCTATGAATCTAGCATTTGCTAGGTAGTCCACTAACCTATATTATTGATGTTATTTTTTGGTCTTTTTGTGTTTCTTATAGGTCATTCCTCCTAGCCAAAGGGAATCTCTGCTTATTATCAACTTGGATCAAAATTCATTAACGCACGCATTCAACCTTCAACATACGTCTTACATGTATTCCTCTTATGCCCTTACCTCTTACTTGTTTCGTCTCCATCGAAAAAATTTAGGTGAAACATCTTGGCACACCCGATTGGGACCCATTTGGGGTTTATTGCATTGTTCATTCCTAGGGAAAGTTATTGTTTTTTTGTTTCTTTATTAAAGGAAATTCACATTAAAATCTTCTCCCTTAGAAACATTCTGTTCTTCTAATTGTCTCAGTGACATTTATCTTTTGAGATTAAAAAGAAATATTTCTTTCTTTCTTGCATTGCATTTAGTGAAAGTCATACCCTTAACCTCTTCATAATTTTGTTCTCATCGAATATAATTTGTGGATTTGGGTTTTACAATCTTTTTCATTTCATTTCTATATGTTGCATTCTAGCTCATCTAAATTGTGGGCAACCTCATATGCTGGAAGTCATGCCCAGTTGATGGTTGAAAAATTGAACCGTATTTCACATTTTGCACACTCTTTATACCAAATCACTGAAAATAAACTACACATTTCTTAAACAATGTCTTTCTTGAAAAGAATATCAATTTTGATCACATGATCAGAGGATTAATAAGTGGGCTCCAGCTAGTTTCTCTATATAGTCATCCTCTCAGAGAAGGATCTCCCATGCCAAAACTTACCTGAAACTATCCATAGTTGTTGGATTTTGTAGGGCACCTTTATTAAACCAAAAATTCTATTCTGCTTAAAGTCAGTCCTAAATGGCATAAGCCACAACATAAAATTCACAACTTAGGATTTTATGTTTGTTAGCTTTTTTTCTGATTACATTTTGAGGTGTGAGTTGCATTTATTCATTATTTCTCATCCTTTTACACCCCACCTCACAACTGGTGTATTCTGGTTTATTCTGGGTGTATTAAGACTCCTCATACCCATACACATTCTCTGGGTTGGTCCTTTTATTTGATCTAAATCACTGAAACTTCATTTTTATCTCTCTTCCCAGATTTCAGAGTAACCAATATCGGTCCAATGACCAGCATTAGTTACATAATCTCACCGTTATTGGTTAACTGACCGACGTTGGTTTTATACTATTTTGGTTATTTTAAACAAAATAGTAAATTCTCCACCTTTATGTTCTTTTCGTGGCTTGTTCTAGTACTCCATCACACTTCTGAGTCTCTGATATCATCTTCAGAAGTCTAGGTTGACCCATTTTCACCTTTATTTGTTCAGAATCTTTGAATCTCTTCTTTTGCATAGTAACCAACATTGGTTACCTTGTTCACTAGCATCGGTCATCAAACCAACATCATGGTCTCTGTGTTTTCATTTTTAATTAAAACAGTGACCAATTTCCTCCCTCTTGATCTATTCTGGTTCACATTTATGTATTTTTTTAATCACCAATGGAGCTCAAATTACTAATTTTATCATCAGTCACATGGTTTTGACTCAAAAATAGGCCAACACCCTTGTGTTTCACGCTAGCCATTAACCGTTTCCACCTAGTCCATCCCCACCTTCTATTTTAGTGCCCATGGACCCCAACCATCCTATTACCATACATTCCGGTGACGACGAGTTCACGAAACTCCTCGATCAAAACCCCACTACATTACAACATTATTTGGCCCACTCATCCACCAGAGGACTTCTCAGGGTAGCTTATCTATGGTATTCTTGTATCTATTCCCCCTGTTCTAGCACCCACTTCTACATCCACCTCTACTAGTACATCCTTACCCACTTTTCCCTCATCGCCTATTGTTTCACAGTTGGACCCTATGTTATTGGTAACTATCACACCTATGATAACTACCACACCCTTGATGTTCATCGCCCCTACGACATCTATCATACCATCATCCACTTCATATGTGCACTTTTGTCATCCCAACCACCTTTGGTTTCGGCAACCCCCACTCCCTTCCAAAACCTTGTCCTCTCCATCCATGCAGTCTCTTCCACTGATCTCCACGAGGGTATTTACGTCCACCCAACCTACCTACACCTATAATTAACAACCACCTATTTCATCCACTACCTATTTCGTGTATTTTCCCGTGACCATCCATCCCCTCTCATATTCCCTCATCACAGTTTTCGTACTCAACACCACCACATGTCAGAGTGTATGTCCACGTCATACCCATCTTATCTCCCCCCTTATACCACATGGGGTGTTCTATCATCATAACCTACAAATGATCTCATTAAAATGATGATGGAAAAAATGTAGACATTAGAAGCCTCTGTCTCTGGCTCACGTAATTCTATGACTTACGATGAAATTTGTAATGATCCTATTCACTTTTCTGTGCCAATTCATCCATACCCTACACATTGGGAAATTCTAAAATTCAATCGATTTAATAGCAAAGAAGACCCACAACAACATTTACGGTCTTTTAAACACATGTGTTATCTCATCGCTCACGATGACACTTTACTTTTGTGAACATTCCCAATGTCTCTGACATGACCTACTTTAGATTGGTATAGTTTGCTACCCAAACACTCTGTATTTTCATTTAATGAAGTAGCTCAATATTTCCTAGATCATTTTTCTATCAATATTGTCAAGAAGGTCACAATGACCAACTTGTACATGACACACCAATATGAGGATGAATCTATCACATATTTTTTGCATACGTTGGTACAGCCTGATCAATCAACTCACATTCCAACTGCCCCACACCGAGTTGATAGAGTTGTTTACCTGAGCTTGCACTAGACACATCTCATCAACTCTCCAAGTCCAAAATTTTTGACACATTTGATGAGGCATTAACAATGGCATGGAAACTTGAAATTCATGCTATCAAAGAAAATAAAATTCAGTTACGCAACAAGAACACTCCCTTCAAATAAAACGATTCTTCTTCTTCTTCTAAGCCACAAACTAGTCATTCTCACAACCATTCCAAGGTTAAGGGATCCAGCCAACATGGTGGTCTTGAAGGTCAGCTCACTTCTCATCCTTCAAACCAACCAAAACCATCTTCTAATATTTCTTTGTGTACAAACTTTCCAATTCAACGGGAACAACGAAAATATACTCCCATAGGAGAGCCTTACTCCTCCATCTTGGAAAAACATTCTCAAAGCTGGGGCCATTGAGACTTCCACCAATCAAACCACATACTGGTTTTGATCCATCTCACCCTTTGCTTCACATGGTACAAGGAAACTGATTACTGCAATTATCACTGTGTAAGAGGTCACAATGACGACAATTGTATAACGTTTAAAAACATCATCCAAGAGATGTTAGATAATGGTGAGCTTGTTTTAGATAATCCTAACACACCAACCAACCAAAACCTACGCATTTTTAGGAATCCATTCCCCAACCACAATCACACATCAAAACCAATTGGTGAATCCTATGACACGCAAGTGCATGAGGTTCACGCCATTTTTGATATTGCCACTTAGTTACCCATCATCCTCTCTGTTGAACAAATACTAACATGAAACTCCTTTACCCACAGAGGAGTCATGTTCCATCTACTCCCCTACCCACGGAAGATCCCCTTACACCTAGCTCTTTGTTTATAGAGGAACCCACTGTGTCCATGCCTCTTACTCGTCACAGAAACCTTCCATGTCTTCCCCTCTACCCATGGAGGATATCCGAGTTCACACCACCACTTTCATTTATCAATGAAGTTGTTTCACCTAGTTCCCCACCCAAAAGGAGTCTTTTTTACCTTCTTCTCAAATCAAAGGGAGCCTAGCTCGTTCGACCCTATTACCTAAGGAAGAACCCATGGAACTTTTTTTTCAGTCCCTCCACCCATAGAGGAACCATTCATACCCTTCCTACCTATAAGTGACACTTCTCCCAAGATCTTCCAGGATCCTATTGATCTCCTCGCATCACTCTTGCCTATTGAGGAGGAGGCAAAGAATTTTCCTGTGTCCCTTAACTCGTAGAATTTTGGATGGGTGTCACAACACGTTCATCACTTTCTAAGCCAAAATTTCTCATGATTGGATAGCCGCTTAGATTATGTCGATAATTCCATGCTTTTGGGACGCCTTCGGCTCCCTTTCCCCACTCAACGGAAAGTATCATCGTCTACTGATACTTCCACGATTTATCCAAAGGTGTCTAAGGCAACCAAAACTATCTTTCCTATACCAATCCTAATCACCTCTTCTTCATCACACACTTACCCTCATATAAACCATTATTATCAACCAATTCATTTCTTCATGCAAAAACCCTACCAAAATCCATACCTTCATATGTATCTAAACCCATCACCACTTTGGGAGTCATGCCGACATCAAGCTTAGTCGATCCTCCTGTCAAACTGGATTTAGCCACACCCTTGCAAACTATCGCAAAGATTGTTCCCTAACCTAATAGAAAAAATCCAACCTTTTAGGATGCATACACCATCTTCACCCACTACCCCAATGTCACCTTCACCATTTCATCTATCCTAGGCCCTCACCCATCAACCTTGGCCAAACATCCTTTTACCCAAGGTAAACCAAAAACACATCATCCCACCTACTCATCATGATCACCTGTCTCTCCTAAACCACCTACACTACCTGTGCCTTCACTGTTACCTAGGCCCTTGCTACCTCTCATATCTACACCTTTACCGATACCCTCATTATTACCCCTACCAATCCCTTCCACATACCCTTCACTACCATCTTTACCACACCTCCATTATCACCTTGGTTAACCCATCCCCTTCCACCATCTACCTTCCCTTCTTCATCACATACTTCTTCTGCTACCTTTACCCAAGAAGGCTCAAACCAAGCCCAATACTCCTCTACCTTCCAAAAGGGTAGGGAAGCCTACACTGCCTCCCACAACCAGCCCATTAACTACACCTTTACCCAAGAAGGTGCAACCTAAAACTAAAACCACATCATCTACCAAACAAGAGGCTAATCTTACTCACACATCCCATGCCACCATCCAAAACTACTCTCGTTTCACATTGTGATCCATTGGCAGGATCTTACGCCAACATCCTGGATAACCTCTTTGGAAACCTCTTTCATCACATTACCACCACTTAGACCTTATGACCCCCTCAAACCCAAACCAGAAGGGTTTGATGACACAAAAATTTGTGCTTATCATCGTGTGCCAGGGCATGATGTAGAAAACTATAAGGCTCTTAAGACTATTATTCTTCACCTATGTCCTCTTGAAGAAAACTTTGACGACGATGATCTTTTAGATGAGGACCCCATTCCACCTTCGCCTATCATTGTAAAGCCTAACCCCATACTTAGTCAACAACCTACATCTCCACTTCCACAACCCTTTTACCCTCCTCCTGCATTCAAGGTCAACATGGTCAGCATTAGTGAACTAGCCAAAACCCCTCTGAAATGCCTGTGTGCCAAAATTATTTCACAAGAGCTTGTTCCTTCATCATTATTTTTCCCATCATGTCATTACAATTTTCACAACACACCTTCTCCATCACCAGTTCTTCCTCAAATTAATATGATTCAAGTTGTTACTTGCGCACAAAGGACAAAGAGAAAGAGAAGATGAGTAGTTCATCCGCAATGCCATTACCCAACATTCCATCTGCACCTGCACCTAAAATCACCATCCATGGAACCACATACCCAATTTCAGATGGAGTTTCCCATTGTACAATGATTAAGAAATTAGCACAGTCACCTCTAAAGATGTCATTATATGATCTCATCCAAACCTTCAAATCTCACCGCCACGCTCTCCTAGAGATCCAAAAAACCATCGAGGTACTACCCAATGACTCTTCACCTGTTAATGCCATATTCACCCCTCACCACATAACTGCACTTACCACTTCACCTAAAATTTCTCTTCAGCACTACCATTCATCAAGTTTCCACTGTTAGTTTCTCTGATTCAGAAATTTCTCCTTTCCATTCAGATGATCCTGATCCATCTCTCTTCATCTTTGTTCACGTTGATGATACTCGTGTTCGATGAGTTATGATTGATGAGGGTGCACAAGAATATCAATATCATTTCCTCACGTGCATACGAGAAAATGTGCATACCTACTAATTACATGCATAATAACCTAGTTATGTTGCACTCATTTAATGATGCCATCACTTCCACCCTTGGCATCGTCATCCTCCATGTCCTGTGTGGGACCTCGCATTCTTCCTGAGATCTTCTATTTTCTTGAGGTACGAATTCCAATATAACATGTTACTTGGCTCCGACCTTAGATTCGCACCATGTGTTGTGTACCTTCAACACTTCACCGTTGAATTAAATTCAAGTATGAAGGACACTCATATACCATTCCTATGGAGCCTTCCCATTTTAAGACCTATAATATGTTATACCACCCAAACGATGTCCTGATTCCAGTCAAGGCATCTACTATCACCACCACTACTACCACCACTTCTTTTTCTGCTGTTCCCTTCTTCCATGGTAGCCTCACCTTCTTCCGTTACCACACCTACTACTTCTACCACACCACCTACCACAAGGGGTCCATCGATTCCTACTACCATTGTTGCTTCCAAAGCTAAACCACCGTCATCTTCGTAAGTTTATGACTAGTTCATCTATCTCAACTTTATAAATCCCAACATATGATTCCTTAGTATATGTTTTTCATCATCTTTCCTCGGGGGAATATCACCTCTATAACATCAATTGTTTCCTTATTCCTCTAAAGTATGGTAGCTTACACTCAACATCCATATTATGACCAAAGAATAAGAGAAGTAATTTAATATGGTCCTCTTCATCTCCACACCAATCTAACGTATGGGGGGACCATATGTCACTTCTTGTTCACCTAAACCACCAACCATAACACACCCCCTTTTCATCTGATTTCATACAGCCTCACTAACCCTCCACTTCGCCCATATCTTTCTCCATCATTGTGTTTAGAAGGGCATTTTGCTTTAGTCTTTATGAACAAGGTCACCACACAGTTATACCTTACACAACCCATAAACATAAAGATTGTAGTGGTGTTGGCTTCGCTATGCCACCTTGTTTAAATAAGGCTTACATTCACCTCATAAAAGCAACACAACCTTCATTACCTTCCTCAAAGAGTACACCGTCTTCTATACCATCTTTGCCTAACAACCCATCTTCCCGTATGGAGTCTATGGATCCAGAATCCTGTTCCCCCTAGGTTTTTATTTCATAAACACCATTTCCTAGGGACCTCTAACCTATCAACGTGATGGTGAGGCTTTTGTTTCTTTTTCTATCCTCTATCCTGACACGATCACTGACAACATTCTTTCAATACATGTTGTTCAAATTTCAGGAAAACGATTCTCTAACTTACCTATCTCGATGCAAGAGCATTCCTACATTCATAGGTCATTACCATTTGAGACACAAACCATGTTGAATTAATCAAACCATAGATATCAACATTCACACCCAGGATGACCCCGCATTATCAAGATTGTCCAATCATTATATCCTATTGAAAAAGAATCTTACACTTCTTTCCTCCATGCGACCATAGCAACATTTTTTACTTGGTCGTATGTCGATATTCTCTGGTATTAAACCAAATATCGTGGTCCACTACATTGTCACCCTTATCCTAATGTTAAACCTATGAAACAGAAACGATGCAAAAAATGCATCCATGCATTGCTCTTCTTGTAAAATATGAACTCTAACGCCTCCTTTCTATTTCTTTTATTCTACCCATTGATTATCCCCAATGGATTTTTAACATTGTTCCTATCACTAAAATGACATAGGGGGACTTCACATATGCACAAATTTCCACGACCTTAAATTCTCTTGCCCCAAAGAAGATTTTTCTTTACCAAGGATCGACAAACTTTTTGATCTAATGGACAGGTCATGAGCTGGTATCTCTCATGGATGGATTCTTGAGTTATAATTAAGATATTACTCGCACTGGAATATCAACATAAAACCTCCTTCATCACCCCTTAGGGTAACCTTCTATTATTGGGTCATGCCCTTTGGTTCGAAAAATGTTGGTGCCACTTATAACCATATAATGACCTATATCTTTCATAATATTATGCATCGCATATTGGAATGATTATGTTGATGACCTTTTAGGTAAGTCCAAAAGTTATGTTGAACATCTTCTTATTCTTAAGATCATCTTTGATCGTCTCATCAAATATTTCTTTCACCTTCAACCAAAGAAGTGTGTCTTCATGGTTCTCTCTAGAAAGCTCCTTGGTTTCATTGTCTCCCTGAGTGTCATTGAAGTCGATCCTACTAAAATCAAGGCCATACTCAAGATGCCACCACCTACTAATCCTAGGCAATTACATAGTTTACAAGGAAAATTGTAATCTATTCGACGTTTTATTTCCCAATTTTCGGATCGGTGTCATCCCTTTCATCATCTTCTTAAAAAGGATATATCCTTCCACTGGAATGAAGAGTGTCACAAATATTTCGAAGAATTTAAATAATATCTTCTCCAACCACATGTGCTCATTCCCCCTTAAGATGAAAAACCATTCTACCTCTACAGCTCTACCACCAACCATTCCTTGAGGGCCATACTCGCTCATCGTAATGAGCAACATAAGGAACAATTAGTTTACTAAATAAGCCACATACTTTTAGATTATCAGACAAGATATATGCACGTGGAAAATATTTTTCTTGCTTTAGTCTTTGTGCCCATGTTGTCACCCTCAAAATCCCCCTCTTTTTAAAGTCAAGTTTTGTAAATTTTGAGTTGATGCCTTGAAGAAATTCGTGCTCTGAAGTCGTGGGTGCTCGGTTTTAATCTCACCCTTTTCATTCAAAAAATTCCTCAGTCCACATGGTTTGAAGTATTTTCTATTTTCCTATCTAGCTGCATGAAAATTTTATTGTTGCCTTCATCTGAATGAAATTGCCAATATTTTCTATGGCCGTGGATCATGTTGAGCCTGGTATTGTTTATGGTTCACTTTCTGTGGAAACATTTTTGTAATCTGGGCATGAATGGTGGATTTTTTCCCCTTTGTTTTATCTTTAACGGGCGTATCTTCCCAGTCAAATTTTTTCCCCAGCATCCACAGGTACGTTGACATCTCTAATTGGATGCGGTAGGATGGGTTCTTTTTGCAAACTTGTCACTTTTGTTATTTTAGCAAAAAGTGTCAAATTGGCCCCGTGGCCCTAAAAGATCCTGATTGGCTATTTGGAAAAAGGCGGAAAGGTAGACCATTTTCGTGTTTATAGGCATTATGGCAAAAGAGCATAAAATTATAAAGTGAAGCGCAACCCTGCTGGTGTCCAAGTGATGCCACATGTTAATGTCTGCATTGAAAAGTCAAAGTACGAAGATGGACCGTCAGAACACTTTATGAATTTTGGATTTGTTTCCATAAAGGGCTTAAAGTTATAAAGTGACCCGTGGCCCCTATCATGCCAAGGGATAAAGTCAAATGTTGAGCCCGCATCGAAAGTCAAAGCGGGAAGGCGAGTCGTAAGAGCATTTTGGGAATTTTTGTTTTATTTCCAAAAAAGAGAGTTAAAAGTTATAAAATGATCCACGACTCCACTGGGGTCTTGAGTCCGCATTGAAAAGTCAAAGCGAGGAAGCAGGTCAGTGGAGCACTTTGAGTTTTTGAGCTTTTTGTTGAAAAGAGTTAAAATTGTAAAAGTGAGCCGCGACTCTGTCACCACTCAAGTAAAGCCACATGTCAGACCTATATCAGAAGCGAATGGGTGGACAAAATTATCTAAAATGCACAATCTCCATAAAAATCATAAAGTGCAAAAGTTCCCCCCTAAGCCCGCTTCAGCAAATCTCTTCCACGTGGACGACCCATTATTAAAGTTGTAAAAAGTGGGTTAACGGATGTGATTCAATGCGTCTGGTTTTGCCACTAGAACTAGAAATAGTAGAGGTGTTGAAGAATTTAAAGCATCAAATTATTGAGCCATTTGGCACCTCTGAACTTTAGTCGAGTGTTTATTCTTCGAGATCTTGAAACACTTATTTTAATTCCTAATTAGTTCTTAATCTTTTGATTAAAAGAAGTTGTAACTGAATGTAACCATTTTTTGAAGAAATATGATGGGCTCTCAATATCATTGTAAAAAGGTTGTTGTATCCTAGTACTATGTAGATGTAATAGATTCAAAAGTAATCAATACATAAGTTTTTCCCTTTCTTCCTCTATTATTCCTCCTTTCCTGGTTCGAAATTTGCGAATCATCCATCTTTGCATGATAAGAAACTTTGTGTTCTTATTTATACGATTTCTGGAACTTTGTGTCCATAGAATTATATCTGTTATGAAAGTGAATGATTCTATTCTACATCTCCCTTGTTTAATACGTATAAGGTTATACTCTGCCATTTATATTTCCTGAAAGTATTTTTATGTTCTTCCTCTCTCATCTCCTTAGTTCTTCCATTCTTTTGTATTGATGATCTTTTGGGAATTAAACATTTCAAAGTATCAGGAATCCACATTTTGAAATTTGTAAATTTGTATATAATATTTGTTGCTTGCTTTCAATAAGGGAACCTCTCCCATAAAGAGGATGGACTTGTTGTCCCCTAACTGTGGTTTTCTAAAGTACAATTTTAAAACCCAACAGTTGTGGTGACTCCGCCGGGGATCTCGTATCCCTTTAAAAAGAACCACTTTAAAATCATTTTTGATCTGGCGAATCTATGATATACACATGGGAAGAAAGATCTCGGGGTAGAAGACTCCCATTTTCAACCTCTAGAGCAGAAAAACTTCTCTCTTCTTCCAGCTAGAAGGAACAAAAGAAATCGTTCTACAAGCACACCTCCTGTTAAAAACAGGAATTCCAAGAATAGCATACCTCAAGAACAACTCAGTCCTAATCTTCATGCTTTGATACTTGCTGGTGCTTTAGTTACCCTTCAGACGATCTTCCCACAGATGGCAGTACCTTTTCCTTTGGGACAATGGATTGGGCCTCTTGCTCTTCCCCAGCCATTATATGAGTTACCCAGGATTAGTAGGAAAAGTTTTCCTTAATTCTGAGGTGATGGGAAAGTACACCCAGATGAACAATTGCAGCTTTCAGTGTTGCATGTGGGATTATTGGGATTGAACATGAAGACTTTTCTGTCAGGCTCTTTGTGTAAACATTGCAGGACAATGTTGCTGATTGGTTCTATCATCTTCCTATTGGGTTAATTACTGATTGGGCCACCTTTACAACTCAGTTTGAGCAATGATTCAAACTTTTTGAATATGTGCAAGCTCTCTTGGCTCAAATTTCTCATTTTAAAAAGGAACCACATGAACCCATGAGGGAGTTTGTGGCTAAATTTGATAATCTAATTCATAAAATTCCACAAAACACTCGTCCTGTAGATCAAATCCAAAAGTACTTCCTCAATGCTTAGTTACCTGAAGTGAGTTATGCACTAAGGAGAGCTAACCTTGCAACTCTGGATGTTGATCAGAGATTGGCTATCAGTGTTGAGGATGACCTGATCATGTCTAGTAAATTGAAAAGAGAACTTTCCAAATCTAAAGCATCTTCTTCTTCCTCTCATGGAGCCAACTAAGATCAGTTAGTGAAGAAGTTGGAAAATAACCTCATTGCCATCAAAAATCAATTGGCTTAGCATGCTCCTTACGAAGATATTCCAAGGAAGAATTTTCAGCCTAGGAACTGGTTACCTCCTTCTCAGACTAGATTGGCTATCGAAGGCCCACCCATAAAGGTTCTAGTCAATGCAACTTGTGAAGTTCAAGAACCTGACGATGAGGGCTTTAATGAAGACTATGAAGAACCAGAAGAATAGGTTGTTGAAGAACTCAAGGAGCTTTGTGGATCTCAAGTTCATTTCCTCACCACCGAAGGTATGGATGATGAGGATGAATATGATGAAAGAGTGGCAGACATGAATAGTGAGTCATATGTTGTTATGACTTGGGAGCAAATGAATAGAAAATAAAAAGTGGTGCAGCCTGCTAAGAAATCCAAAGAGTATCCTATAACTATTCCAGTGGTTATAAGAAGAGGAGATCCTATTCCCACTGCCTCCACACAAAAGGTGAGTAATGTTAATCTTCCTTCTTCTACTTCTGTTTCTAAAACTCCTTTTCCTTTAAATCCAAAACCTGACAAGCCCAAAGTTCCTAGTAATGATTCCCCATCCACCTCTGGATTTTTTTATATCATTGATCACCTCAAAAATACCAAAATTCAAATCTCAGAGGCATAATTTTACCAGACTCACCCAAAATCCTTTGCTAAAATGGAAAACTTTTTCAATTCCAAATCCAAAGCCTCATCCAATACTTCTAAAGGTATTTTTCCCACTCCCTCTTTCTCACCTCAACCAAGTCTTGTGGTTGCAGTCACTTCCCCTAATGAGAAAATTAAACCATTCTATGTGACTCTCCTCATAGCTGGCCATAAACTCAGTATTTGTGTTATAGACTAAAGAGCATTAGAAAATGTAATGCATGCAACGGTAGCTCATGCTTTAGGTCTGAATCTAACATGTACCTTTGGTTCTTGCTATTCCATGGAGAGTAGAGAAATTCCTTTGGTTGGGAGGATTAAATATGCACAAGTAGCCTTCGCTGATTTTCCAAAGAAAAGGGTTAAAGCCACTATTTTGGTTCCTGATATTCCTCCCTCATATGGTATGTTATTGAGGAGGAATTTTTGTAAGGAGGTAGGAGGTGAAATTTAGATGGATTGGTCGCATGCTTTGATTCCGGTCAATGGAAAAATAAATAAGTTGCTACCAAAGAGATAGACTGGGTATATTGTGTAAAATACTGATGATCCAAAAGCAAAAATAATCTATGAAGATATAGGGCATGGTAACTATATGATCATGTCAGAAGATGAGGCAAGTATTCCTAAGGGAGTGATTCATGATACCAATGGAATTTGGTCTCTGGAGTTTGATGGAATCCATTCTTCAGTTGGTTCTGGAGCTAGTGTGGTGTTTCTCTTTCTGGAAGGGAAGATTCATCCATTCTCATTCAAGCTTTACTTTGAAAATAAAAATAACACATCTGAATATGAGGCCCTCATCTTTGGGCTAAACATGGAAAAATAAATGGGAGTGAAGAATATTTTTTCTCGTGGTGATGCAGAGTTGATTGTGAAACAAGTAAGGGATCTCTACCAAGTTAAGAATATGAGATTAAAACATTATAGAAACCTTGTCTGGGATTCCATTGAGTTCCTTGCTGCTTTCTCCATTGAAGTTGTACCAAGAGAGAAGAGTACTAGAGCTGATTCTCTAGTTGTCTCAGGACCTTTTTTGATTCCTCACCCAGAGTTCTCTCAGGAGAAGTTTACTATTGAAATGATTAATAGGCCCAGTGTACAAGATAATGCAAGCAACTGGCAGGTTTTCAATGATGATCAACATTTTCTCTCCTTCTTGGAGCTTAAGGATAATTTTGATTAGTTGTATTTTGAAGGAAGTTAAACTCAGCCTAGAGATTATGTGCTCTCTAATGAAGGAGATAAGAAAGGCAGAGATAGATCATGATGGTTTTATTAAGTTGAAAGGTAACAAGATACCTAAAGGGCTGGCAAGTCTAGAAGATCTGTTTGATAAGCATGATAGGTATATCAAATCTAAAGCTTCTCAAGGTGCTCGACAATCTGTTGAATTTGAAAAGGTTAATATTTGAAGTCATGAGGAACCCAAGATGCTGAATATTGGAAAATGTTTGCACTTAAGAAGAGAGGAGGAAAGAAGAATACCTAATGAAAAAGTATGTTGATGTTCTTGCCTATTCATATGAGGATCTCAAGGATTTTTAGCCAAAGTAGATGCAACACTATATCCCTCTGAGACATGGGATCAAACCTTTCAAGTAGAAACAAAGGAAATACAATCCCAAGGTTGATGATACTATCTTTCAAGAGATCCAGAAGTTGCTGAAAGTAAAGATTATTTTCCCTATACATCATTCAACATGGATTGTCAATATTGTACCTGTTAGAAAAAAGAATGGTGAGATACGCATCTGTGTAGATTTTAGGAATTTAAATCAAGCCTCTCTAAAAGAAAACTATCCTCTCCCCATGATGGATCAAGTTTTTCAAGTTGTCATTGGCTCTGAGATGTTGTCTATGCTAGATGGGTTCTCTGGGTATAATCAGGTCGAAGTCAGTACCCTAGAACAACACAAAACTTCTTTTACTAATCCTTGGGGCACCTTTTCCTACAAGAGAATGCCTTTTGGTCTTATAAATGTTGGTGCCATCTTTTAGAGGGAAATGGAACTTGGATTTTAGCAATCTAAAGGGAAAGTGTATTTTTTTGTACCTTGATGATTTGACTGTTTTCTCCAAAACAAGGGCAGATCACTTTCAACATCTTGAAGCAGTCCTCCAGAAATGCAGAGAACATTTGAGTTTCTCTCAATCATAAAAAGTCTTTATTTTGTGTTACTAAAGGCAATTTTCTAGGGAATATTATCTCCAAATAAGGAATCAAGATAGATCTAGAAAGAGTTCAAGCAATCCAGCAGATTCCTCTTCCCACAAGTAAAAAGGGAATTCACTCTTTCTTTGGTAAGATAAACTTCCTGAGGAGATTCATTCCCGATTTTACAGAACTGACTATGAGCATTGCTCACATGATGAAAGGAAAGAAAATATTTGGTTGGACTTCTGAAGGTAAAGAAGCATTTGAAGGTATTAAGAAAACCATTGCAAAGACTCCCATCTTAGCATGTCCTGATTTTAGCAAGGATTTTATCATCTATTACTATGCTATAAAGAGTACCTTGGTTGATGTGCTAACTCAGAAATTTTTTGAGGATCTTGAACTTCCAATTTCCTTCAAGAGATATGTTCTGAAAGCTCATGAGTTGAAATATACTTCTATGAAGACACGTGCTTTTGTAGTGGTCAAAGCTGTGAAGCAGTTTTGTTTTTATATTCTTAATTCGCACTCTGTTGTGATTGTACATGATACAACCATCAAGTCTATTCTTACACAACAAGAGTTTGGAACTAAGAGAGGAAATTAGGAAGAAAAGGTCCAAGAATATGGCCTTGATATCAGACCAACTAAGCTAGCCTGGGGTAAAGGCTTATGTTAGCTTATTGCTAAAGGAGTTGATGCAGAATTGTCCAAAGAAGTAGTTGATGTTCATGTTGTCCTCTTCCTCAGTTCAACATATGAATGGTATGCTAGTATTGCACATTTTCTTACTTATGGAGAGTGTCCATCCCACTTGAGTGCCAAGGAAAAGAGAGCTATCAAGCTAAGTTCTATGTAGTATGTATTATGGGAAAATGCTTTGTTCAAGTGAGGCATAAATGAAAGATTCCTGAAGTGTGTCGACAAAGAGCAACAAAAGAAGTTATTCTCATCTTTTCATGATCAGGCTTGTGGAGGGAATTTCTCTTCTGCTGTCACTTCTCATAAAATCCTTCGTGTAGGGTAGTATTGGCCTACATTGTTCAAAGATGCATCAAAATGGGTAGGAAATTGTGAAGCCTATCAAACTTTTTTTGGTAGACCTCAATTGGCTGCTTTACCTCTCAAGCCTGTGATAATTGATGAGCCTTTTCAACACTGGGGATTGGATTTTATTGGAACTCTCAATCCACATTCCAGTGTAGGAAACACTCATGTGTTAACTACTATAGATTACTTCACAAAGTGGGTGGAAGCCATTCCATTCAAAAGCACTACTTCTGAGGTGGTGTGTAATTTCATTAAGGAGAACATCCTGATAAGGTTTGGGGTAAAAAACAATATTGTGACTGATAATGCTTCGAATTTTTTATTCTTCTGAGATTATGGATTTTTTCTATGGTTATTTGAATCTTCCTTGCTCATTCTTCAGACTATTATCCTCAAGGGAATGGACAAGCAGGATTAACAGATAAGAATTTGGTAACCATCGTTCGGAAGCTTGTCAATGACTCTCAAAGGAATTGGCACAAGAAGCTCTATGATGCTCTCTGGGTAGATAAAATTACACCCAAAAGAGAAATTGGGATGTCTCCATTCCATGTGGTGTATGGCGTTGAAGCTCAGCTACCAATAATAGTGGAATTTCCAGCCTTGCACTTAATGAAGGCTATTGAAGATACATGTTTCATCTGATCCTTGGAAAAGAGGATCATGTATCTCCAGAAGATGGATGAAGACAAGTTGCAAATTTTTGATAGAATCTCAGCTCATCAACTGAAGGTGAAAGATTTTGTTGACAAGAAAGATAGACCCAAATATTTCTAAAGTGGGAGACATTTTTCTGTTGTGGGATAAAAGACATGAACCTCGAGGAAGCCATGGTAAGTTTGATTCTCTTTGGCTTGGTCCTTTCAAAATCAGACACTTTGCTAGAGAAAATTCTTTCTACTTGGATTATATGGATGGATCTTCTCTCCCACTTCCTTATAGTGGGAAATATTTGAAGTTATTCAAGTCCTAGGTGATTAGGTAGTCCTTCTGTATATTTGTGTATAGTGTTTTGTTTTTGGTCTTTCCTTTTGGTTTGTTTCCCTTCCGTGTGTTTTGTATTCTCTATTGATTTTCCTTTGACTCTATTTGCCCAATGGATAAGGAACTGGTCATCTTTCCAAGATTTTTTCTGCAATTCTTGATCTTGCCTTATTTCTTTGTTCCAAACCAATTCATCCCCAGAAAGAGCCAGTTGTTGTTGCCCTCAAAATACCCCTCTTTTTGAATTCAAGTTTTGTGAATTTTGAGTTGATTCCTTGGAGAAATTTGTGCTTTCAAGACATGGGTGCTCAGTTTTAATCTCCCCCTTTTCATTGAAAAAATTCCTCAGTGCGCATGGTTTGAAGTATTTTCCATTTTCCTATCTAGCTGCGTGAAAATTTTATTGTTGCCTTCATCCTGAATGAAATTTCCAATCTTTTCTATGGTCGTGGATCATGTTGAGCCTGGTATTTTTTATGGTTCCCTTTCTGCAGAACAATTTTTGTAATCTGGGCATGAATGGTGGAGTTTTTCAACTTCATTTTATCTTTTATGGGCATATCTTCCCCATCAAAAATTTTTCCCAACATCCACGGGTACGTGGACATCTCTAATTGGATGCGGTAGGATGGGTTCTTTTTATGAACTTATCACTTTTTTTTATTTTAGCAAAAAGTGTCAAATTGGCCCCATGGCCTCGAAAGATCCTGATTGGCTAGTTGGAAAAAGGTAGAAAGGCGGGTCCTTTTCATGTGTTTTGAGTCATTATGTCAAAAGGGTGTAAAGTTTTAAAGTGAAGTGCAACCCCGCTGACGTCCAGGTGATGCCACATGTTGATGCCTGTATTGAAAATCCAAAGTACGGAGGTGGACCATTGGAACACTTTAGGAATTTTGGATTTGTTTCCATAAAGGGATTAAAGTTATAAAGTGACCTGTAGCCCCTCTCATGCCAAGGGATAAATTCAAATGTTGAGCCCGCATCGAAACTCAAAGCGGGAATGTGGGTCATCGGAGCATTTTGGGAATTTTTGTTTTATTTCCAAAAAAGAGAGTTAAAAGTTATAAAATGATCCACGACTCCATTGGGGTCTTGAGCCTGCATTGAAAATTCAAAGAAAGGAAGCGGGTCAGTAGAGCACTTTGAGTTTTTGAGCTTTTTTTTTTTAAAGAGTTAAAATTATAAAAGTGAGCCGCAACTCCGTCACCACTAAAGTAAAGCCATGTGTCAGGCCTATATCGGAAGTGAATGGGAAGACCAAATTGTCTAAAATACACAATCTCCATAAAAAATCATAAAGTGAAAAATATCCCCCCAAGCCCACTTCAACAAATCTCTTCCACATGGATGACCCATTTTTAAAGTTATAAGAAGGGGGTTAACGACTACAATTTAATGCATTTGGGTTTGCCGCCAGACATGGAAATAGCAGATACGTTGAAGAATTTAAAACTTCAGATTCTTGAGCTATTTGGCACCTCTAAACTTCAGTCAAGTGTTTCTTCTTCGAGATCTTGAAACACTTCTTTTAATTCCTAATTAGTTCTTATTATTTTGATTAAAAGAAGTTGTAACTAAATGTAACCATTTTTAGAAGCTATATGATGGGATCTCGACACCATTGTAAAGGGTTGTTGGATCTTAGTACTCTATAGATGTAACAGATTCAAAAGTAATCAATACAGATTTTTTTCCCTTTCTTCCTTTGCTATTTCTCCTTTCCTGGTTTGAAATTTGTGAATCATCCATATTTGCATGATAAGAAACTTTGTGTTCTTGTTTATATGATTTTTTGAACTTTGTGTCCACGGAATTATATCTGTTATGAAAGTGAATGATTCTATTATACATATCCCATGTTCAATATGTATAAGGTTATACTCTACCATCTATATTTCCTTAAATTATTGTTATGTTCTTCCTCTCTCATCTCCTTAGTTCTTTCATTCTTTTGTATTGATGATATTTTGGGCATTAAACATTTCAAAGTATCAGGAATCCACACTTTGAAAGTTGTACATTTGTATATAAGCTTTGTTGCTTGGTTTAAATAAGGGAGCCTCTCCCATAAAGAGGAGGGACTTGCTGTCCCCTGACTGTGATTTTTTAAAGTACTATTTTAAAACCCAACAGGCCACCAAAATTTTCCACTACCTACTCAACCGTAAAACCTTTGTCGTCACTAATACTGACCCTTTGCATCAAATGTACGCTAAAAATTTTCAACACCAATGCACCTCTTGTTGGCTTGTCCTTCTCACCGACATAGACCTGGAATTTATCCATCAAAATTCTATCAAAGGAAAAGATATTGCCCAACAAATTGTAGATGCACCACTCCCCGAACATCAATCTTCCAACTTCAAATTCCCATATGAATTTATTGCTACTCTCTCCCTTGATGATTCACCCAAGGAAACTATTATTTACCACATGACCTTATTCTTCGACGGTTCCAAATGTCAATGTGGGGGTGGCACAAGAGTCATCCTCATTCCTATTGATGATGAACCCATGCCTTTGTCATTCAAAATTTACTTCGATTGTACCAACAACGTGGCTGAATATGAGACACTCATATTAGGTATCCAAACTGTTATTTTCTTAGATGTTACATCTATTAATATCTTTTGTGACTCACAACTAGTAGTGAACCAAGTTACTGATGTCTATCAATGTCGTAATGAGATCCTAAAAAATTAAAAGCATCATGTTGACCTACTTTTGACCACATTTGATCACCATCACCTTCAAACTACACCTTTCTCCACCAAAAAATTTGTGATTACCATGCCTTTCCTTGCCTCACAGATACCTGCTTCATCCGAAGATTCACAGATATTTGTCACAATACAACGATTACAATCTACTTCTTATATTACCTATGGAGTAAATTTTGTGGGATGCATGAAAACTGATTCACGTGACATTTGGTATAACCAATACTCTGATTACCTGTCCTTTTCAATCATACCTTCTGACCTCACTCGCAATGGTCGACGAGATTTCCTTCAAAAAGTCTCTCGTTACGTCCTTATGGGAGGTCTTATTTATAAACATATATTTGACGGTATCCTACTTTAATGCCTCACTAGTTCTGAAATCTTGTACACCATAAAGGAAATCCATGATGGAATTTTTTGTGTTCATTTCAGTGACCTCGCTATCGCTAAACGCATCCTTTTCCTCGGCTACTGTTGGCCCACCCTAAATCAGGACTTTTGTGAATATGTCAAATGTTTTGTAAAATGTCAGCAACATGCTAACCTTAATCATAATCCTAGCCATGCCTTGCAGGTGGCTAGAGATCTTTGGCCTTTCTCTCAATCAGGTTTGGATCTTGTAGGTGATATTAACCCTCATTCATTTCAATGTCACATATGGATCATCACCACAACTAAATACTATACTAAATGGGTGGAAGCCTCACCTCTGATTTCTATAAAAGCTAAGAAATTTTTTGAGTTCATCAACCATCACATCATTTTTCACTTTGGTGTTCCTCATCATCTAATCGTTGACAATTGAAAAAAATTTAAAAACAAAACCCTATAATAATTGTGTGATACCTTTGGCATTCAACTTAGTTTTTATTCACCTTACTACCCAAAAACCAGTGGCTAGGCCAAATCAAATGACAAGACTCTTAACAAAATTCTTATGAAAGTAGTCGATGATACTGGTAAGGATTGGCACATGCACATTCCTTTTTCCTTATGGGATTATCACACTAGTATTCATACTTATACCAAGGCTACACCTTTTTATTTGGACTACGGTACATATGTTGTCTTGCCTCTTGAAGTCCAAATTCCATCTCTTCGCATCTCACTCAATGATGACAGTTCTCACCAAGACCGTTTAGCTTAACTTGAGATTTTGGATGAACGTCGCCTAAATGATCTAAATCACCTTCAAATCTACCAAAAACATATTAAACGTGCCTATGAAAAACATTTCCATGAGAGAACCTTTAAGGTCAGCGATATTGTTCTAAAGGAAAATCAACACGTAACCAAAGAAGAGAAAAGTAAACGGGGAAAATTCTCTCCTAATTGGCTTAGACCCTACATGTTACCCATGCCTATGGATCAGACGCTTATCGTTTATCTTCACTTAAAGGTAAACCCGAACCTGAGCCCCTTAATGCACTGCATCTTCGACCGTTCTACTGTTGACTAAATTACTACATTATTTTATGTCACTTATACACTCGTACCTTGAGAAAAACATTTCTCCTCTATCTACCACCTTTAAGCCAAATGATTAAACTAGAATTGTGTGATTATCCGTCACCATTTTGACTTTTTCTTAATCATGAGTACCACATCTTTACTCATGGCATAATTCTCATGGATAATTTTCATCCACTTTTCAAGATGGAATCCCATTGTCATTCATTGTTTAAAATACCCCTTTTTATAGCTAACTTGTTCATGATATGGTTTTTCCTTCATAAAGGAGGACTACACTCCTTTCTAGACTCGTCCATGACTTCGAGTCCAAAAAAAAGAAGAAAAAGTGAAAAAGAAAAGGGAACAAAACACATATGGGATAAACGAACATAAAAATCCTTGAGTCAAACTTCCTGCAAAAAGATAATTCCCTAAACAAATGGACATCTATGTTTCTCTCTCGTTGTTATTAATAGATTGCTCCATCAAAGGATAGCTATAAAAATATGACCTAAATAAATTACCTTTGAAACTTCCTGCATCGATAAGCTTCACGAAGACCTCAAGAGAAATAAAAATATCCCATTATAGAGTTCCCACATCAATCACTATACGGTAAAATAAAAAAGGGGGAGGGGGGAAGAAAAGGAAAAGTTAAGAAAATAACGCTTTTAGTCATGAACAAGCCTAACTTGTTTTTGGGTATCTTGTAGAGGGATAATACTGTCCCATAATAGGGTTACACTAAACAAGCCTCTCTACCTTACTTACCTTTTCTAATCTCCTAAAACCACTCAAGCGATGTAGCATGTAGTTTACATGTTGTGATCTCGTAACTACTTTCACCTATAAACCTTTCATACCTGCAGTACACTTCTGGTCTTATGTTCAAATAAGTCCACGGGTTTGTTAGTACATAAATTGATTCTCCACAGGAATCCGAGCAAAATCAAATATTCAACAAGACACTTAGAAGCATATAGACCATTATGTATGTCGTTTTGTAGCTGGGGAAGGGAATCAACTACCTCTATGTCACTTGATGTTGGAGAATTTGACAGCACCTTGAAAGGATTTAATCTTATCCTCACTGTTTTCGGTTGTGCCTTTCAACAAGGGTAAGAGAATGCATCTTGTAACCTCTATTGGTGAACGAGATGAATATATCCTTCTTTTGCACAAATCTTGTAAGGAGAACCTTGGGAAAATATGATCAATACACAAAATCTGACTAGATCACAATTTGTCACTTCTAGAAGATAGAGACATTTTCAACACAAGGTTAAGGTTACTGAAGACATTATGAAATCCTGATTGTTTTGCATCTTTTAGCACATGGATTTTGTTCTTTTGTGGATATAGAGGGAAAAATAGGGGTAATTCAAGGTAGGATTAGTTGTTTGAATAATTTTTTGGTGAGAGATTAAGCAAGATAAATTGACTTTTCCAGATCTTTAAGGACCTTTTCAACAAATGGAAAACTCAACAATAGAAAGATTCAGAATAGTTAAAATATTCCTTCAACCAAAATATGTGCATCAATGGAGGCCTAGATGTGCACATTTTCACACAATATCCAAGAATTTAACATGAAGGCTTGAGTTAAAAGACTCGATTAAACATTATCAATCTTTTTTTTACCACGCCTAAGGTACACCCAAATACTTACAACCAATCTTTACAGAAAAATGAGATGTAAGGTGATTTTAAATTGTTTATTTCAGTATCAAATGAAAGCTCTCATGATAAATGAAATTACAAATTCCACCAGACATTTAAAGAGATAAGATCTTGTGTGATTCACAAAGATTTCAATGCAAGATTGCAAGAGGAACAAGAAAAACTATTTGCAGACATTCTGAAAATAAGAAGACATAAATTTTCTAGAAATTTAACACAAATTAATTCAAAATTTATCAGATTCATCAGTAGGGGAAAGTTTTTTAAACAATCTCAGAGATTTTCAATGGCTGTACACTTGCAACCAACTTGACATGATAGAAATCTAGAAAAAACAAGACATTAACAGGTTTCTCAGATGGTTCCTCAGAAGACGGGATTTCTCAAAATTTCCTCATGAAATTTAACCCCCTGACCATTCGCATTTCTAAAACATGCATTTTATAGCATTCCATTACATCCAAGCCTTTTCCCCCAAGAAAATAATATCTAAAACATCTTGTTTGTTACAAATTTGATCATGATTCACAGAAAGGGACATTTAATAGAAATATGGCCAAAAGTTGCCAGGTGTTTAAAAAAGGTGAATCATTACAAATATTTCATCATTGTTTTAACTGGGAGCACATTTTCATCCTTGGCACCTACAACATGCTTTTCCTTCATCATTTCATCCTTTTCCCTCCGAAATTTTTCTCTGCAAATGTGGATCTAGAATTTTTCATTTTTTACATGAGCCCGAGCCATTTTATTTCAAATTTCAACTTATTTCATCCCTCATATCCACAATTCGAGATCCAAAACTATTTGATTGCACCTTTCAGACAAAAATGACAAGAAATTATCATAATTTGATGAAGAATGATGCAAAAATCACATCTCAAAAGATCCTAGAGCATTAATGGTAGAAAAATTGGATACAATGCACAGCTACAGTCGATATTACCCTTTTTCAACTTTAAATTAAAGCCGTCCACATTAAAGATGAGTTAAAACGGGCCTGGGGGCAGATATTTGCATTTTATGACTTTTGGAAAAAATGTAAAATTTTCTCATTTGCCCCGCCCTTCTGCCTTTGAGAAATGGGTTTGACACGTGGATCAATATGGGCCTTGATGGAATTGTGGCTCAATTATGCAATTTTACCCTTTTTTACAAAAAGGAAAAATTTCCAAACTTCTCCTGATGCTCCGCCTTTCCACCTTTAGCTTTTGATGTGGGTCCCAGTGGGACCGCACTTCATTTTTATACCTTATACTCAATTTCACAAGAGAGATAAATTTCCTTTTTTTCTCCGACGGCCTGCACCTCCACTTTGACCTTTCAATGCTAGTTTTACTATTCTCTACGGGGCCGCGCTTTAATTTATAACTTTTACTTCTTTTCACAAAAGAGTTTAAAAAATCAAAATCCTCTAGCAACCCACCTTCCCATGCTGACTTTTCAATGAAGGCCATAATTGACATCTTACGGGGCCGCACTCACTTTTATAAAAAAATTCATTTTTATCTCACAAAATTTAAAAAGTTCCAAAACCTTCCAGCAACCCGCCAATCCGCATTTGAATTTTCAATACAGGCCTTAACTATTTTCTGGCAGAGCCACACTTAACTTTCATAATTTATCCCTTTTTCATAATAAAACAAAAGTTTCAAAAACCTCTGATGGCCCACTACTCCATTTTTGACTTTTCAACATAACTCAACCAAGGCATTAATTGATCCTTAGCGGAGTTGCGGCCCATTTCAAAATTTTAACTCATTTTAACAAAAAGGCAAAAAACTTCAAACTACTCTGCCGATCCACTTCCCCTCGGGCTTTGAATTTTCAACCCTACCACGTGTCCCTCTCTAGTCCCCAGCGGAACTGCAGTTCACTTTGTGACTTTAATCTTTTTACAAAAAATCCAAAAACCCTCAAAGTAACCTGACGATCCGCCATTCCATTTTTAACTGAAAAGCTGCCACGTGTCCTCCTGTGGGATTTAGGCATTTCTTTTCATTTTTTCTCTTTTTCCATAATGCCTTAAAGCGTAAAAAAGATCCACTTTCCCACAACTGCTCAATTTGTGACACGTGTACATCTTCAGGGAAAAAATAAGAAATTTGCTTTGCCACTTCAATTTGATTAGCCAATTAAAATTCGACGGAGCCATGGGACCAATTCAATCTTTTTGCCAAAGTAGCGAAAAGTGACAAGTTTATAAAATAAACCTGGCATGCCTCATCCAATCAAAATAGGCCATGTATTAGCAGATGTTGAGATAAAATTTGAAGGGAAAAAATCACCCATCAAATAGTAAAATGCAGGGGAACCACCATTCACGCCTAGAATTTGATTTTTTCACCAAGGACAAAGATTTTTGCGAACAAAACCAGGCCAAACACGATCCACGACCATGGAGAAGGATTTTCAAAGGCATATAAGTGAAGATCGAACATTTTCACACATCAAAACGAGGAAATAGAAAACAAAGCCCGTAGATTGAAGATTTTTAGGGAAAACTAGAAATTTCTTTGAAAAAATTAGGGCACGATCAAATCAAGCACCAACATCAGCTCTGGCTTCAGGATGGGCACGCCCAATGATTTCCACAAGAAAAAAAGTAGACCAAGTGCCAAAAATATCCATTAGAAAATGGATTCACGAACCGATCCTCCAAGAACAAACTGAGAAACCAACAAAAACGGTCGCCAATAACTAGGGCAAACAAAAACCGAAAAAAATCAAAACGAGAACAAAAAAACAAAGACTTTACAGTTTACAAATGGTGCTCACCTCAATTCTGGAAAATCAATCAAGGAAATGTTTCAAATGCCTACCATTAACAAGCAATTCGAGTAATTCCCCATCTAAGTTTTTTAGGAAAAAGGTGTGTTCACCAATTTGAATGTCAATGGAATAAGGGCCCATCCACAATGCATTAAACTTTCCATGATTTCCCTTATCCTCATGTCAGCTATCCCACAACAACACAAGATATCCCATGCTGAAAGCTCTTGGAGTCACCTTCTTGTCAAATAACTTCTTCAACTTCTCTATGAATCTTACATGCCTTTGGTGGGATGCCGTTCTCTCTTCATCTAACTCAACAATCTGATTGATGTGAGCATCATATGGACTAACTTCTTGATCTTCTAGTTATTGAATGAATTGATATGAAGATAATTGCATATGCAGGGGCAGCAGAGCTTGATTTCCATACACCAAATCAAAGGGGATTTTTCTAGTAGCTCGTTTGATAGTGATTCTATCAGCCCAAACAACAAATTTCAACTTCTCACCCCACTACCTTTTGTTCAACTCCAAGGTTCTTTTGATTATCTTCAACAAGTTCTTATTGTTGAAATAAACTTGTCCATTTCCTTGGGGATTATAATTGGAAGCATGTGTCAAATTTATCACATACTCTTTACACCTTTCCACCAAAGGTTTATCTCTGAAGCTCATGGAATTATCAGCAAACAAGTTTGGCTAGCACTCGAAACCTACAGATGATATGATTCAGAATGAAGTCCATGACAATTTGGTGTGTTGATTTTTTGGTGAGGATTGCCTCCACCCACTTGGGGAAGTAATCAGTGGCTACTAGAATCCACTTATCGCCAGCACTTGAAGGGTTTGAAATCTCACCAATGAAGTTCATTCCCCATTGCTTAAATGGGGCTTCAATTGATACAAGTTGCAAAAGAAGGGAGCCTGAAGCTTTCAGTCTTCCTGAGAAATGTTAACAACTTTCACATTTCCTAACCAACAGAGTTGTATCTTTGAAAATATTTTGCCACCAATAACCAGCCATCAAGATCTTGTGAGTTGTGACTCTTACAACAAAATGTCCACCACAAACTCCTCCATGAAATTCAACAATCATTTTTGGGGCTTCATCTTCAGTGATGCAACTTAAGAGAACTCCCTCAGGGTTCTTCCAAGTTAACCCAAAATTAATAATGACATATTTTTGGGAAGCTACTTTAAGAGATATTTTTTAATTCTTACTAAAATGTTATGGGAACTGTAGATGTTTGAGATAAAAAATGATATCCTTGTACCATTCAGATTTCATCAAATTTTCAAGGAAACTCAACCTTTCTTCTTCAACTTCATTTACCTCAACAGTTTGCAAGTTTCTTTCTACCATAATTTTTTCCAGGCCCAAATATCTGAACAATTTTGTTGTTTAGATATCCATATCATACCCCTGCAGCTTATTTACCCATCTGCATCTTTTTCTTGAAAGCTCCATCTCTGATAGGATATCTTTCACCATGGTTTGGGGAACATAAGCAATAACTTTAGAACTTAGAATGTATGGCCTAAAAACCTTTTTTTCCTTTACCAAAGAAAAAGCATGTTTTTCCATAATAGTGTACTTTAATTTATCTCCTTGTAATGCCTTACTGAAAAAGGCAATTGTTCTTTCAGCTCCTTAATCATGATTCTGCAACAATACAGATGCAATAGTATTTTCTGAAGCAAAAGAAAACATTTAGAAAGGATTATTGTAATATGGAGCTTCCTAAACAGGAGAATTCTTCAAGGCCTCTTTAATCCCATTGAAGTCTTGGACAACTCCCTCTTCCCACTTGATAACTTGATCTTTCTTCATCATGCAAGTAATTGGGATAGTCAGCTCAACAAATTTAGATATAAATCTTCTAATAAAGTTAATTTTTCCAAAGAAGGATTGAATTCCCTTCTTGGTTCTTGGGATTGGGACCTTGATGATGGCTTCTACCCTTTCAGGATCAATCATGACCCCCTCTTTTGACACAATGTGCCCAAGAATCTTTGCTTTCTGAACTCCAAAATGGCACTTCTTGGGATTAAGTGAAATGCCATACTCCCTGCATCTTATCAACATTTTTTACAAGTTTTACAGGTGGTTATTTATTTTCCTGAAAAACACAGTCACATCATCTTGATAAACAAAAATGAAATCATTAATGTAACCAGAAAAGGATACATCCACTACTCTTTGGAAATTTGCTCCAGCATTCATTAGACCAAAAGGAATTCTAACATACACATAATTTCCCTAAGGAGTGGTAAAGGCAATCTTGATTCATTTTGATTCCTTCAAAACTACCTGGTTATATCTATAGAAACAATCCAAAGTGGATAACAATTCCAAACCAGTAACCATTTGTAGCATATTCTCCATATTTGGCATAGGGTAATTATCTTTCATTAATTGTCTATTCAAGTTTCTAAAGTCCACACACAGCCTTATTTCTCCATTCTTTTTTCTTGCAGGCACCAAGTTTGCAACCCAAGATGAGTACCTTGTGGGCTGTATGATCCCTCCATCCCTCAATTTCTTCAATTCTTCTTGCATCTTCATAGAAAGGAGTGGATTTATTGGCCTCTATTTTTTCCTGAATGGATTTGCATTTGTTTCTAAAGGAATTTCATGCTGAAACAGATTCTCTCTGTATGCTTTTAGCTTAGAATATGACCATGCCAAGTAGTCTTGATGTTTCTTCAACAATTGGACATATGACTACTTCTCTTCCTTGCTAAGAAGATTTTCCTTGGTTTATCCTTCATGCTTAGGTCATGTTCTTCAACATCCCTTGAGGCTGCCATATGTTTATTAACAATGCAATCAGCATTATCAAAATTTGATTCAAGAGCAACCAGCCCTCTAGGAATAGTATTAGTCTTCAGTTGAATGATGTATTTTCCAAAAAAAGTCTCCTTTCCTTCAGCTGCACATGCCATTGGTTCCCAATCTATACATTGATCAACAAATTCTCCTTGGTTCTACAAAAACCTTTGCACCTGGGCATCATCATCAAATACTTGCTAATGTTTAATGTTTTCAGGGACAGATGACCTGGTTAATACCTTAATATCATACCTCATAATAGTGGGATAAAGTGCAATTTTCAAATCTAGACCCCAACATTGCTAACTTGTCTGCCACAACATTGAATTTTCTATCATGATGTATAATATTAAAAGAGTCAAACATCTCAATGAAATCCTAGACTGCGTGCTTGTATTGTTTCATTCTCTGATTTTTAGTAGCATACATTTTTCTAAATTGTTTGACAATTAGTTCTGAATCTCCTTTGACAATAATGTCTCTATCACCATATTTCCAAGCAATTCTCCAACCCAATAATAATGCTTCATATTCAACAATGTTGTTATTGCACTCAAAGTTAAGTTTGAAAGAAAAAACAAACTCTTCCTGGCCTGGAGAAATTAGAACACTACCAGCACCATTTCCCAACTTGGAACAAGCTCCATCAAACAATAATATCCAAAGAGAACCTAATTGTTCAAGAAATTTGCATTGATCAATCTTGTGCTCTTTACCATCAGCAAATCCAAAAAAGTTATCAACATCAACACTTGTGTATAACAGTTTATAGGAGGCATTGTTGTGGTCTTAAACTAGATGCAACATCTTCATTTCTCCATACAACTTTACAAGGATTCCCTCAATTGGAATGGTGGAAAAAGAAATCCATTTGAACACTACCACCCACATTGGCTGCCCATTTTCTTGGTAACAACATTCCGCATTTGGCAGGGCAATCTACAATAACAACATCTAATTTTAAGTTTTTTCCTAGGTAGGCTACAAGTTGTACCATTAAAACCTTAACACATTCAACCACTGGCACCTCTCTGGAATCCATGGCAGTGAACTTCCCATAAGCTATTGTCACTTTGATGTTTAATTCATTCATGACCTCAAGAGGCATAACATTGCATGAAGCTCCAGAATCAAACATGCAATTGTGCAGCAGTTTGTCCTTAATAATTAGAGTAGTGAAGAATGAATCAACACTCAACTGAGAATCAACCAAATATGTTCCTAAATAAACCTCAGGTGGTTCACCTAACTCTTCCAGTACTTGTGGTTTTTCAACTTCTGCAATGGTGGGAGGAACCTCAACATTGTTCACATTTTTTAGCATGGCTAGTCCTTTCTTCATTGAATCCAAAATACTCAAGTGCCCTCTTCTTATGCTCAGGAATTATGAGAAATTCAACAATAGGAACAGAGATCCTAATCTGAATCAAGACTTGGGCAATGTCATATGGAACTTATTTGGGAAAGGAAACAATAGGAGGAAGATTGAAAAACTCATATGATGCCATGGAAGTTTTTACATTCTGAGCATGGGCAGGGGTACCAGTTTTGGTTGGGGAAACAAGGCCTTTTCAAGATGCATCTTTTTTTAGAGTTTCTTTTGGGATATTGGTGAGAACTGGAGTTTTTGGTTTGGCTTGAGGCCTTGACCCTTTGACAACTTTACTCCTAGTATTGTATTCTTTTTCTTGGGCAACAACAACATTCATTAATAACTTCATATCCTCTTCTAAAGGAATTCATCCATCATACTTCTTAATAATTAAATCCCTTAAGTACTCAAAAGCATTATTAGGTAATTAAAAATATTGTACCATATCTATTTATAAAGTATGAATAGGAGGAAGAGGTAGTACCTGATGAATGCAATCCCAAATACTTGCAGCAGTTCTATTACTAATTAATTCAATTGAATTTGCTCCTTGTTGTGAGCTTGTAGATCACCCCATCATACAAACCTCATCATCAATATCATCATCAGCTTAAGCCTCATCCTCTTTGTTAAAATCACAAGGAGCATGGGGTAAAAAACATTGGTCACACCATTCAATTTCATTAGCCTCTTTAATAACAGCAACTCTGACAGTCAGAGGATCAGGCACCATTCTATTTTCATGAGCTTGGGGTTGTCTATTTCTAGATCACATGGGTCCTTTACCTTTGTCATCAGATATCTGATCACCTCTAGGATGATTTGCAAACCGTTATTGACCTTGTTGCTTATGCTGACCTTGGGAAGTTTGTCCAATTCACTTCTCCATTCTTTCCAACTTGTAAGAGATTTCTTTGATAGATCTTGCCAAAGGTTTTACAACTTCCTCCAAATCAACAACCTTACTTTCTTGAGGCTTTTCTGGGTTTATTAGTTTCATACCTTCCCTCTTAGGAGGTTTACTAATTGCCTTAGTGTTATTGTCAATTTACAGATCCATGGTAAAGTCCTGCCTCAAATCTCCAGTGGTTTTGTCTCTTAAATAGTATGCATTCTTCTTGTCAAATGCATCAGAATAATTTATCAAACAAAATTCATCACTAGGCCTTAAAATTATAGGAAACATTCTCAAAAAAAATTTGAATCTTGTATTAAAGTCATGGAATGATTCATTAGGGTTTTTCTTAATATTCTCAAACTCTGATAAAAGAAACCTAGGGTCTATTTTATCACCATACGGCAATCTAAAAGCATTCTTCATTTTTTTCCATGAATCAATAGAGTTATCTAGAAAATATTTATACCAGTTCCGTGCATCTTCTTCTAAATAATGAATAAACAATGTGATATACACATCCTCAAACTCTATTTCAAAGTCCTCCATCCTATTGACAAAAATATTTAAGTGGTGATCATCAGTTATAGAATTATTTCCTTGAAACTTAGGCAATCTATTTCTTACATCTTGTGGCACAACATTTGGATAACCATCTATTCCTCTAAAATTTATAGGACCAAAAGTATTAACAACAAATGGAGGTATGGGTGGAGGCTAAGCCATATTATTTTAAGGAGTTGATCTTGGAGGAGATACAAAATGATGAGGAGTGAGGAGTCTTTGGGGCACATGGATATAATTCTCAGAATGAATGTCTTCTAAAGGCTCTGTTTCTTGAAAAAACCTATCAGATTTGGAAAATATAGGGATAGAATGAAAAGTAAATTTTTCAAATATAAATGAAGGCCCCTCTCCAAATGGAGAATTCAATTCTACAAAAATACTACCTAATTTAGAAGAACTTGAGGAAGAATTGCAATCTTTAATGATAGGCTGATCACTTTCAACAATGGAGATCTCTTTTCTTGATGTCTGATCTCCAATAACTTTCTATATTTTGCTTCCTTCAGAATTTGATTTTCCCAACTCTAGAAACAACCTTCTAGCAGGGTATTTCACGAAGAAATATCTTCTTCCTTCCTTTTTGTAAATATTAGTAATAAATTTTCAATTGACAGAGGTTAATACACTGGCATTTATCAAAATTTCAATCAACACAAAGTCACCACTAAGTATTTTCACCCTAGTTGTAAAAATTCACTAAAGATGATCTATCAAGTGTATGTTAACACTAAAATCATGCAAATATTTACATGTATGACCTTCCTTTACCCAAATTTGTCAATGATGATACAAACTTAGTGCAAGAAATCACTGGAAACTAGAAATATTACACACATAATTTGTAACTTTGAAAAATTCTTACAGATTTGGTCATAGAATAACATATTTTGCATACATAACTTGTAAGAAATATTACCATGACCAAATATGTATTCACTTGATCAAATAGTCCCCGATAATGGTGTCGATCAGGTGTTGGTATCCAAATTGATTCTCCCTTGTAAGCTGAGCAACATCACATATTTGGCATGAAGCTTAGAGACAAAAAAATCATCAGGTATGTCGTTTTGTAGCCGGGGAGGCAATTTACCTAGCTCTTTGTTACTTAGAATGTTGAAGAAATAGATAATACCTTCATTAAGGATTTGATCTATCCTCACTAATTTAGGTTGTTCCTTTCAACCAGGGTGAGAGGACCCTTTTTGTAACCTCTTTTGGTGAAGGAGATGAAGATATCATTCTTTTGCACTAATTTAATAAAGAAAACCTTGGGAAAATATGATCAATGCTCCACAATTTAACTCTCAAGAGTTGTCACTTCTAAAGAATGGAGACATTTTCAAAACAAGGCAAAGGTTACTAAAGACATTATGGAATCCTAATTGTTCTGCGTATTTTAGCAAATGGATTTTGTTCTTTTTGTGGATATACAGGAAAAAATAGGGGTACTTCAAGTAGGATTCATTGTTTTTGAGTAATTTTTTTTTGTGGAGATTAAAGCAGGACAGACTTGATTTGCCAAATCTTTGAGGACCTTTATCAAGAATTGGAAACTTAACAACATAAAGCTTCATAATAGTCAAAAATTTCCTTCAACTAGAAGGTGTGCATCAATGGAGGCCCATATCTTCACGTTTTCACACAATCTTCAAGAACTTAACACGAAGGCTTGTGTTAAAAGACCAAATTAAACATTATCAATCTTTGTTTTATCATGCCTAAGATACCCTCAAATTCTTACAAACAGTCTTGGTCAACAAACGAGAGTAAAGTTATTTTAAATTGTTTATTTCACTATCAAATGAAGGATCTTCTGATAAATGAAATTACAAATGCCACTAAACTAAAAAAGGGATGATATCTTGTGTGATTCACAAAATTTTTAATGTAAGATTGCAATAGGAACAAGAAAAACTACTTGCAGACATTCTAAAATGAAGTAAACACAAAGTTTTTCCCAAGATTAACACAGATTGATTCGAAATCTATTAGATTCATCAACAGGGGAAAGTTATTTTAAACAATCTTAGAGCTTGTCAATGGCTATACAATTGCAACAAAATTGACATGATAGAAATCCAAAACATAAGAAATTAAACATGTTTCTCAGATGGTGTCTCAGAAGATTGATTTCTCAAAATTTTCACATAAATTTGAACCCCCTCCTTTTGTATGTCTAAAACATGCATTTTATAAAAATTACATTATATCCAAGCCTTTTCCCCCAAGGAAATAATATGTGAAGTATCTTGTTTGTTACATATTTCATCATGATTTTCAGAAAGGGACGTTTAACAGAATTACGCCCAAAAGTTGCCAGGTATTTTAAAAAGGTGAATCATTACAAATATTTGCATCATTGTTCTAATTTGGGGCATGTTTTTTATCCTTGGAACCTGCAACATGCTTTTCCTTCATCATTTCATTCTTTTCCCTCTAAAATTTTGCAGTGCAACTCTGGATCTAGTATTTCACATTTTTTGCAAGAACCCAAGAAAATTCCGCCTCAAATGTTCAACCTTTACATTCCTTAGATTCACAATTTGAGCTCAATATCCATTTAATTACACTTACAAACAAAAATGACAAGAAATCATCAAGAATCGATGAAAAATAATGTGAAATCACATATCCAAAAATCCTGGAGAAAAAAAAGGAGCCAAAATTGGATGCAATGCATAGTTGCTGTTGATTCTACCCCTTTTCCAACTTTAAATTAGAGTCGTCCACGTGGAAGATGAGGTAAAACGGGTGCAAGGGCACTTTTTCACAATTTATAACTTTTGGAAAAAATGCAAAATTTTAAAATTTTGCCCTGCCCCTCCACCTTTGAAAAATGGGCTTGACACGTGGCATCAACCTGGGCCTTAATGGAGTCGCGGCTCAATTCTGTAATTTTACTCTCTTTTACACAAAAAGAAAAATTTCCAAACTTCTCCTTTGGCGATACTCTGCCCTTCCGCCTGTCATCCTTTGATGTGGGTCCCAACGGGACTGCATGCTTCATTTTTTATACCTTATACTTCATTTTGAAAAAGAGATAAATTTCTAATTTTGTCTCCAACGGCCCGCACCTCTGCTTTGACCTTTCAACACTGGTTTTACTAATCTCTGTCGAGGTCACACTTCAATTTGTAACTTTTACTTCCCTTCTCAAAAAACAAAACTTTCCCCAGTTTTTCCGATAGCCCGCATTTCCGCCTTTGAATTTTCAATGCAAGTTTCAATTGCTCTAGTGAACCACCTTCCCATGTTGACTTTTCAATGAAGGCCTTAATTGACATCTGGTGGGGCCATGCTCACTTTTATAACTTTTTTATTTTTCACAAAAGTTAAAAAGTTCCAAAACCTTCCGGCGACCCGCCGATCCGTATTTGAATTTTCAATACAAGCCCTCACTATTTTTTGGCAGAGCCGCACTTAAATTTCATACTTTATCCCTTTTTCATAATAAAGCAAAAGTTTCAAAAACCTCTGATGGCCTGCCACTCCGTTTTTTGAATTTTCAACTTAACTCAACCAAGGTATTAATTTGATCCGCTGCAGGGCCATGGGTCAATTTAAAAATTTAACTCTTTTTCACAAAAAGGCAAAAATCTTCAAACTGCTTCGTCGATTCGCATCCCCTCTACCTTTGAATTTTCAAACTCGTCATGTGTCCTCTTCTAATTCACTGTGGGCCTTAGGCATTTATTCAACATTTTTACCTTTTTCACCTTAATGCCTTAAAATATAACACAAACCCACGACGCCGCAACCAATGAGAAATGAACACATATACACCCTCGGGGAAAAAATAAGAAATTTTCTCTGCCACCTAATAATTTTGACCAACCAATCAGGATCTGACGAAGCCACAGGCCGAGTTCAATATTTTTGCAAATGTGACAAAAATGACAAGTTTATAACATAAACTCGTCATGCCTCATCCAATTAAAAGAGGCAACGTATTCACCAACAGAACCAATCAGAACTTAGCAGAGCCATGGGACCAAATTAACCCTTTTACCAAAATAGCCAAAAGTGACAAGTTCATAAAATAAACCAGTCGCACCTCAACCAATCAAAGATGGCCATGTATTTTTCGATGCTGAGATAGAAATTGATGGGGAAAATACACCCGTCAAAACGTAAAAATGCTAGGGAACCACCATTCATCCCAGAATTCAATTTTTTTTTGCCAAGAATGGAGAAATTTGCAAATGATTCATGGCCAAACATGATTTACGACCATGGAGAAGGATTATTAGCAACAAAAAAATGAAGAAAGCCCTTTCACATATCCATTCGAGAGGTAAAAGATGTTTCAGAGCCCGCAGATTGAATATTTTTAGGGAAAACTTGAAAAATTCTTGGAACAACTTAGGGCACGATCAAATCAGGCACCAACAAGGTTAACACTTAGAATTCTTGCCACTTTTCTATAAATTATCCCTTTCAAATTCTCCCCCTTTTACGGGTTGATCTTTTTAATAGTACAAGGCTATCAACATAACCACTATCTATGCAGATATTTTCATATATAACTAAAGCCAAGCCTCAGTCACTTTACCTATTACCTATTTGATATTTTCATTATAGTCCTACCTTACCAACCTAATTACCCAATTCACCTATTCATTTCACTAACCCTATCTTATTCTTCCCCGGTTTAAGGGAGAACTACATTGGCCTAAGGCCCCTCTCACAAGGGCTATGTAGGAAGCACTCTTATGGCATGGGACCTTTTGATGTTAGCTCAACAAATCTTCTCCTAAAATTTCTGATTTCATAAATCATACACATTATTAATTTTGTTTCGATAGAATCAATAATTTGGAAATTATAATCACCCTCACTTTTCAATCTCGCATCTTTGGCATGCATGCCGATATATATAAAAACATCAAAACTAATACATCTCACCATGTATCAGCCCCATATCGGGCCCTCATCCTCACTATCACCACCACCCTCAACTGGTGCAGTCCTCCGCCCTACCATCATCTCCCCACCTGCGGCAGGTCCTAGTCTTTGTGAACTAATACCCTCACTCTGACCTTGTCCTTGGGGCCTACGACCCCCTGTGATGCCAGAACTATGGTTATGGGACTGGGTCCTCTCACTCATGGCCTGTTGAGACCTACACTTGGCATATGACATCACCTATATACTGGCCTCCAGTAACTTATCCTGGTAATACCTGGCCTCCAAAATGGAATCCCTTTATGTGTTTATGACTATAACCTACAGTGGGGCCATAGCCAGTGGTGTAACCTGTCCATGTCCCTGTACTTGACCCTGTCCCTACACCTATCCCTATACATGTACCTGTCCATGTACCTACGTCAGAACCTGAACCTGAGCTTGTGTAGCTGCTAGCTATGCCTGGAATGTTGCCACCTGGGCCTGAAGTGTGGTAACCTATGTCTATAAGCCTACCACCTATCCACCATCCCCACCTTTTCCTATACCAAATGTGCTTGAAGGGTGGAAACCTACGCCTACAACATAGCCACCTGTCCTCCATCCTATGTTTGTGTTGGTTAGGCCTGTAGTGTAGCAACATGTGCCTATAGACTAGCTACCTGTCTTTGGAGAGTCATCACCTGAGCCTGTGAATGCATTGACTGTAGCTATAAAGATGCTACTTGACCCTGTAATTGATCCCTCTACACTATCACAATGGCCACATCTGGCTTCCCGAGTCTAGGAGGTTCCATCCGTAGCTGCGCTACCCACCACTACCGGTATGCATCCATGGTGCCCGCGTCATCAATATGTCGGTCTACCACCTACTCCTCCTGCCATGTGGGATCACTCGGATGTGGTGGAGACATAGGTCTCTCCACATCATCTCTACGGTACTATGGAAATGGTGGGGGCACATCTTACTACAGTCTGAACTGCCATCTGACCCTATCCACTAGTATCATATCATGCTCTCCAGAACGCCGCCCCTGTATACATATCAATAGCTCTAGCCCCTCTACCTCCTCATCCATGCCTCTATATGATGGAAAACTCACATAGGTCTGCCACACAATATCCACCATTGATAGGCAATCCAACAACTGCCTGTAGTAGGTAACATCATATGTGGCCCTAGCCACCCTCGACTATGCCCCAACTGGTACCCATCTCCTAAAACCCACTATATACAAACCACCCCTGAACCAATCCTATCATGGTAACCCAAATGGATGCACACATATGATGTTCTCATACGCCCAATAGTGTAACAAGTATGTACAACACATACCAAACCTCTTTTACCTCCCATAAGCCCATAGCTCCCTATACAACTGAACTAGGAAAGATGGTGCCCAAGTGAAACATACCCACTCCTTGATCATGTCCTGTAGCACCCCCATAAGTTCTCATGGAAATATCCCACCCTCAGAATCCGGAAGAGTGAAACATCCTACCACCACCATCATTAGGACAGACTGTTTGGTATCCTATGGATATGCCGTATACATCTCCCCATAACTCAGACTTGCGTTGTGATACCTAAATATACCCATCGCCTCACCAAATATTTCCACTATCGGCTCAACTGATATCTCAGTCGAAATCAAATACATTGGGTCCCCAACAATATGAATTCATAGGATCCTATACATGTCCTCCAATGTGACGGTCATCTCATTAGTGGTTAATTGAAAGGTATTAGTTGCATAGTCTCATTTGTTGATGAGAGCGACCATCAAGCTATGATCTTGGTCTATACACCTATAGTGCCTGATCAAACTAAGGCCCACATCTCCTATGTGCTCCCACTCCTCATCCATCACTCTAGACCACATCTGTACCAATAGAGGTGGTACTCAGTCTCTCATAGTCAGTTGATCTCTCACTTTCATCATCCAAACCAATACCGTCATGTCAATACCTTCTCACATCATCTATTCCTCAAACCTCAACTAACCTCATACTTAGCCATTTTTTTACCAAACCATACCTAAAACCATCAATCATACTTACCCTTCCCCTGGTTTCCTAGTTTCCATCCCTACCATTTACCTATTTCATTTAAAACCCTACTGTTTCCATTCTGATACTTACCCACTATCATCAATCATTTCACCTACTTAACTATCACATACCTGCACAATCGTGCACTACCTACACTCACTTGGCCCTTTTCTATATACATTAGTATTCTCCTACCCTCTCCTCACTTTTTTCTTCTTTCCCAACTAACTCTTTGTTAACCTAGTCACTATTTACAGTGACTGACATCATTCACCTTGACTATTGTCGGTTACCTTTCAATTGACTAATGCCGGAAAAAACCGACCGATGTCAGTCACTTTTTTGACAATAAACCAAAACCCCATGCCCTCCCATTTCAAAAACAACCAAAAAACACTAACAACCTATCCTACCCCACCCAAATTAAACCTACATTCATTTCCCAACCTATTTAACCTATATTTTCCCTTCCTCACCTCAATTTCACCTATTTTCACCCACATTTTAAAAATAAAAACTTCCCCCCAAATGAATTCATTTAAACCAACATTTTATATTAAACAATGGTTGAGGAAGGCCTCCTACCTCTACTCAGCATCATCTCCGCAGTGGCACCTTAGGTCTCTGTTCTGGTGGTTCTCCTGCTCCATCGTCTAGCTCCGCCATGGCCATGAATCCACTCCTCCGTTCACAACCAATCACATGGATCAACTCAATCTCATAGGCCCGTCCACTGGATGCCAATCACCTCCTCACAGACTAATGAATCCACTCACGCCTTGTCGCTATCGTTTTCCACTTCCACACCTCTCGCTTGTCATTTTCTATAAATGACAATCAACAAATGAATTTGTAAAAAAGTGGATTTTTGCTTTTTTAGCCCCAAATCGACATGACTGACGTCGGTCAAATCGTGTCCTAGTCAACTGATATCGGTTGACCTTTAACCAAAAAGGTCACCCAATTAACCACATGGCCTCAAAAATGTTTGTTTTACCCCTAAAGATGTTGTTCTTACACCCATTACCCTCAATGTTACCTATTAGGTTCTCTGCAAAGCCTTACCCACTTATTCATCTCCCTAATTACCTTTAGGGACATGTTATTGGCCTTAGTGCCAACTCGACATGACCGACGTCGGTCACGTTGTTCCCTAGTCAACTGATATTGGTTAGCCTCTAACTGACATCGGCCACCACCCTTAAAATACATACACTCCATAATGTACCTTTTACCTCACCTAATGTTGCCCTTTCACCCATTACCCTTAGTATACCTATTAGGTTCACCCAGAAGCCTTACCCACTTATTCATCTCCCTAACTACATTTAGGGACATTTTCTTTGCTTATACCTCATCTACACTCATAACCCCACCTAAACACCCTAACCTGACCCTTTTATTAGACATTTGAATTCGTCACCTCGCTATACCTTGTGATGACACTACCTGGCTTGTTTAGCCTACCAAAATTACCTTTCCTAATATCGTGATGTTTATCTCGACTTGACCAAACCTACTGGTGTTTCGGATCCTACCTAATACCCATTCCTGCACCTCACCTCGTTGTGTTACAAGACCATGTCTAATACCTTGGATACCTAGACCACATCAACCTTGTTTGAATAAATAACCGACCATTTGCATAGGGAGATATTTGTATGCTCTTCAGCCTAGTGCCTTGTCGCATTTTATACATGTGCGTGCATTTTTAATGCCCATTCCTAAAACCCACACCCAACCTTATAACTTCCTGTGCCCATCTCATACTCTCATTTTCAACACCCACCACATTATCAAACTACTCACTGCTTCTACCTACAACTTAAACAGTTCCTGTTTTGACGGGGGGTCACCTTCACTCCTACCTAGGCTAACCCCATTCTCACCTATATTTGGGGCAGCCACTTCTGTTTTTTTCAACATCGCTTACCAATATAAGATACTCGAGTAAAAGGGGAAATTTTAGACACCAAAAATTAGGACAAATTCCCTTTACCTTCGTCAATTAAATAAATTCATACTATACCCACTCATGTCCCTAGTGCACATATGTTAATTAATTTAATTACAATAATTAAATCAATTCATTACCTCAACCCTCCACCTCACCTATAACCAACTCACCTATCCACCTCACTCAAAGACCCATTCACAGTCTATTAATTAAATAGGAATAATTCTATACCAATCCTAACCAACTAAGACTTAGTCTAAACCTAACATTAACTCCCACTACCTCTCCTAGAAGAACTCATACTTATTTGGGTGAACTCTAGAACTTGAGACCCGGATTAAGGATATCAATCACACCAAAATAGTAAAGATCATGCCATTTTGGGCAAACCTAGGATTACCCTCCTTAACCAACGTTGGGTATTCCTCAACTAACATCATTTATCTAACTGCCATTGGTTAGGTTAAATACGTTTTCCCATATCTTAACCTGGGTTGCTTCTGGGATTGATTTCTGACACAAGCATTTTGCATTCGTATTCAGAATCAAACAGGTGAATAGACAACGAACCAGTACATTATGAACCTCCATCAACACTCATCTTCCTCTTCCACGATCTTGGATCACATAATAGAGTACACAAGCTCTACTACCGCGACACTCGACATGATCACGCTTCTTCTCATTATTGTCATCAAACTACCACCACCTTCACCAACACATGCATATCTAAACTCAGATAAGTGTCTTTTTTCTCTGTATTAAGATCTTATTTTGATAGTTATATTATGTATTTACTTCTTTCTTCTACCAAAATCTCTAACGTATAACCACTTGTCACCCATCTATCTGATATATTATCAATCAAATGATTTCCCTCAACGTAACACCTCCACCAACCTTCTTGAACCTCCACATAAATCTTACCATCCTTCTCATCTCCCTTACACTCTCTGTGCAACCAAAGAGAGACTTAAAGCCTCGTTTTTGGGATTTGGACCATATTTCCCCTACCGACATCGGTTACCTAACTCTCATCGGTCATATGTCTAATAGATGTTAGTTAGCCCACCGACGTCAGTCTTGGTGTCATTCAATATTATCTGACCAACAAGCCTTCCAATCAACCAAAACTAACTCAGAACTCACCCAATCATTCCCAGATCCTTTACCATACCTCTATCAGACCCGTAAATCCCAGAATAATTCACCAAACCCCTGAATCTAATCATATATTTTCCTATTAGATTAGATTTACTTATTGTATTTGCATAAGATACCTAGTTCGTATAACTTTCTTTATTTCATGATATTTACTGCATTAAGTTGTATTTAAAAGTGGATTCATAGCCTTCTAGGAAGCACTATGCTTCCCAGATCTAACATTTGTTAGGTAGTCCACTAACCTATATTATTGATGTTATTTTGTGGTCTTGTTGTGTTTCTTACAGGTCATTCCTTCTAGCCAAAGGAAATCTCTGCACGATTAGCTTGGATCAAAATTTATTAACGCGCGCATTCAACCTTTGACCTATGTCTTACAAGTGTTCCTCATATGCCCTGACCTCTTCCTTGTTTCATCTTCATCACAAAAATTTAGGTGAAACACATACATTGAAGGTTTTAAAGAAATTTTTAAAGAGGGAAGAGGAGAAAACATAATATCACTTGTTAAGGTTTCATCATTTATCTAACATGTTTAGAATTTATAGGGAAGTAAAATATCATCTTTACAGAATTTCATATTTCATCCACATTTTTTATTTGTATAGAGATAGAGATTAAAACATCTTCACATGATTTCAATTTCCTTATACACTTCCAATTTATAGAGAGAGGAGAGAAACCTCATTTTTCAAACAATTATAATATCACATCACCATTTCAAGTAAAAGGATTCAAAGAGAAATAAAATATTACTGATTAAAAAATTAGAATATGTTATCAAACATAAACATTTGTCTCATAATTCAAATTGGTTCAAAGAGGTCTTACTAACAATACCTTCCAAAATAGATACAATGGCCACCAACAAGGGCCATCAAGTGAGAAAACATGAAAAATGTCATTTCTAACCCCTCTCCTATATGGTGAGAATATGGAGTAGATTACAAAATCAAAAGATTATGAACAACACTCATTCTAAAGCCAACATTCTAGAGGAAGTTGGTGAAAAAAGGAAGGTTTACTCTCACATATTTTAAACCAAAGTGACCTAAAAAAACATCTTCGAATGTTTGTAAAGAAAACATTTGGGTACAATTTAGTGGTAGTTATAATATCTCTTAACACCAAGGAATACATTGAAGTCACGATACTATAAATGTGAAGGCCATATCCATTTATAATACAGTATAACTTTTAGAAGCTATCTAAGGTGGTTAATTTTAACTTATTTGGTACGAATTCACATGAATATTTGGATAGGTCCCAATTTTCAAGTTATATTTATATGTCATTTCATATGATTAGGTGTATGTTTTGGGTGTGTTATGTAACCAAGAATACATGGTGCTCTATAAGCACTTAAAACACTACTAAAATGAATATGGAAATATGTTAACAATCATTCTTGTAATTCACACAAACCAAAAGAAAGAAAAATTATTTTAACACCTATAAAATTGATTACACAATAATATAACCAACAATAATGAAATATATTCATGCTTCAGATCAACTTGGATGATCAATCACAAGAGAAGGTGCTTGCGGGTTGGGTTAAGACTATGTTATGTATAAGCATTGATGCAAACATTCCAATAGACTCAAGGTTGAGATATTTCATTAAACAGTTTATGTGGTTTGTGTAATATTTCACATTTTCACACATATCTATTTGAGCATCTACATTACTTGAAAGTTTTGAAGACCTTTAAAAAAAACCCATTTTTCTGATCCCTCAACCAAGCAATCTAACTAAAACAAATTTCTTTGAAATATTTAATCAAGTAGTTTAGATGTTTTGTGCATGATTCCATAAATTATATAGTTCTCTACTTGGGCTATGCAACTATGCCATATGAAAAAAAATCAACTATGCCATATGAAAAAAAATCTTACTTTCTCTATGATTTGATGGATCTCATTATATATTTTGAATTTGCCATGATGACACAATTAGGAAGATCCAAACATATCAATACGAGGTTGGAAATCATGTTTATTTTCAAACAATCGAGCTACTCACATGGTTTCTTTCTTATTCCACAAAATAAAAACTTTGCAAAAATGCCAACTTTTTGGTTTTCACAGAGCACAATACTAGACGAAGTTTTGGGAGCCAAAATAATTTTTAAACTTATTAACCATTTCCAAATATGATCTCCTTTCTTAGAATACACATACTAGATTCATCCATCAATCCTCCATGTACTTTTGATCAATATTCTATTAACTTCCAAAAAGCCACCTTTAATTTATTCACCTACCACCTTCTTCTTACTCCCATTTCTTTCTCCTTCAAAACTATTAATTTTGTTTAGTACTTTTATTTATATTATGGTCAAATGTATGTATATAATTTAATTATATGTCATTTTAATCTTTCAATCAATGCTTTTTTTATCCATTCTTAAATCCCTATGTAGAGGGGACTTATATAATTTCAACCTGGTTTGATTAATTTATCAGAGAATGCTTACACTAAACACTATCTAGAGTTCTTATAGGAAACTTAAAAATATCTCAAATTTAAAGTAATCTCTCTTATATGAAGGTTTAAGATTTGTTGACAAAGAAATTTCATCATTTAGTGGAACACAAACTTACATTAAATTTTTAAAAAAAAATGTGATGCCACACCAAACACCATTTAGGTGAAGTGGCATGGGGAACTATGATATCATGCATGAGGAGAGATCTAGAGAAAAATTCAATGAAGAGATGTGAGTTTTCATATCCTATGAAAAATCTTTACGCATGTTGTGGGATTGAACTAAGGAATGTATAAAAAAATCTTCAAAATTTTGATCAATGGACTAATTTAGTGGACTCTGCAATGGGATCTATAGGTTAATTTCACATGGTGATAACTACTCAATTTATTTACTAATTTATAAATATACAGATTATTTTTTTCATAGGATTGAGGAGAAAAGGATGTGGGTATAATATCTCCCTCAAGTGACATATTTACCACGATCATGTGTAGAGATTAAATTGAAAATTAGAAATTATATAAATATAGCTTGCGATAAAAAAATCAATTTGAATCATAATTATCATATTAGAAAAGTTCAGATAGTTCAAAAGGGGGAAAAAGTTCGGATGTTTGGAATTTTTCAATTGGTCTGTTCGATTCGGTTTAGAAAATTCACAAATATAAAATATATATAAATAATAAATACTATACAGATATAATGATATTTGAAAAGAAAAACCAATTACACATAATAATAAATAATTATATTATCTAAAAAAAATTCTTTTGAATGCTTAGATATTAGTGTTTCTTATTTTGTATTGAAGTTCTTTTAATTTAAGCACTTTAATTTTTTAATTAAAAATAATAATTAAAATGTTCGACCCAACTTGTTTGTTAAATTCATTCATACCAAAAAAATACGATTAAAACCAAATTTTCACTAAATTCTTAAGAACATGGTAACTATGATTTGAATGTTTTGGACAGTTTCCTTGTCCTTTAGGAGAAAAATAAGAAATGAAAAATGACAAAAATGGGCCATGTTAAATAAGTATTCATTGAGTTTCAATGGTAAAATAGAGTGAAATATTTATATTACAAGTGAGATAAAAGGTTGGACACTGCAATGTGAGCCCTCATTAAAGTCAAAAATTTCCTGCGGGGTCTTTTCGTGCATTTTCTGTGTAGTCTTTTCGTGCAAAATAAGATTCTTCTGTTAATTTCTTGTGTGGTCTCTTCGCACATTTCCATTATTATTTCTTCACACCAAATTTTTCTTTATTGAATCTCACAATTCTTCTGCAATACGCCACGATAAGTAATGTGAGATTCTTTTCAAACTTAAAGTCACGATTTAAACAACCCCACATGTGGAAATACCATAGAAATTATGTAGTTTTAGTCGCTTTGAAAAGGAGAACACGACGTAAAGTACTGGATTGAAAATGAGCATACAACGAAAACTGAGATTCTTTTCAAACAACCCCACCTGTGGAAATACCATAGAAATTACGTAGTTTCTGTCGCTTTGAAAAGGAGCATACAACGAAAACTGGATTGAAACTACTATGGTAGCGTTGATTTCTGTGTTTGAAACTGCTATGGTGGTGTTGATTTCTGTGTTTGTTGATTTAAAGTGGTAATTTGAATGCGTGCTAACCATCTGCTCTTTCCATAGAGGGATGCTAATCTCAAACATTTGAAGTTTTTTTCTTTCTTTTTTTTCCTTAAAACCATGAACAATCTGTAAATGGTAGTGTGTTAGAGAGTACAGTCTAAGGTTTGGGAAAAAGGGTTATGCTTATTTGAATATGATGTAATATTAAAGTTTAATATTACGTGAAATAATCTATACATATAAATGTTAACAATGTGGAACTTTAATCTAAAAAGAGAAAATGAATTTTCTAATGAGAAAAAATCGTCTATATTTCATTAAAGTGAACTAAATTTAATAATAAAGTATATAATCATCTTATAGATCACTTTGATACTACAAAATTATCAATAAATGCATGTGACATCTAAATGCATGTCTTCCTCTACAAGGTAAGAATTGCTTCTACGAATTTAAAATCCCCATTTCCAAAAGCAAGTTCCACTGATTCACTTAATACGATGAAATTTTAACACATGGAGTGCTATCCATTTTCCATGTACAGACTCTAGAGGAATAGATCTGCACAATTTTTCTAGAAATCCAACCAAACCCTTGAAAACTAAAATCAATTAAAAAAATGGAAAGAGATAGAAGGCTAGATGTTACAAAGAGGCTATGGCATTTGACTACCAAGATCTCTCTGATACCATATATGCGTAGGTCACAATCAAGGATTGGTATTGGATAGGATCAAATGCACGAAGAAACTTGTATGTAGTAATAAGATTTGGAAATAAAATCAAATGACGAAGAAGCAGTACTTCTACAACAAGAACAAGTACATGAGCAATCTAACTCTTCATTAAATGATTAGCCTTCATTAGCCAAAAAATACATTGGAAGGTACATTATATAGTGATAAATTAAATCACCCAAAAAGGTTTATCAATGAAGAAATAAAAAATAAATTAAAGTACATTTCCCTTTAATGACCTATTATGACCTAAGAAAGCTAAATTAGACCATGTAGGTAAAACCATTAAGTGGGTATAATCTTACATCAAAATTTGCATGTCCTCTTGGTGACATATCACTGATAACCCAAATTAGTGCGTTGATAACTTTGTCATTATAAACGATACCCATTTGATTTTTATGGTCTGATGTGAAGGGGTGAGGGTGGTGATCGATGTGGTTGTTTTAGGCGGTTGTATCGTGAAAGGGGTTTGCGGAAGAAAGTGCCTCAGATAGAAAATCAGTGGATTCTTTGTCAATGTTAGAAGATCCTTCTTTATTGATGATGGAGATGGATTTTGATATTTATGTACATTTCCAAAAGGTTTGTAGGCTATGCCGCTATGACCTATATGTTTATAAACAATAATATTCTCGCTAATTCCTTTCTCACGGATACCAAGGAATTTTCACGTGTAATCTTATTTTTATGTTTCTTAAGGGTGATAGGGTAATTTTAAGGTTGGAGGCTTGATCAAAGGCTATCATCACTTAGTTGATGGATGTATGAGGTATGATTTCCTTATTTGTTAGTAGGCTTCCCCTGATCAAGGATGAGGTGCCCAATTGATAGGATGTTTGATCCTTGCATTTGTGCATATTAGGATTGACATGGATTTTAGGAGGTTGCAAAATCTTGGCAATAACCATGCCAACATCATCCCAAAATTTAATACCTTGTCTTTTCCTCTGAACAACCTCGATGAAGAATCAACCAAGTGTTTGGTTTTTTAAAAAAATTAAGAAAGTGTCAGGGTTATTAAAAATGTGTCAAAAGGGTTTATAAGCAAAGTGATGAATACTATAATAGTACAATTCTAAGGAACTAAACCTATACTACTTATAGTATTAAGACTTTATGAATCCTTGAAATATTCATAGAGTCTCGGAATGAGTAGAATTCCTTGAGTTATATATCCTCGAATCTCCCCACTCGTGATTTGTATAAAACAATGCCATTTTTTGTTATAAAAAATTAATGTTAATCGAATTAAAATAAATCTATTGTACAATTTAAAGATGTAATAATAACTTAAATTCATAATTATTTGTTGGGATCAAGTTTCCCATTTGGTAGGAGTTTTAAGTTTCAAGGTTGGTAGTGTCAAAATTAATTTTACCAACTCCTTTAGACCTGGAAAATTTTCCACTATCATGCTTTGTCATAGGGAATTCAAATATTAAAATCTATGCTATGATATCCATTCGTAACTGAGGTTTAAATATAAACAAAATTTTAGCTAATAAATTGGTATGTATTAAGGGCTAAAGGGGTTTAAAATAATGCATTTTTTTAAATAAAGGGGATATGTTATAATGGGGGATGAGGTGGTGGGGTGGTAAGGTGGTGGGTAGGTGTTCATGAAGAGGGAGGATGAAAATTCAAAACATAAATCTTATCATTTCTCATCATGTTTTATTTAGAATTTCATATTCGCTTAATTTTCAGAAGTTTATAATTTATTTCTTTTTATTAAGGATAAAATATTTTTGTACTGGGACCCTACCTAGGTACAAAGAGGCCAAAGCCAAGATAAAGCATTAAAGCTCAAAGAAAGCTACAACCATACCAAAACAAGGCTGCAACAAAATCTCATACAAACCACAACAAACTTACAGGAGAACCACAACCAAAATACAATAAAAACACAACCGAAAACCAAAAAAATCACAACTAAAAAGCACCAAAAACAAGATTTACTTCATGGAATTTAGGAAAGACTTCTTGATGCTTTCCAAGCCATTTTTTCCATCTTTGATGCTGTTATATTTCTTAGTTTTCTCTTTTCCCATGTTATCCTCCAAATGGTGAGTGATAAGAGTGAAGAGGTCAATGTTGCTGTTGAGGATAGACAACATATCACATTGTTTAACCCTGATGTTTTCATGTTCCTTTTCAATTTTAGAGACCCTATTATTATTCTCCTCCAAAATCTTGTAATCCATTTTTCCACCTTTCACAAAAATCTTACAACCTCTAATGTTTTCCTTGAGGTCTTTAACCTCTTTACGAAGCCAGTTAATTATGTCATTGTGAAGCTCCAGCTCTATCCTTAAGTTCACTATAGAGGAAGTTTATAATTTATCATTACAAATATTAATCATATTTACCATGAACATTACATTCTTGTTTATTTTTCGGGCCATATCGGTATTACTATTCAATTAGTGCTTTCTCTTAGAGCCATATTCTCTTTGAAACTAACTTTGGAAGGAATTTACACTCATAAAATTATACATAGGTTTTCAAGAATTTTAATGAGGCCCCTTAGTGTAAGCTAAATTATACACAAACCTCATAAGCTTGACGTAGCAAGAGACCATTGAAAAATAAAAACAATTCTTTCTCTTTCTTATTATTATGGCCTTTAAAACTTGGGGCATAGATGGCCTCAAACATGACGATTACAAACAATATAGGTAGTTTAGGGTTCATGTACTACTAATATTAATTATAATTGGTATGGATAAGAAATTATAATCTTTCATGTAATCTGTGTAGGTATTCACTTTATACAATGCTTACAATGGCTTTTCTATTATGTAAATTCTATCTGACACAACTATTATCTTAAGCTATCATCTCTTGTTATTTGCAAATAGTAATAATAAGTATCTAAATATATTATAATGAATGCGACCTAGATCCTAGTGATAAATGCAACTTAGACTTTATATATACCCCCATGGACTTTAGATATTATGAATTAGTGAGGCTCGTATATATAGTAGGGTGATTTTGTGGATTGAATGTGTGATGTATCGAGTATTTCCCACCACTAATTTTTAATATAATCTATTGGTTCTAATTTCATTCTACAGGTCGGAAATTTACTCATCTCACATTTTTTTGTTTGAAGACAAACAATTACATAGATATCGACATCTCTTCCCTCAATAAATTCGAGATTACAAACAACTGATTTATACTTGATTAATAAATGTATATCTATATCGAATCCTTCCTTTAGCTAAGCAACCATGATTAGGGGGCATCCAATCTATCAAAGTAACCTAGGGAAGGATCCTAGCCGTATCCGCTTTCGACTCTCCGGGCAGGGTATCTCTAGGCCTTGCCTCAAAAATACTTGATCCCAAGCCATTCACCAAGGGCACTTTGATACTCATCTCATATTTTCTTTTTGGCTACATGATTAGATATTGATCACCAGTCCCTTTTTGTCAAAAATTATAAATAAATAGTACTCTTGAATTAGGATTTCCGTGAGTAATCAAATTTTAAAAAGACTTATAATGAATAAAATCATAGGTTATAAAGTCGTACATTGGTTAATATGTGAGTACAAATATAATTTATATGTCGCAATAGTAGTATACATATGTGAAGCAGAGAGAGAGGGCGGGGTTGGGGGGGGGGGTGTTCCTAGGACTCGACCAGATAGATGTCGAATCATTCTAAAATAGGGCATCAAATTATATATCTATATATATATATATCTATATATATATATATATATTATATATATATATATATAAAGAGAGGGGGGGGGGGGGGGGGGAGAGAATGGAATTCAAACATGCTCCTAGATACTTCCATGTAGATCATAAATTAGCAATAATGGTATACTTCTAGGTAAAGTTGTACAAAATGTTCTTGAGGGATGATACATTTAAAGAAATGTATGAGGGTTAAACACATGTTAATGTCCTACATTCATGTAGAGTTCAAGAGTCAAAGGGGGAAAGGGGATAGGTCATATAGGAAAACCTCACAGATCTCCTAGATGGTTACATATGGCATGATTTTGTACGTATACGAAAATTGACTGATGAGGAAAAGGCTCTAAATAATGGAATATTCCTAGTCTCCTAGATCTTTTCACGTGTGTCCATTATGTTCTTATATTGTAGTAGACTTTCATTACCCCTATTTCTAGTTATAAACTCATCCATGGCTTTGGTTCACTGATAATTGACAGAAAATAAGGGGAGTTACAAATAATATAATGTATTTAAAATGTGATAGAAAAATGGGCATATGCAATACATGAAAATAAATGGGGTGTTTTATAATGGGAATGGTGTGTTTTGAGGAGTATTAATAATAGAATATTGAGAAGTAAAACTAGAAATAAGAGTATTATTTAATATCTTACGAACCTGATATTCCACAAGTTTACTTAGCGAATCATCCATGTGTTTTGTAAGGAACTTAACTAGACAAATACTAACCAACTATTCAAGTAAGACTTTAAATTTAATGGCCATTTATACAAATTCCGTGTTTTTAATAGTAAAATATTGCAAAATTTCGAGAATATTGTCTCTTCTAAAATTTACAGATTTAAACTATTTTTGTTTTACAGATCTAAATTTGCTGGCTTCACCCGTGGAGGCTACAAATTCGATAGCCCCTTTCTCAGTTAATTTGAGTTGAAACCAAGTGTGTGTCTGAAGATGAAGGAAATTAACATGTTTTTCTTACTATTTGTTCTTTTCCCGTCATTTGCCACCGACTTTAGATAAAGATAAAACGAAGTATGCGGCGCACAATTTGCTGGCTTCACTCGCGGAGGCTACAAATTCCATACCCCGTTTCTCATTTCATTTGAGTTGCAACCAGTTCAGATGTTTTTCTTCCGCGTAATTAAGTATGCACCGCACAATTCGCAAGTTTATTGACTATAATCTCATACACAAAATTTGGGTGGCTTCACATTATATAATCTTATTCCGTTTCTCATTTCATTTCAGTGTGTGTCTGAAGATGAAGGAAATTAACATGTTTTTCTTCCTCCTTCCGCTGCTGCTCTCTTTGCTACCTGCTCACATAGTCTCCCATTCTTCTCCTTCATATCATTCCGATCAACATGCCCTCCTCGCTTTCAAGGATTCCCTCCAACTCGATCCTCTCAATTCTCTGCACGATTGGTCTCCTCTTCACAACACAATTCTCTGCACGATTGGTCCACTCAATTCTCTGCACGATTGGTCTTCGCAATTGGACTGGCGTTGTCTGCTCTTCTCGCCGTCAGCGCGTGGTATGGAATTAAGAGGCTCCATCTCTCCTTTTCTCGGTAATCTTTCTTTCCTTAAAATACTTGCTCTCAAGGATAATAACTTTCACGGTGAAATTGCTCCACCTTCACTCGCTTAATTTATGGGGAAATCATCTTGTGAGCGGAAGCAGGGCTTTGCCTATTCTAACAGCATTGACCAATTGCTCCTATTTAGAACATATAGATTTGTCTGTAAACCATTTCACCGGCATCCTTCCCTCTTCCGTTAGCCAGCTATCAAGCACGCTCTCCTTTTTGGCATTGCACTCTAATAAATTTGAGGGAAACATACCAAGTGGCATTGCCAACCTCACAAAGTTGACATTGTTGGGCTTAGATGCAAATCGTTTCAGCGGGAGTATTCCATCCGCACTCTGTCAACTTCCAAATCTTGAAAGATTGTATTTGGACAGAAACAATTTATATGGAACAATCCCAGAATGTTGGGGTCGGTCAAAAAGGCTTGGGTTGTTATCACTGAGTGAAAACATGCTTTCCGGACAAATCCCTGATAGTCTTGGCGATCTTCCACAATTAAGGCAGCTTTCTCTTGCTCACAATCAACTGTCAGGGAAAATACCTGCCAGCTTAGGGAGATGCCAAAATTTGGAAATGGTGGACTTTTCTTACAACAAATTTGAAGGAAACATACCTCCAGAAGTTGCAGGTCTTCAGAATCTTCATTTCTATTTCAACATTTCCAACAATTTGTTGAAAGGTTCTCTTAAGGAAATGAGTAAAATGACAATGGTCCAAACCATAGATATGTCTCTCAACAACTTCTCAGGTGAAATTCCAGCGGCACTGTCAATCTGCACAAACTTGCATTATTTAAATCTTTCTGGAAATTCATTTGATGGCTCAATACCAGTATCACTTACAAAGCTGAAAAATCTAGAGGGCATTGATCTTTCTAGAAACAATTTGTCGGGTGTTATCCCTGTGGCTTTCAAAGAGATGAAAATGCTCAAGCATATCAATCTTTCTTCAAACAGGTTAACAGGAGAGGTTCCAAAAGGAGGAGTATTTGTAACACTTAATGAGTCAGCAGTTGGGGGAAATCCTGGCCTATGCGGCACCTGGATAAATTTACAGCCATGCCCTCATTCCAAACACAAACATAGTCCAGTCTCCAAAAAGGTAATAGTCCCAATTTTGGTCGGCATTGCAATCTTCATCATGTCTTTTTTGTTATTGGTATTTTCCTATACAAGGAGACGTACTTCCCAAAATACTCCTACCCTCCACACAGGTCCCACAAGAATTTCATATGAATAACTTGTTGATGCAACTGATGGGTTTAGCCAGGCCAATCTCTTAGGAGTCGGCAGTTTTGGATCCATTTATAAAGGGATTCTGAGCAATGCTACAAATATTGCTGTTAAAGTTCTAAATTTCCAAGATAAGAATGTTGAGCAAAGCTTTATCACATAATGCGATGTGTTGAAAAGAGTTAAACACCGCAACGTGATCAAAATCATTTCAACTTGTTTCACTCTTGATTTTAAGGCTTTGGTTCTTCCTTTCATGTCCAATGGAAGTTTGGAGAGATGGCTACATCCTCATGAAGAAGATCACTGTAAATTGACTTTGAGTCATAGATTAAGGATAGCAATGGACATTGCAGAAGGGATGACTTATCTACATCATCAATGTTTTGTGCAAGTAATTCATTGCGATCTAAAACCAAATAATGTGCTATTAGGGGATGACATGACTTCACATATAGCAGATTTTGGCATTGCCAAACTACTGTTTGGGAATTCACTAGGTTCTCTAACTACTACAAATGCACTGAAAGGATCTGCTGGCTACATTCCACCAGGGATAAAATTCACATTATTATATTTTATTAAATTATAATTGTGTTTTCCATTTTTGTAAACAAATGTTCAAAATGGTTTTAGGATGACTAACCATTGTGTTTTGTATTATAGAATATGGAATGGGTGGAAGGATCTCTACAAAAGGAGATGTATACAGTTATGTCATTCTACTATTAGAGCTATTGACAAGGAGGAGACCAACAGATGACATGTTTGTGGAAGGAATCAATCTACAAAATTGGGTACTCCAAGAACTTTTCAGTCTTATGAAATAGTGATATTTTAAATTTTATATATAGATTTAATATACTGTGAGGGTATGCCATTCAACCAAAAACAATGATTCCACCATTAGTAACTCTCGTTTCTCATAAAAGTACAATTTTTGAAAATTATAAGGAACAATAGATTTTGAAAGTACATTTCTCAATAACACCAATAAAAAACGGTGTGGTTTCTTATATAAATAATTCTACTCTTGTTTTCAAGGAAATGTAATTTGTTCTTTTTTATTATGTTCAATAAAAATTTCAATTTTATTTGTTGAATTTAAGAAAATTAAATTTAGGTATTTTTATAAGAAAGTAGTTATTGAGTTCGTCTTTTCAATAGGAAAAATTAAAGATAATCAATTATTCTTAAAAAAATTGAAATATTTTAAAAAGATTTTTATAAAGATTTAAGATTATATTTATTTGATAATATGTAATATTACAATTTTAAAAAAAAAATATATTTAAATAAATTAGTATTTAAAGGGTAAAATATATTTTAAGATATCTTGATTTTTTTTAACATTAAAGAGTTTATAGAGAATATTATTTAATATTCTGAAATCTTTTAAATTTTATTTTTAAAGACTTTTTATAAACTAATTTCAATAGGTATTTTTTGTTTGTGTTCATTCTTATGATACTTGATTACATTATTTTCTTATTAGAGTAAAGCTAAGGTTTTGAAACGAACCAGTAACTTTGTGCAAACTGAAAGATAATACATTTAACACACATATGAGATGAACAAACAATAGCTAACTAATCGGTGATAATTCATTAGCCAATTAGCAATACTCTTGTCTTTACACCATCCACACATATCCATCCAACCCAATCTAATATATCTAATGAGATGTTCCTGTACCTAAGATCCCCTCCTCCTTTTTTACAATATTGTCCATGATTTATTTTCCTCTTGACAACTTTTTGTTTTATGGTCCATAACTTTAGCAGACCTCTCTGTGATTGACTTATGTTCCAATCCTTCAAGAAAGTCACGTGTTCCCCTTCCAACTAGAAAATGATATCTATCTCATTTCATTTTTCTTTCTTTTGATCCGGAAGTGGCTCTAGATGTTGCATAGGGTGCGTACTTGTACCCAAAGAAATGGGACACTGCCTTTTTTCATTCCCCTTGAGGCCAGTCATTATTAATACTCCCAAAGCACATCCTTCCACTAAGATGCCTCATGATTCAACTTTTTAAAGCTTAGGATAGTTGGTCATAATATGACCTAACTCATAACATTTTCGCAACAAAAAGGTAACCTTTCATTGTCAATTGGATGTACCCAAGGGTTTTCAGTTATTTTAACTATAAATTTGGTAGGAAGACAATCTAATTGGCACGATCCCAACGTTCATAGGAAACTTGACCCACTTAGCCCTGTTGGATTTGGGGGAAAACCATCTAAGTGGCAACATTTGCTCCCAGCTTGGCCTTTTTTCACATTTACATACCATTGCATTAGAAACAAACAATCTCACAGGCACAATCCCAACTTTGATAGGAAACATGTCCTCTTTATATGTGTTATCTTTCTGAAAAACAGACTGTGTGGGGATATTCCTCTTGAATTGAGTATGCTTAGTCAACTTTATTGGCTCCAGCTTGATAGGAACTAATTTATTGGAGAAATCCCAAGCTCCCTCTCCAATTGTTCTCTCCTTGAAATGATTATTTTAGCCAGTAACCAACTGAGTGACATAGTGCCCTTGAAGTTTGGTAAATTGCTCCACCTTCAGATTCTTAATTTATGGGGAAATCATCTCGTGAGTGGAAGCAATGATTTGTCTATTCTAACTGCCTTGACCAATTTCTCCTATTTTGAATACATAAATTTGTCTTACAACTATTTCTCTGGCATCCTTCCCCCTTCAGTTAGCCGCCTATTAAGCACACTCTCTTATTTCGAATAGGCCTCTAGTAAATTTGAGGGAAACATACCAAGTGGCATTGTCAAGCTCACAAACCTGACATACCCATCCTTAGAGGAAAATCGTTTCAGCGGGAGTATTCCATCTGCACTCTGTCAACTTACAAATCTTGAAAGATTGTATTTGTACGGAAGCAATTTATATGGAACAATCCCAGAATGTTGGAGTTAGACAAAAAGGCTTGGGTTGTTATCACTGAGTGAAAACATGTTTTCGGGACAAATCCATGATAGTCTTGGTTCCACAATTAAGGCAACTTGATCTTGTTCACAATCAACTATCAGGGAAAGTACCTGCCAGCTTAGGGAGATGCCAAAATTTGGAATTGGTGGACTTTTATTACAACAAATTATAAGGAAACATACCTCAAGAAGTTGTAGGTCTTGAGAATCTCCATTTCTATTTTAACATTTCTAGTAATTTGTTGAAAGGTTCTCTTAAAGAAATGAGCAAAATGGCAATGGTCCTTGCTATAGATGTGTCTCTCAACCACTTCTCAGGTGAAATTCCAGCTGCACTATCAAGCTGCACAGACTTGCATTATTTAAATCTTTCTGGGAATTCATTTGATGGCCCAATACCAGCATCACTCACAAAGCTAAAATTTTTTGAGGACATTGATCTTTCTAGAAACAATTTGTCGAGTGTCAAAGAGATGAAAATGCTCAAGCATATAAATCTCTCTTCAAATAGGATAAAAGGAGAAGTTCCAAAAGGAGGAGTTTTATAACACTTATTGAGTCAGCAGTTGGTGGAAATCCTGGCCTATGCAGGACCTGGATAATTTTACAACCATGCCCTCATTCCAAACACAGACATCATCCACTCTCCAAAATGGTAATAATACTAATTTTGGTTGGCATTGCAATCTTCATCATGTCTTTTTTATTCTTGGTATTTTCTTATATAAGGAGACGTACTGCCCAGAATACTCCTTCCCTCCACATAGGACCCACAAGAATTTCATATGAAGAACTTGTTATTGCAACTAATGGGTTTAGCCAGGCCAATCTTTTAGGAGTGGGTAGTTTTGGATCCATTTATAAAGGGATTCTGAGTAATGCTACAAATATTGTTGTTAAAGTTCTAAATTTATAAGATAAGAATGCTAAGAAAAGTTTTATCACAGAGTGTGATGTGTTGAAAAGAGTTAAACACCACAACGTGATCAAAATCATTTCAGCTTGTTTCACCCTTGATTTTAAAGCTTTGGTTCTTCCTTTCATGTCCAATGGAAGTTTAGAGAGATGGCTACATCCTCATGGAAAAGATGACTGCAAATTAACTATGAGTGACATATTAAGGATAGCAATAGACATTGCACAAGGGATGGCATATCTACATCATCAATGTTTTGTGCAAGTAATTCATTGCGATCTAAAACCAAATAATGTTCTATTAGGGGATGACATGACTTCATATTTAGCATATTTTGGAATTTCCAAATTATTGTTTGGGAATTCATTGGGTTCTCCAACTTCTATAGATGCATTGAAAGGATGTTGGCTACATTTCACCAGGTATAAAATTCACATTATTACATTTTACTAAATTATCAGTTTGTTTTCGATTTTTGTAAGTTACAAATGTTCAAAATGTTTTTAGGATGACTAAACATTGTGTTTTGATATTAGAATATGGATTGGGTGGAAGAATCGCTACAAAAGGAGATGTCTATAGTTATGGCATTCTACTATTAGAGCTTTTGATAAAGAGGAGACCAACAGAGGACATGTTTGTAGAAGAAATCAATCAACAAAAGTGGGTAGATATGAATTTTCCAAATAATATCATGGATGTGATAGATAATAGTCTTCTTAAAGATATGAATGCATTAGACCTATCAGTGGTATCGACATGCCTTACTCAATTTATGGAAGTAGCATTGGTTTGCACAAGGGAGTTGCCCCAACAACGCCCGAGTATGTTGGAGGTAATTGAGAAATTGGAGAAAATAAGTGGTACATTTTTTGGTACTCCAAGAAATTTTCAGTTGCCCATAGATATCTCACCTTTACTTGAGAGTACAAGTTGCACAAAGAATACTAATCCAGAGATTCATGAAAATTGGTCTACATCTACATCATCTCTTTATTCAATATAATAACTTATGAATTATTGTTGTTTTTTATTTTAAATATGTTATTTTATGAAATAATAATATTTTCAATTTTCTATATAGATTGAATATATTGTTAGGTATGCCATTCAGCAAAAAACAATGAATAATTGCTAAGATTCCACCATTAGTAACTCTTGTTTCTCATAAAAGTACAACTTTTTAAAATTATAATGAACAATAAATTTTAATCAAAAAGGTGAAGAAAGATTCTCACTAAGACTTAATGTTTTTCACATGTTTTTCAAAATGCTCTTTTATTTTTAATTTTAATTTTTTCTTGGTTTATGTAGAAGATCTCTTCATTGTGATGAGACACATTTCTCATTGACACTAATAAAAAATGGCGTGGTTTCTTATATAAATAATTAACAACTTTGTTTTTCACAGGAAATGTAATTTGTTCTTTTTTATTATGTCTGATAAAAATTTCAATTTTATTTGTTAAATTTAGGTATTTTTATAAGAATACAATTATTGACTTCATCTTCTCTATAGGAAAAAATAAAGATAATTAATTATTCTTAATAAATCAATATCTTTTTAAAATCTTTTCATAAAAATTTAAGACTATTTTTAGTTGTTAATGTGTAATATTTTAATTTTTAAGGACATTTTATATTTAAATAAATTAGTATTTACAAGGTAAAATATCTTTTAATATATTTTAGTTTTTTTTTACATTAAAGAGTTTATATAGAATATTATTTAATATTCTAAAATATTTAAAATTTTATTTTAACATTAAATTTCATTTTTCTTTCTTTTGATCCAAAAGTGGCTCTAGGTGTTGCATCGGGCGTGTGCCAATACCCAAAGAAATGGGACACTCACGTTTTTCATCCTCTTTGAGGCCAGTCACTGTTAATGCTCCCAAAGCACATCCTTCCACTAAAATGCCTCATGATTCGATTTTTGAAAGCTTAGGGCAGTTGGCCACAACATGACCTAACTCATAACATTTTTGTAGCAAAAAGGTAACCCTTCATTGTCAATTGCATATATCCAAGGGTTTTCAGTTCCTTTAACTATAATTTTTGCATGAAGACCCTTTAAAGTGTCGGTGTCCACAAAATGTATAATGTATATAGCTGACTGTAATCGTATCTATCTATAGGTGGCGACCCAGAGAGTCCCCAATAATTTCTAGGTAATATTTTCCCTAAAATTGTGAAGAGATATTAATCAGTCTTACCCAAACTTGGATGATGTCGAATGTCTCTAAGGTTTCATTAACAAAATATTGTTACCAAAAGACTTTACCTTATTGAAAATATTGCTAGATTCCAATGTTGATTTGAAGATAAATATGTAAAAGTATTTGGCACAAGGGTAAATTTTAATATCCCTGCTTAACATAAGACTCGAGTGTTCGGATAACCATTTGCATAGAGATGAAATATTTGGCCAAAGTTTGCTAGATAAAAAATGATAGCTTTATCTAAGAAATTACTTTCACTTTCCTCTATATCTATAATAATATCCTCATCCCACATCCAAACGAGGGCCTCTAACATTTAATTGGACATTTAATTACATTGTGATTGTTTAATATATCCAAAACTATAATGGTTGGTCTCTAACATTTTCACGCTATATGTACTTATTATTTACTAGAGTATGTATGCTCTATTATGTAATATTTTGTGATGTATATTTTAATACATGTTAATTGTTGACATATACCATAGATATCATTGTTATATATTTAGCAAAGCATTAACATGTGGCCTTCACTTTTAAACATATTTTCATCACATAACTTGGATATCATTTCAATTGAGGATTTTAGTATTGATGGGGTCTTTAGAGACTAAAATAATAATTTAAATCAATGTTTTCATATAGAATCAATATGCAAGATATGTGTAAGTTTCAAAACACACTAGAATGCCCTTGTTGTGTATAAGTTCTTTTGGTATGGACATTATAATTTTTTTAATTTTCTTCTTCTACACACAACATCCAAACCATATTGAAGTTTTAATAGGACAAATAAGTGCATATATTGATTAGGGTAAGTGCACGAAGTTGGGGGGCCAAAAAATGGACAAAAACCTGAAAAAAGAAAAACGCGTACGTGTTTTATTATAACCTGATCACATTTTAATTTCCTAGGTTTGGAATTTACCAAACCATAACGCGTACAAGTTATAACCCGTACGCATTATGTCTGTTATAAATAAAAAAAGAATCTTAAGCCTCTATCATTTTATCTCCCTCAAACATGAGTTTCAGAGCTTAATCCTTCCCTTGCATTTTGTCATTCAGCTGGATCTCAACCTCAAATGATCATCTCTTGATCACCGAGAAGATATGAATCGATGATGGTGCCACAGAGAAGAGGTAGGAACAATTATTTTCTCAAAATTGCATTGAAATTTGATGATTAATAGAGTATAATTTGAATTGAATACATTTTTTTTATTTCTACAGTTCAAGGTCGAGGGAATCAACCACAACCAAACCCTGTTATTCCTCTCATCCTCCCAACCCTCCCATAGTTGCTCAACATCCCCTAGTAGTCAAGAAGATTTAGTAGCCCACATAGTTGAAAACAAAATTGAAATTTAGGATTTAATCAAAAGAATGAGGGATTCACAATCTACAAACCCCCACCGCACCTCTCTTGTAAACACATTAGAGGCATTAGTTTCTCAAGTTGAGACGGAAATAGGGAAAATTGATTGTTGGACATCTTACAGAGAGGTTTATAGGGTTTATTATTCAAACAAATTGTCATATGTTGATGTAAAGAAAAAAGAAATTACAAAAAGGCCTCATATTCGCCTTATTCATAGACCCTTGCACTAATATTCCTATTTCATTGTCATGTAAATGGTTTCCCATCCATTGGTGCAATAATAATTTGATTAAAAATAATTTTTTGGGACCGATGGTGGATGGTATTTGATTTTCCACCTTGCAATAAAAATAAGATGCCACTATACTTTCTGAGGAAAATCTATTACGAGTTTATCCTCAATGAGATCCCAAATTATTTTTATTTCTGAAATTTCTAGGTCCGAGGAAAAGGATCTGCACAATATCGACTAGGTGCACAACATGCACCTATTCAGCAGGGTAGAGTCCCCACACAGAAGCCCCCTCACCCTAAGACTGTCCCTCCAATAATGAAGGAGATAGTAGATATTGATACACTCCACGCGCTTTAGGGGCTATCTACGACCCTTTTTTGACATACAAGGGATATTTTTGAGCCAAATGCTCATAGAGGTACACAGATTATTCCCTCATGGAGTACTAGCATGAGGCCACATCTTTTCTCGTCATGTGGTAGCATATGTTTGGGTCCCGAGGAGGATGATACTTTCATGCATACTGATTTTGGTGGAGTTGGTGCTAGGGGTGCACACGATAATGTCACTATGTCAGATGCCTTTTTGAGTGAGACATTTATATTACAATCATCGGCATCACCTTCGCAAGTATTTGTTATGTTTTATTATGTGTGTTAAAAAAAGGTTGAAGTACTTGATTTACTTATATATGTTAAATTTTTGAAATACTTGTATTTGTACATGTACATTCATTGATATTACAGTGTGCGGGAGGCGCATCTTCATCCCGACCGTAGGTGGTGAGCACCATGCATACAGATACATTCAGAGAGGTAATTTAGAATGTTAATTGTGTAAAATTTTCACATACATACATTTCTGAGATTATTTTTGCATGAAACTAATATGATGTGCACTTGACAATCTTTAAGACATTATAGATTATTTTTTCATTTATTGGTGATGTACATGTACTAGCATTTTCAATGTATAATATGCATCAAACTTTATAAATCAATATTTATATAATGTATGTATATAAAGAGTTACCTAATTTGAGTAATTATTCATTCAATTTATCAATGTGTATATGTGTATTTACCTTACTTGCGCTTCTTCTTGCCCATGGTCTCTTTGTACTGGTTCCTATCTTATCATGCACCTACTACATTCTTCAATGCTTCTGAGTCTTCTCCCTTGTTAAAACACCTGAGCATACAAACATTAGGACCATCATTAAGATAATGTTTTTTTCAACAAGCATGGATAGAAGGATCTAAGGATGCCCACAAAGTCTTATAAGCTTCAATAGTTAAAAGAGAGTCATCACAATTTGATGCCTTTCATCTGTTGATATTTTGAGAATTTCTCTCCATATGCATTACTCCAAAGCTCAAGAATGTCTCCAAATGCAATGAAATTCTTATTCAGACACTCAATGATTATTGATTGTCTAATCCTATCCAATTTGTGTTATTACCTTTAAATATGTACGCATTTAAAGATATTTTGAAATCACATCACACCCTTCACTAGGCTTGATGACTACCCCTATCTTTTTGAAGGTGATTTTGAAAGAATCCATGGGTTTATCATAGCATAAATTATCAATGAATGGAAGGTCACTAAGTCGTAGGCCAGTTGACTCCCATTCAGAACTAAACAAGAAAGATTTACTAGGTGATTGATAACTCTCGTGTGTTCTTATACATTCCCCTATCAAATTCATTTTTAATCTAATATATTCATTAAAAAACAACTCTTGGACGAGGTGTTGGATATGACGAGACGTCTCTAGGTGCCATGGAGTCTGAGAAGTCACCTGTCGAAGATATAGTGTGTTCTAGTCTTAGGGCTCTTAAGGGACTACGCCTGGACGACATAGCCCAAAAGCACAGGGAGCGTAGGGAACTGAAATGAGGCCTCTAATAGCATTCACCAGGCCATATAGACATGTTGGCATAGTCGGTTCGGTGCATAGAGCTTCCATTTGCAAAGTATTGCGTCTGATTGCCTTACACTGACTCAGACTACACTATTTCACACCTTTGCAAACAATAGGACAACAAGAACATAAAAAGGAGATGGAAAAAAATGGCATAGGATTTTTTAGAGGTTCCCTAGGTGGAGGTGTCAGATTTTAGGGGGCATCTTTATGTGCCACGGAGTCTGAGAAATCACATGTCGAAGATATAACATGTTTTTGTTTCGGGTCTCTTAAGGGACTACGCATGGACAGGGTAGCCCGGAAGCATGGGGAGCTTAGGGAACTGAAATGAGGCCTCCAATAGCATTCACCAGGCCATCCAAACATGTTTATGTAGTCAGTTCGGTGCCAAGAGCTTTCGTTTGCAAAGTATTGTGTCTAGCAGCCTTACACTGACTCAAATTACAAAATTTCGCACATTTACAAACAATAGGAAAACAAGAGAATCAAATGGATATGGTTAAAACCATGAGATTATCTCATAGTGGGTCCTAACATGGAGGTTTTGGATCTGAGAAGTAGTCTCTAGGTGCCATGGAGTCTGAGAAATCACCCGTCAAAGATATATCATTTTTTGGTCTCATGGCTCTTAAGGGACTACGCTCGAATGAGGTATCCTAGAAGAACCTAGATCTTTGGCCTCCAAAACAACACCTCCCTTAGATTTTATCTTTCCACCCCAATGTGTTGACGTAGATGGTTCGGCTCCAAGACATTCCATTTCCAAAGTATTGTGTCTCACAACCTTACACAAACTTAAACTGCAGTATTTCGTGCGTTTGCAAACCATTGGACAATGGGATAACCAAATGGATATGGATAAAACCATGAGATGATTTCATAGAGGGTATGGACATGGAGGTTTTGGATCTAACGAGATGTCTCTATGTGCCACGGAGTCTAAGAAATCACCCGTCAAAGATATAACATTTTTTGGTCTCAGGGATCTTAATGTTTCGCACAGAATGTTTCGGCTCTGCAAAATAGACTTGCTTCTATCCTACCATTCACCTTTGAGAAACAGATAAGGGTTAGGGCTAGGAGGAATACCTGTTGAGATGTTGAGATGGTGTGCGCATACCATAGAGAGATATCAAGATCGACTGCGAAGAACTCCTTTTTTGTCTTGGAAGGACTACCTGCAAGTAAGAATACAAGACCACCAAATTTTAATTAGACAATAAATGAGGGATCTGCCTTAGGCCCAGGAAATATAAAAACTTCCTTTTGAAGGTGGTCAGTTCCCCTTTTAATACGATTTAACAAAAATGATAATAAAGAAAGCTATTACAAAATCACGATTTAGGTATCTCGTTACAAAGCAATAGAAACTAAACTATCAATAATAAAGCGTCACGTTGTTTGTTCAGTTACTGGTCATTGATACGTTCAAGTTGAGTTAGAGGGATAAAACCAGACTGGATCTGAGGTTTTTTGGTAGCAACTAGGCGAGCAATAAGGTTTTGGAGTATAAGTCACAGTGACCAACGGCAGTCATTGGATAACCGACCACGGTTAGAGATCCGCTTGCCGGTAGAGGATAAACGATACCGGTAGGGTCAGCAATCTAAGTGCTTCTGGATAGAAGTTGGTTGCAAGGTGATTGTGGGGTTATTAGGATTGGTGGATGGCTGAGGGGAATGATGGGAGGATAGGGAAGACTCAGAGTGTGGTAAAATGGCCTTCTGGGCAATATCAGGATGTATGGGTGAAGGTTAAGTGCAGTATGTTGCTGGTAGTAGATCTAGGAATAAACTTATGATTACTATTAATCAACAGTTCAAGAAAATGGTGCTTAGAAACATATATAAAACACTACTCACTAGTCCCTGATGCAGATGCAGGTTTCAGGACTGTGATGATGAAGACAGGACCCAAGTTGGATGATCTGACAATCCAAGATGAGTTATCTCCTCTTCTGATGCTCGGATGAGTGTTACTGGGCTCTGGTTATTCAGTTGCAGTCTTGGGCTTGATGTCCTTCTCTACAAACTCTTCTTGTTTCTTCACTTGTCTCTGCTCGGCCAAGCAAAATCTGGATTCTCTCGATGATTTCTCCTTCTCCCGATCAAATGAAAATCCGATCCTTTGTTTTTGGTTGGAAGTGGTCATTTACGGGGAACCGATGGCGGTTACGCAACCGACGGCGGTCGAGTAGGAACCGGTATCGGTCAGGTCAAAGCGGGCTATTTTTGGTAAAATAGCCAGCTTTCCCTCCTTTTCTTCTGAGGGATTGGTAGCGGGCTTGGTCAAGTCATTATGAAGTTGGTTTTAGGTGCGGATGAGGAGTAATTAGTCATAGGTGTGGAATTGGACCAAGTTATAGGTCTTAATTAGGTTAGTTTAGGGTTAAGACTAGGTCATGATGAGGTGGCGACATGAGGGTGGCAGGTATGGTGATGTGGATTTATTAATTATAAGGTAATTAATAAATAATTGTGTAAGGTTTAGGTGATGAGGTTAGGTTGTGAAATGAGATGCGAGGCACAGGGGGTCGTAAGACACAAATTTGGTGTCTACATTAGCCCCTTATTGTCGTGTAGTTTGTTTTGTAAAGCTGCACGGACAATAATAAGAAGTGGTTACCCCTGTTAAGGGTATAGGTAATCCCCCTCAAATCTATCACAGATTGAGGTAGCGTGAAATCAGGGATAGGGTTGATAAAGGGTAAATGGTGTTGAGATGAGGGTGAGATGGTGGGGTAGGTCCAAAGAAGCAGACGCACGTTGAAATGCAGTAGTGTGACCAGGGTATATGATTTGACGAGCAAACCAGCAATGCATAGGCAAAGGTCGATAGTTTATCCAAACAAGGGTGATATAATCCTGGTATCCAAGGCATAGGAAGTAGCTCCAGGGTATATAACAGGTAAGGTACAGGAACGTTTAGGCATGTTCGGCAGTACCAAATGGTTGGTTTGGTTGAGATAAACGTCACGGTCTAAGTCTAGGCAAAGTTGGTCGACAGATCAAGTCAAGGACCCTAATCATGCTAAAACACGAACAGGTGAGCTCGATTGAACAAAAAGCTATATGATGGGTGGATAAAAGTGTATGTTGTTGATGTTGGGCGGGGTATTTAAGTGGTACGGCCTTGGGTCGGGCTGATTGATGAGGGAGGGCCGTGGGTTGGGCCAAATGGTTGGGGTGCGGCCTTGCGGCCTTAGGGTGAGGCCTTGGGGGCCAAGTTGGTTGGGTTGCAGCCTTGGGTCGGGCCAAATGGGTAGGGTGAGGCCTTGGGTCGGGCCGGAGTTGGGTTGCGGCCTTGGGTCAGGCCAAATGGTTGGGGTGAGGCCTTAGGTTAGGCCGGATGGGTAGGGTGAGGCCTTGGGTTGGGCCAAGTTGTTGGGTTGTGGCCTTGGGTCGGGCCAAATGGTGGGGTGAGGCCTTGGGTCGGGCCGGATAGATGGGGTCAGGCCAAATGGGTGAGGCCTTGGGTCGGGAAAAGTTGTGGGGTTGTGGCCTTGGGTCGGGCCAAATGGTTGGGGTGAGGCCTTGGGTCGGGCCGGATGGGTAGGGTGAGGCCTTGGGTCGGGCCAAGTTGTTGGGTTGCGGCCTTGGGTCAGGCCGAATATATTAACAAAGGGGGTGGCAGCAAAGGTTGATATAGGTGATGTTATGAGAAAGGGCGATTAGTAAATAGGGGCAGAAGTTGGGGGAAGGGTTGGAGAAAAACTGATGTCGATTCTCTATGACCGGTATCGGTTAGATGACCGATACCGGTTCCTTAGGGCACAATATAACCGATATCGGTTATAGGTCAAAAACCTATAAAAAGAAAAATACAGCCAGTCATTGTCACATTTGCAATTTGAAAACCAATTTGAGTGGTCTGAGGTGGATTATTGAGATTAGTGCATTTGTCAGCTGAGGTGGCGCTATTTGAGTGGAGGAGTGAGTGATTGGTGGGCCCGAGTGAGTAGGAGGCAGCAGTTGATTGGTGGAGGACCCAGCAGAGGAGAGGTGGAGCTATGTCACAGCCAGGAGGAGCAGGAGGGGCTAGACCAGCTGGACCACCACCACCCATCCCACCACGACGACGTGTCGTCATACCGGTAGGTTCGAAAACCCCTCATTGCTGTAGATTGGATTGTATTATGCTCTATTTGGGTTTTGGGTAGGAATAGAAGTTTTTTAGAAAATAATTAATAAATGGAAATGATTGGAAAAAGGGAGAGGGTAGATAGGTGAAAGAGGCCAAGGCGGTAGGGTGGGTAGGTTTTTAGGGTGTTTGGGTGGGTACAGAGGGAAAAATAGGGAAAAAGGGAATTGGGGAGCCGCGTCGGGTTCGGCTCGGCAAATTTGCAGTGACCGATGTCGGTCGCTAAGTGACCGGCATCGGTCCCGAAATGTTAGGGGCAGGGTGGGTCTGTAGGTGACCGGTGGCGGTCGGTCGTTGACCGGCGTCGGTGGATAGGCCCGGTGTCGGTCATAAGTGACTGGTACCGGTCCTGACTTAGGTTTATTTCAATTTGTTGGTGTGGGTTGTGATTTTAGGTTTTTGAGTTTTTGGATGTGGTTTGGGTATTTGGGCATGGTGTAGGTTGTTTGAGTATGGTTTGGGTTGTTTAAGTTTTTAGATGGGGCATGGTTTGGGTTGTTTGAGTATGGTTTGGGTTGTTTGTTTGGTTGTGAAGAGGGAGGGGGATAACGTAGAAGTTTTTAGGGGAAGATAGATGGGCGTAGACGTGTGGTATGGAGTCGGGTTGTGGTTAGGTGGATAAGAAAGGGGATATAGAGAGGTAAAGTAGATGTTGTGATAAAGAGTAGGGCTAATGTAGTGGGTTGGTTTTGCAGGCACGTCAGCAGCTGACGATGCGGGACAGGATGCCCCCACTGTTGAGCCGGATGCGGCCACACGTGTTCACAGCACACTGGGGTATCATGCGCGAGGTGGGACTCGGCGGAGTCCAGTGGTACAGAGTGATCGACAGGGATCATAGTTTGATGGTCGCCCTCATCGAGAGATGGGATCCGGCGACCAATGTGTTCCATCTCCCGACTGGGGAGATGACTATCACATTGGAGGATGTGTATCGCATCCTTCGACTGCCGATCGATGGAGAGGCAGTCTTCCAGGTAGATTCAGAGATGGCCATGGACAGCATCCTACAGGTTTTCAGGGATGCAGCTGCGCTACTGACATATCACAGCGCGAGCATCGCGTACGGGGATATGTACCGTGCCCATCGCCATGAGACACGGCTTATTGTGCTGATGATGATCGGGATCACCTGTTTCACCCTCCCGGACTCAGAGGGAGGCCGCTTTCCACGGGCACTTATGGGGGTTTTACATGAGATGGTCGAGGAGCATACCTGTTATGCTTGGGCACCAGTATACCTGGTGCAGTTATACCGAGAGCTGTGGGGCTATCGCCGGATGAGGCGATTCGGGATTTGCTCGACGTTTTTGCTACATTGTTGGGCATATGAGCATATCATATGCATTAGACCAGTAGGGCTACCTCAGCAGCCAGGGCCACAGGTCATCTATAGATACGGCTTTCAGAGGTGGTTGGGGGTCGTGGGTCAGCCACGAGCAGTGCTTGCAGGGTGAGACGTTACGTATTACCGGCATTTATTAGAGGGCCTGACAATGGCAGATATTGTATGGAGACCGTATAGAGGTCATCACCCTCACGGAGGAGCCCGAGGACAGTTGCAGTGGATCCAGTACACATTGTGGATAGCGGGACGGAGGCCGGGAGAGTATGAGAGGATACCCCTGGAGAGGGTACACAGGCAGATGGGGCTACGACAGGATGAGCCCCCTCACTTCCCTCAGTACCGGAGGGATGATGTAGAGGCCCCACTGCCTGCACCACAGCCCGTGGATCCAGATTGGGTTGCTGAGAGGCCTGCCGATGACACTGTAGATGATGCTGGGTGCACAGGTGCATTTTTGGTTTGGTGGGCCGGAGAGAGAGCTGCGAGGATAGCACAGCCCGCACAGCCAGACTTAGCGGCTGTTAGAGCAGAGAGGGACCAGCTCAGAGGGCAGGTATAGTTATTACAGGGGCAGCTTGCTGCACAGGCACAGATAGGTGCACAGGCACAGATAGGTGTCTTACAGGTACAGGTACCAGCCCACAGGTACAGGTAGCAGCACAGGTACCACCAGTGGTACAGGCACAGGCACAGTACAGGCACCAGCAGCAGCACCACCAGCGGCACCGGCACAGCCGTAGGTACAGGTACCACCACAGCCACAGGCACCACTAGCGGCACCAGTATAGGCACAGGGGGCACTGGTAGTAGGAGTCAGGGGACCAGCCCCAGCACCTACGGTGGCTCGAGATCGTTATATGGAGGCTAGAGCGGAGGCCCGGTACTATCAGGATATTCTTGATGGTACCGGGGCTGATTATCAGCCATATGCGGCACATAGAGCAGAGACCTCTCGGAGCCAGAGATCTCAGGGAGGTGCAGCCACAGCCGGTGGATCTGTGACAGGCAGGAGGCGAGAGGTAGCACAGGGACCAGCAGGCAGACAGGCTGAGGGCGGTGGAGAGAGCTGAGGGGTCCCTGCATATTTTTGTATTGGTTCCTTGGATATGGGCACCGGTCTGCGAACCGGCTATGTTTAGAGAGGCCTGCGTGCCTAGATATGATGTATTTATTTATTCATTCATTCATTTATTGTATATACCGGCCTGCGAGCCGAGTACGGGTTGTATAGTTGATACCGGCCTGCGAGCCGAGTGTGTTTTTGATATGAGAGACCGGCCTGCGAGCCGAGTCGAGATTATTGACAGTTATTGCGGCCTGCGTGCCGGCTTCATTGTATTATGAGATCACAGAGGCCCCGATGCAGGGCACATTGTATATTTGAAACTTGGTATATAGATATGATGATTTGACCCACATGTTGTGCGTAAAAATGTGTTAAGTGTTTTGAAAATGGTTTGTGATATTTAATGTATGTTGAGTTCAATTTACATGGTGTTATATTGATGGTGTTGATGTCTTTTGTTGATGGAATGTATGTATGTATATAGATGATGAGTTTATGTGACATGTTGTATTATGAAATGTGGTATGTTTTGTCGCTGGTTTTGTGAAATTGAATGTATGTAGCTGTTGATTTGGATTCAAATGGTGTTAGATTGATGGTTTTGGATATCGTTTATTGATGGCTTGTGTGTTTGTGTAACGTAGATAGATGATGTTGATGAAATTGTAATGAGATGTGGATTTAATGAAAAATATGGATAATGGTGTTGTTCATGCAGGAAAAAGGGACGGGCGCCACAAAAATTTGTAAAAAAATGAAGAAAAGGCTTAGGTTTAAGCAACAAGTTGGGCGTGACCGATATCGGTTATGTAACCGATGTCGGTAGATGTATGACCGGTATCGGTCATGTAACCGATATCGGTTATGCAAGAATGATTTTCCTAAAAATAGAACTGCTGGGTTGGCAACTTAAGTTCTTATTTTAGCATTCTTATTTTTAGAGTCATGAAACACGTTAAATATGCGAATGCGACGCTGTTTGACAATTGCTACAGGTAATTGCATGAAAGAATTTGGGTGATAAGGAGAAAAGAGACAGGTGAAGTGAGCGTGGGCTGAGATTCGGAAGGCAGAAAGACAAGTTATATTTGAAGAGGTTGGTGAACATGGCTGAACGAGGAGAAGCATCCAGCAGGCAGGGACGAGGGGGAAGACATGTTCCGCCCCAAGCTGCTGCATCCGGAGAGGTAAATTGTTTTGTTGTAATTTGATTCTTGCATGTGTTTGTAAATAGGATGAAAGAAGTGTAAGTGGGTAAGGATTAGAAAAAAGGTGATAGGCAAGGGTTGGGGATGGTATGAGTGCTATGGGGTTGGTAAACAGGGTGGGCATGTATGTTGTTAGGTATAAATAGGAGTAAACGGGCAAAATAATTATCGTAGGTGGATGCTTTAAGCAGGGTAGGTATATTTTGACAGTGACCGGTATCGTTTTTAAGTAACCGGTATCAGTTAGAAAACCGGTATCAGTTATGCATAACCGCTATCGGTCACTGTAAGGGTTTCCAGATTTTGAGAAAAACCCGTATAGATTTGTTCTTTTGAATAATCGTGTGTCGTTTTGATGTATGCAGGCAGAAGCAAGGTTAAGGATGAATGATACTATGCCAGTGTTGTTGTCACGAATCCGAGCGGATGTAACACCAGCGGAATGGGCATTGATAAATCGGTTGGGGTTAAGTGGAATCCGCTATTATTCACGAATCGCACGTAACCATGCTATGTTGCAGGCGTTGATTGAGAGATGGAATCCAGAGAAGAATACCTTCTATTTGCCAACAGGGGAGATGACAGTGACATTGGAAGATGTGTTCCGTATTTTGAGACTCCCAATGATAGGAAAAACAGTGTATCAGGCATTGCCCAGCGCGGGGCGGGCAGCAATAACAGCAGTATTTGGGTCAGCTGCACGAGATTTGACACAGCGAGGTTTATCATTTACTTATGGTACAATGTATGCAACACATCCTGAGGAAACAAGGTTGGCCGTGCTATTAATGATAGCGGTGGGGTATTATGCATTGCCGAGGGCGGAGGGTGGAAGATTTCCCAAAGCATTGATGAGTGTTATTTGGGAAATGATAGAAATGAGCGTGACATTCGCATGGGCACCCGCATATCTGGCAGAGTTATATAGGGGTTTATGGGCCTGCAAGGAAAACACAGGACGACACTGGATTGTTCGTACTTATTACATTGTTGGGCCTATGAGCATATTGTTTGTGTGCGTCCAATAGGCCGACCCATTGAGTCGGGAGAGGCAGGAGTGCAAAGGTTGGGATTCAGACGATGGGTCCAGACAGAACAAGAAGCGAGATCCCAGGCCGTGATAGATGACCTCGAGTATTATAGACAAGGTATGGGAGATGGTGACGATTGTGGATATTTGTTGGAGGCCGTACGGGAACTATATGGTGACAGAGCACATAGCTGAGGAGTTGAGGGGTGTAGAGCGATTGAGGTGGATCGCAGGGCATAGGCCGGGTGAGTACGAGAGGATTCCTCTAGATCACGTGCGGCGACAATTTGGGTTCGTTCAGGATATTCCTATGACATATAGACCATACATGAGGATCGACGCCGAGGCAGCATTTTCACCTCCCCGGCCTACACCTCCAGAAGGGCCAGAAGAGATAGCAGCCGATCGTAGGGTTATGGATGCGGGAACGACAGAGGCGTATAGAGTATGGTGGGTAGCAGAGCTGCGAGGTGCACGTGAGTGCCCTGACATAGCTGTGATTACAGCGGAGAGAGATCGTCTGCAGGATTTGGCTCGCCAGCTTCAAACACAGGTGAATGAGACAATGGGATTGTTAGAGGCTTCACAGTTACGAGTGGAGAGACTGGAGGCAAGATTCCTCCACGCGAGAGGACGTATTCGTATGTTACAGGAGATGTTGGCGGATCAATGGGAGGAACCAATGGCAGTGGCACCTTTGAGGATGGAGAGGCCCACTGAGGGGCATCGACGATCACGATCACCACCTGATTCGGGAGGAGGTGCAAGAGTCTAAGTGAATTTCATAGGAATATAAGAATAAATAAGGATGCCGACCTGCGAGTCGATGATAGAGAAGATGTATTTGTTTAACATCTAAAATAAAACTAAATATGTAAGTGGTTTTGAGTGATGATAATAATAAGAATGGTTGTGTTTTAAATGTTGTTTTTGTTTGTTTTGAAAAAAAGGATAAAGATGAATGTTGGCAAATAGAAATACACAAAAAATATTTATATTTACAACACATGATAGGGTATGGTAGGGGATGGTCGAGCTAACCTTGGGAGACCCCATGTCTCCTAAGTGCTGCCTACATAGCCCATTGCATAAAGCAAGGAAGGGCCTCAGACCGATGTAGTTCTCCCTTAGGATCAGGGAGAGGTGAATTCAGGCAATTTTGTTGGTTGGTAAAAAAAATATTGATATTGATATTGGTAGGGTAATGTTGTTGGTGTTGGTAATGAATAGGTGATGTTGTAAAAGGTATAAGGGAAGCGAAAGTTAGCCTACCCAAGTGGTAGGGAACCATGTCCTGATTAAGATCAACACATAATTCTAGATGCGAGGCAAAGAGGAAAGAGTGTTCCGTAGGTGAAAAGAGCTAAACAAACCACATAATAACGTAGAATCAGCTTGAACCCCTAGGTACCGTGCATAGACGAGAAGTCAATAGGTGAAAAGAGTTGTATGATCACAATATATCGATTGTACGTCACGTCCCTTGAGTTTAAACAAATGGTGAGGTGAGGTGGATGGTATAGCTGCGGTACGAAGAACTTATTACAAAGTGAGTGTTCTGACGAAAGAGAACCTAACCTAGATAGACAAGTCCATGACTCAAAAGTACTTTTGAATGAGGTATTTTTATTTTACTGAATATAGACTGATCGATGCGGGAAGTCTACAAGGGATATTGATTGTATTATTCTTGAGGTCTTCACGAAGCTGATCAATGCGAGAAGCTTCTGATAAAGGCTGACTGTGTATAGCTGTCCTTCAAGGGAACAGTCTATTTATAATAGCAGATGTGGCATTTGTGTATAGCTGTCCTTCGGGGGAGCAGTCTATATATAATAGTAGCAAGAAGTTTGGCATATAGCTGTCCTTCAAGGGAGCAGTCTATGTATAATTTAGAGATCTAGATGTCCGTTTGGCATGAAGCATCTAGTTTTTTGTAGGAAGTTTGACTCAAGAAAATCCCATAAGCATTTAGTTAAGAATGTGTCATTTTAAGACTTTGAAGTCATGGACTAGACTAAAAAGGGGAAGGCATCATAAAGGGAAGATGGGAATCAAACCATGTGAGCTTGATTTTATTTTGTGATGTAGGAAACAATGTGTATGGTGGTGGTGAAGGAGCTCAAGGGACGAGCGGTAAGTAGATAAGCAAGTGATATAACACTAAATTCAACAGTAGAAAGGTCGAAGATGCAAGGCATTAAGGGGTTCAGGCTCAGGTTTACTGTTAAGCGAAGCTAAACGATAAGTGCCTGATCCATAAGTGTGAGTGATTATGTAAGGCCCAATCCAATTGGGAGCAAATTTTCCATGTTTGCTCTTTTCTAGTTTGGTTACATGTTGATTCTCTTTGAGGACAAGATCACCAACCTTAAAGGTACGCTCATGAAGTCACTTATCATAAGCACGCTTAATACGTTTTTGATAGATTTGAAGGTGATCAAGAGCTGTAAGACGACGCTCGTCAAGAAGCTCCAATTGGGCTAACCGCTCTTGGCGGAAATCATCATTGGTAAGAATATCCTGAAGAGATATTCTGAGGGAGGGTATTTGTATTTCGAGAGGCAAGACAGCCTCGGTTCCATATACCAAAGAAAAAGGTGTGGCATTAGTGGGGGTATGAATGCTAGTACGATAAGCCCAGAGGGGGAAGGGGATGTGATCATGCCAATTTCTTCCAGACTCATTGACAACTTTCATAAGGATTTTGGTTAGGGTTTTATTAGAAGATTCGGCTTGTCCATTCACTTGTGGATAGTAGGGTGAGGAGAAGCGAATTTTGATACCAAAGTTGTCACAAAGGTCTTGCAACAACTTATTTTTGAAAGATTTTCCATTATCCGTTATCAGGCGATGAGGAACACTAAAACGACAGATAATGTGGTGGTTAACGAATTCGGCAATTTTTTATTTTTTGATTGAAATGAGTGGAATGGCCTCCACCCATTTTGTGTAATATTCGGTTGCTGTGATTATCCAATGGTGACGTTGTGAAGAAGGCGGGTGAATCTCACCAATGAGGTCTAAACCCCATTGTGAGAAAGGCCAAAGATCTCGTGCGACCTATAGTGGATGGCTAGGAGTATGTTGAAGGTTGGCATGTTGTTGACACATAACACAATGCTTAACATATTCGTAGCAGTCGTTATTAAGAGTAGGCCAATAATAACCTAGGTGAAGGATTCATTTAGCCACGGAAAGGCCACTAAAATGGCCGCCACAAATACCGTCGTGGACTTGTTGGATGGTATAGGTGACCTCTGCACCGGTTATACATCAAAGGAGAATGCCATCAAAGCCACGTTTATAGAGGATTCCCCCCATGACGACATAACGAGAAACACTTTTCAGAAAAGCACGTTTTCCGTTACTAGTAAGGTCAAGTGGGAGAACAGAGGTTGTAAGGTAGTCGTGAAATTTGTGGTACCAGGTATCTTGCAAATTAGTAGACACATTATTTATCATACAAACAACCGGGGTTGAGTAGGATGGGGCAAAAAGTTGTTGGACCAAGACGAATATGTCAGAGTCAGTTGGTGAGGCAGGAATTTGCAAGGCTAGGCAAGCCATAGTATCCGCAAATTTGTTAGTGGAGCGGGGAATGGTCTGGATAGAATAACGAGTAAATGAGGTCAAAAGTGAATCCACGTAATGTTTGTACTTTTGAAGTTCCTCATTCTTACATTGGTAGATGCCCATAACTTGATTGACTACCAATTGAGAGTCGCCAAAAATATTAATAGATTTGACACCTAAGTGTAACGCAACCTGGAGACCCAAAATAAGGGCCTCGTATTCCGCTATATTATTAGTGCAGGGGAAATCAAGCCAAAATGAAAGAGGCATAGGTTCAGCATCAAGAGGGATGAGAACAATGCCGGCTCCTCCGTCGCGTTGGCATTTGGATCCATCGAAGAAGAGGGTCATTTGATATGACTCTTCCCTGAGTGAAAGAGTAGCGATGAGTTCATCGGGGAAATTAAAATTGGTGAATTGTTCCCCAGGTAAAGGGGCCTCCGCAAGTTGGTCCGCAATAGTTTGTCCTTTGATCGACTTCTGTTGTATAAACTCAAGGTCGAGGTCAGTGAGGAGCATAAGCCATCAGGTGATGCGTTGGTTTAGATGTGGTTTGGCATACATATAATGAATGGGGTCCGTGTTGGTGATGACAAAAGTTTTGTGATTCAGGAGGTAATGTCGGAGTTTGGTGGCTACGAACGATAGGGCTAGGCACAATTTTTCTACATGTGTATACCTAGTCTCGTAATCCATGAGAGTACGAATTATATAATAAATAGCTTGTTCTCGATGTGCCAAGTCCCGATGTGCGAGCATGGCTCCTATAGCATGGTCAGTGGTAGAAAGGTAAAGGTAGAAAGGACGATCATCCTGAGGTGGAATGAGCACAGGTGGCTACAAGAGATAGGATTTGAGAGCTTCAAAGGCTTGGTGACACTCTTCACTCCATTGAAAGGCAATGTCCTTTTTAAGAAGGTGATGGAAAGGTTGACATCGATCCGAGAGTTGAGAGATGAAACGCCAGATGGATTGAATTTTACCCTGCAAACTACGCAATTGTTTGAGGTTTTTGGGTGGGGGAATTTCTAGGATAGCTTTGACTTTAGATGGATTGACCTCAATGCCACGCAAAGAGACGATAAAGCCAAGAAGTTTTCCCGAAAGAACACCAAAGAAACATTTCTTTGGTTGAAGCCAGACTGAATATTGCAACAGGTGATCGAAAATAATGGTTAAAACATCTAGATGTTCACTACGATGTTTAGATTTTCCAAGAAGATCATCGACATAATCCTCAAGGATAGTGTGCATAATGTCATAAAAAATATAAGTCATAGCCCACTGATAGGTAGCACCAGCATTTTTAAGGCCAAATGGCATGACACGATAACAGAAGGTTCCCCAAGGAGTTATGAAGACAGTTTTATGTTGATCGGTCGGGGCTACCAAAATTTGATTATATCCCGAAAAGCCATCCATGAGAGAAAGCATTTCATGGCCCGTAGTGAGATCAACAAGTTGATCAATACTTGGGAGGGGGAAGTCATCCTTAGGGCAAGTGAGGTTAAGGTCTCAGAAATCTGTGCATATCCGAAGTCCCCCCGTCGCTTTAGTGACAGGTACGATGTTAGAAATCCATTGAGGATAGTCAATAAGCAAGATGAAGGAAACAGAAAGAATTCGTTGGAGCTCTTCTTTGACCAAGAGGGCAATGCGTGGATGCATTTTTCTCAGTTTTTGTTTGACTAGTTTAGAATCAGGGTTTAGGGTGATGTTATGGACAGCAATGGTAGGATCAATTCCTGGCATGTCAGCGTAGGACCAAGCGAAAACTTGGTTGCAGGTACGGAGAAAGGTAGTAAAGGCGGCTTGTTCTGTTGTGTTAAGGGATTGTCCGATCTTCACAATGTGAGGATCCTCCTCTGTGTGGATGTTGATTTCTATAGTCGACTCATTCAACATGGTTTGAGTTTCAGACGGTAAGGCACATTAAATATAGGATTCTTTCGCACCAAGGTAAGTGAGGATGGAGTTGTCATCCTGGCACTCAACAACATTAATTGAAGGTGAATCCTCTTCGATCATGTCTGGATACAGAAGGGGAAGAGAAGATAGGTCCTCATTATCACGTTGATAAGTGAGAGGACCTATGAAGATAGAATTTATGAAAAAAAAAAAGTTAGGAGGGATAGATTCAGGGTCTATCGACTCTGTGGATGATGATGGTTTGGTAGGGGTGACATCATCTTCTTCCAGGATACAACTGACACGAGGTGTCTCCTGATGTAGGTGTTTCAGGAAAACCGAGACCACTGCGATCATTTTGTTTGCATGTAGTCATGGGAATGAGTGTATGTCGGCCTTTTTCATAAAGACCAAAACCGAAGCCTTTCGAAGCATAGCGAGTCAAGAAGGTGAGGGCGAAACAACGATTTGTCAAGTATTAACAATCGGATTGGAAGGGAACCACACCAAGAGGAGGTTCAGGGGTAATGGAGGATGCGTCAACACCCCCATACGTTAGGTTGGTGCGGCAATGGGGTGGTCCGTAAGAGATTACCTCCCCCACGCGACGGTCATAGGTGGGATGTGCATGTAACTATCCGTACTCCTATGGGATATGGAAAGAACTAACGTTATATAGGCGGTAATCCCCCAGCGTAAGGCGTTGAAAAACATCTACTAAGGGGTCAGAGGTTGGGATGTTATCTGCGGGAAAGGAAGTAATATTTGTAACAGCGGTTTCATTAGTTGAAGGTGTAGGTGCGTTGGAAGTGGATGGCTGGGTTGGATGAATGGGTGTCTTAACTGGTACAAGCACATCATTAGGGCGATACAACATATTACAAGTTTTGAAGGGGGGAGGATCAGCTTTTACGGTGTAGGACTTCCCCTCATACTCAAATTTTATGCATCTATGTAAGGTGGAAGGAATGCATCCCATAGCCCAGATCCAAGGGCGGCCTAACAACATATTGTATTGGAACTCTCCCTCAAGGACATAGAAGAGTTCGGGTAAAGTACGTGGTACTACATGAATGTTAAGGATCACGGTGCCTAAAGTAGAAGTAATAACATCATTGAATGATCGCAACATGATGGGGTTGGCACACATGAAACTAGAAGGGATATTCATTTATTGGAAGGATTTTGAAGAGATGATGTTTAGGTTAGCGCCCCCATCAATCATAACACGACGTACCTAAATATCGCGAATGTACGCTGAGATGAAGAGAGCAGGGTCAGGATCTTCGGCACCAAAGTCGATAATTTCATCTTTGGAGAAACTAACAGTAGTGGCTTGCTGTACAGAGACAGAAGTGGTTGGGGAGATGGATTGTTTGGTGATTGAAGCAATGTGATTTGGTGTTAGAATAGAAGTAATAGGCAAGGCTTCATTAGGTAAAACCTCTATCCCTTGAAGGATTTCAACGAGAGCTTGGCGATGAGATTCAGAAGTCTGAATGAGATCATACAGTGTCATTTTTACAGGCGATTGGTGAAGCTGTTTGATCATAGTTCTATGGGCAATGCCATTAGAGACGGGATAGGCGGGTCTGCGAATAACCACTTTAGGTGGTGGTGCAATCGGGATCGTGGATGGAGAAAGAGATGCCGCAGGTATGTTTTCTTTCACTTTCCCATTGTTTTTCTACCCTCGAGTAGCAACACTAATCATATTGATCTCGTGAATACGAGAGGAGGAAGATGGTAGGGATAGGTCATGGTTTTCGAGAGGTGGGCCTGTAATAATGATAGATCTTGGTGAGGCGGGGACAGGTGATATAGGTGAGGGAATTGAAGCTAAAGGTCTCTCTCTTTGTAAGTTGTCTTTCTTAACTTTTCTGTCTGAGGGAGGTGATGGACGAAGTATGGCTTTCCACGCTTTGCATCCCTCTACGTCATGTCCTGGTGTGCGGTGGTAAGTGCAGATTTTAGATTCATCGTAACCTATAGGGCGAGGTTTAGATGGATCATAAGGTCTAAGTGGGGGTAGGGAGATGGTCGCGTTCTCCACCAACATAGCAAGGATTTTGGTGTAAGACCCTTTGAGTGGGTCAAAGTCAGAGGAAAATGAGGCTATTGACTGGGTCGATTCTGGTGATGACATGATGTGGTTGGTTTGTATGGGGGGTGGTTTAGCCAAGGAGTTTTGATAATGGGTTTTAACTGACCGTGGTTTCTTTGACGTAGAAGCTATGTTGGATGATGAGGCCGCAGATGATGTGGTATCAGAAAAAAACCACGGAGAAATAGGAGTGACCGAAAACAGATCTTTTGATGATGGAATTTTTTTAGGGTTGATAGGTGGACATGATACGCAGGGTGACGGTGTCGCTATACCCTTGGATTTTTGTATGGGTGCAGAAGGCGTAGGTCGCTTTAAAGAAAACGCATGAGGTATGATATATTGATGTAAGGTAGAGGGATGGGGTCCCAATATGGAAGGTAGGTGTGACGACGAGGGTTTTAGTTGTGTTAGCGCCATAGATTGAGGAGATTGAGTCTATCTCCTAATGGGATGGATGGCTTTATTTTTAGATAAATCAAGCCACTTAGGTGGGTGTGTTAGACTAGGTATGGGTAAGGTCCCAAGCGTAGGGGAAGATTTGGTTAGGTTAATAGAAGTGGATGAGGTATTTCGTAGAGATGAGGGGGGCTGAAGATGAGGACATAGACATTTTAAGCTTATGTAAACACTTTGGGTATATGGTAGAGGCATCAGGATCAGTCATTTGCATTTGAATAGAATATGGCGTACTCAAACGTTCCCATAGGACCTGTCTATCTTCTGGGGAATGACAGTCCTCACATGGTGAACATGAACTTTTGTATGGAAGAAAGGTGGGTTGTGATTGCGGTCCATTATGGGTGTGATACAAGCGGTATATGAGGCACTATATCAATGGGCGTTAAGAGGTCAACCGGTTGCTGAAAAGATTTAGGTGATAACAGACTAATAGGTAGGAGGGCGTGTTTGAGAGGATCTGTCATGTTTAAAGACTATCAGGATGTTGGTTTAAGAGGTTTCTCATCTAAGGATGACAAAGGAAGTAGGCGAGCCTTCCTCTTGTACAACAAAAATGGTAGAAGGAGACGTTTGGGAAATAGATAAATTAGATAACATCCACTGACAGTCTTGCAAGGACATGGTGTAAGCAGGCTCATCTGTGAGAAGGGAAATCTAGGTAGTCAATTATTTGATGGGTAAAGGAATAGCAAGGATTTCAGTTTGTCTTGATGGTGAGGAAGGGGGTTTCGGTTTCCTGCGTTAGTGAAGAGGTTTGATTCAGAATTTGTTCGATAGAGGTCTTTGGCTGGGAATCGAAGACTGTATGGATCTCATGAACACTCTCCTTGGCTAAGATATCTTGGTTTAGTTTACTATTAGAAGAATAATTCGGGAACGGTTTGTTGAATATTTTAAAATTTCGGTTAGCAAGGGTGTTAGGATTATCGAGGGCTATATCCCCTGCATCAACCATTTCCTGCACTATGTTTTTCAACATCTTGCAGTTTTCGTGACTCTGTCCTTTCACACGGTGGAAGTTACAGAAGTCATTTTCTTTGTACCAAGAAGGTATGGCGTGAGTGGAATCGAATCCCGAAATGAGGTTTAATAGGAGGTAAGGTAATGGCTCCTGCTTTGAGCAATTTTTCCAATATCACACCATATGTTTCTCCCAAGGGAGTGTAGTTGATGGGCTCAGCTTTATACTTATAGGTGGTTTTCGGCGGGGTATTTGACGGTGGTTGGGATTTTACCATCACCGTGTGCACGACCCCTTTTGATTTTGGAGTAGTCAATGGGTGAGGATTGGTGGTGTTGGGTTTGTTGGTGGAATCTTGGGTTCGGAAAGTGGGGTTTTTATTGCGTAACTGCAATTTCTCTTCCTCTAAGGTTCGAATCTCTAGTTTTCGGGCCATAGTAAAGGCCTCGTCAAATGTACGGAAATTTTGAATTTGGAGGGTAGGAGATATGTGATTAGCACAAGCCCGCATAAACAGTTTGATAAGTTCAGTCTGAGGCAAGGCATACGTAAGTTGGTTGATAAGGCCCCGCCATCGTCCAATGAAATCTGCGATAGATTCCTCCTCAAATTGTCGGATGGCATAGAGGTCGGTGATAGATACTTTCTTGTCAATGTTAATGGAGAAATGATCCAAGAAAGATTGGGCTAGCTGGTTAAAAGAGAAGATTGAGTGCTGGGTTAAAGCACTGTACCACTCCAAGGAAGATCCTGATAAAGACATGGGAAAGGTGTGGATTAGTAAAGCGTCGTCGTGAGCAATCAGATAGTAGGCATGTCTAAATGATCGCAAGTGTTGTTGAGGGTCCTCCTTACTGTTAAAACGGGTAAATTTTAGTAATTCCCATTGAGGTGGACATGAATGAAGGGGGACTGAAGGGTGGATAGGCTCCCGAAAAACTTGCTTGTATGTCAAGGCGCTACGACTTCCTGAAACAGAAGCCTCCAAGTTTTGCATTTTGTCCAATCATTTGTTTAATTAAATCAGTAGTTGGATGAGATGATGGTGTGGTTGTGGTAAACGGAGGCAAATTGGGCCAAGGGCCACTGCTAGACAATGGGTGGGGTTAAATGTTGATAAGGTATGGAGGACGACTGTGTTGAGGTAACCGAATAGGATGTCCTATATAAGTTGTTGAGGTTACCGGATATGTGTGTGGAAATGAAAAGGTGGGCGGAGCTGAGAAGGAAAGCTCGTGTGGATAGGTGGCAGAGAGCAAGTCATGAATGGAACAGTCTGCAAGAGAGACAAGGTAGGAGCAGTCGGCGGTAATGACATGTTGGGCCCAAGATTAACCAAAGGAAAGCCAATCTGTGCCGTATGGACCCCTGAAGCTACTGAGGTAGGTGATGTGACTAAGGATGCGGAAGGAAAAGTGGAGTTATCAGGCAGAGAAGGAGCTAAATGAGCAGCTATACTAATAGGCATGCCAACAAGGAGTTGACCATCGGGCGTACGGTCAGGGGCATGAGACAAATAGTATTGTACAGCGCTAGGATTAGCGTCCAAAAAATTTTGCAAATTCCTTATCTCCTACAGGGATTTTGGGAACCTCACTGGTGTCCGTTAGTAGGGTTCCCCATAGAATGTGAAGGGGGTGATTCAGGCAAAAGGCACAGAGCAGGCATGTGAAACCATGGCGGCAGCTTGCTTCTTCGAGTGATAACAACCATGGACAAGAGTACACAGTAGGGTTTCAATCTATCAGGAACAGAAACAACCTCAAAATGTTGAAATTGGTAGGTTTGTTGTTTGTCAGGGAAACTGTAAAGACAGTAACCGATATCGGTCAGGTAACCGATGTCGGTTAGGCTGTAGCCGGCGTCGGTCAAGTTAACCGATGTGTTCGGTATAATAGGACTGGTATAAGAAACTGTAGTAGAAGCTGCTGATTTGAGGGTTAACATGCTTAGTATGCCTACCAAAACTGTTCTGAAGTGATCACAGAAAATATGTATGACAGAGAAAAACAGAACTGAAAAAAGCAAGAATATGCACAAGCAAATTAACAGACTAACCCTAGGATTAGTTTTTATCAATTTGGGCTTATGCCCTTAGACGCAGAATGATGTCAGAATCCTAAACAAAAGACTTAGGGGAAATGTCAAGTTTGTTTTTGGCTTATAAGGTTACCTCAATCGGGCGGAGGAATACGCGGAAAAAGGGGGGATGTTTTGAGCTGTTGTGTTAATTATGTGAGTGATTCAGTATGGTATGTGTTGTGCAGTGAAAGTAAGATTAATTTCTTGTCAATACCATGGAAATCACCCCCACGTGTACGACCTGTTACTTAATCTACGTTCACTAGAATTGAAAACAGCAAGCAAGAATGTAATGCACGTGTTTTAAACCCAAATCGAAAATGATATTCGATGAAGCAAAGAAGATGACTTTCACTAATGCAAAGATGGGAAAGCAAAGCAAATTCTTTTACCAAATAAACAAAATACCCTGTGAATTTTTTAGAAGAAGAAAAACAGCAAGTATGCTCCCTATATGAAAGCAAGCAAGAAAGAAAGAAACCCGAAATGGGTCCCACCGGGCGTGCCAAAATGTTTCACACGGAATGTTTCAGCTTTTGGAATAGAGTTGCTTCTATCCTTTCATTCCTTTGAGAAACAGATAAGGGTTAGGGCTAGGAGGAATACCTGTTGAATGTCGAGAGGGTGTGCGCGTACCGTAGAGAGAGATCAGATCGACTGCGCAAGAAGAACTCCTTTTTGTCTGGGAAGGACTACCTGCAAGTAAGAATACAAGACCACAGATTTTAATTAGACAATAAATGAGGGAACTGCCTTGGGCCCAGGAAATATAAACTTCCTTTCGAAGGTGGTCAGTTCCCCTGCTAATATGAATTAACACAAATTCTAACAAAAAGCTATTGTCCATTACAATTGCCTTTACCTTGTTAGAACAATAGAGAAAGGGCTGGTTTGGTTTTGAATCACGGTGACCGATGCCAGTCACTGTCACCGGTACCGGTTGATTGTAACCGATATCGGTAGGGGCAATGTTTTAGGGGCTTTTGGTGAAGGTTGGTTGTAAAGGTGGTTGTGTTGTTTTTATAAGGCTGGTAAATGAGTGGGGTTAGGTAACGGGGTGGGGTGATGAGAGAAGGACTCAGAGAGTATGGGAGGGGGTGTTCTTGGGGTAACGTAAGGTAGAGGAATGACAGTTAGATGTAGTGTGTTGTTAGGGTAGTAGATCTAGGAATAGACTTATGATGGCTGTGATTCAGAAGTTCAAGAAATGTTATTAAAAGGACATACAAGATATTACTTACTGTTATTGATGAGGATGCAGGTCCAAGGACTGTGATGACAAGGCAGAACTCAGTAGGATGACCTGACAATCAAGATGAGATATCTTCCCTCTCCTGATGTTTTGGATGAGTGTCACAAGGCTCTGGTTACTCAGTTGCAGTTTTGGGCTTGATGTCCTTCTCTGCAAAACTCTTCTGTTTCTTCACTTGTCTCTGTTCAGCCAAGTAAAAAGTAATGGATCCTTTCAATGACTTCTGATTCAGATCAATGAAAAATCCAACCCCTTTGTTTTTGGTTGGGGAGGTCATTTACAGGGGAACCGATGGCGGTTACGTAACCGACGGCGGTCGAGTAGGAACCGGTATCGGTCAGGTCAAAGTGGGCTATTTTTAGTAAAATAGCCAACTTTCCTCTTTTCTCCCTAAGGGATTAGTTGCGGGCTTGGTCAAGTCATTATGAGGTTGGTTTTAGGTGCGGGTGAGGAGTCATTAGTCATGGGTGTGGATGTAGACCAAGTTATAGGTCTTAATTAGGTTAGTTTAGGGTTAGGACTAGGTCATGATGAGGTGGCAAATGAGGTGGCAGGTTATGGTGGCAGTATGGCGATGTGGATTTATTAATTATAAGGTAATTAATAAATAAATTGTGTAAGGTTTAGGTGATGAGGTTAGGTTGCGAAATGAGATGCGGGGCACAGGGGACAGTGTTTGCATAGGCGTGAATTCACAGGATAGGGTGATACATGGAAAAATGCAGTTGTTGTAAATGATGGCAAGATGGTGTGGGCTTTTGTAAGATACCCCTCAAGGCAGGAAGTGTAAACTATCGACCTTCGGCCAATGTAGGTAGTACCCAGGTTTGACTCTGTTACCACTTTTGAAAGAATTGACAAGATACTTAAAGGGGGGCCACTTCAAACTCATGGCATAAGGCTATTTGACAGTTTATTGGTAAACATACTAAGTACTGTGATATTGTGAAATCCTGGTATGTAAAGGCACCTAGGAAGTCCTAATTGCTCACCACGGGTTGATAAAAGGGTTTCGATGAACCGTGCAGGATACCATGTAGAAGAAAAATTTAGAACAAAATTCATACTTAGTTTCTAATTCCTTGATGCTCTTAGAAGGCTTCATAAATCCTTCCCCCTGACAAAAGTTTACAATTGATTATGACACCCCCCATTTATAAGGTCCAGTAACTCAAAGTGGCTAGTAACAACTATTCTCATATAATTGCACATTTTGTTTATTAGGATTGCGTCTAAAATCACCCAGTTGGCTACGATGTACCATGGAGAAGCGGTAACTATCTGGACATTTGTTATATATGCCCGCAAAACACGATTTACATAGGGCGGTGAGCTCGAGTTCTTAAGAACAGAAGAGCTATAATGGTCGGTATCAAATCCTGGATCTCAAAAATGATGTTACATGATAGAGGTCTCTCAATCCCTTAATATGACATAGTGGCCTCGGGCATCTTGGTAATGAATATGCAAATCACGATTATTTTATTTCCTAGCTCTTAAATGGTTTGTCCAACGTATTCGCGTATTGTTATTAACATTAGGTCTCACCATATTTTGTCAAATATGGATGAAAGATTATATGCTTCATTAACTAGCAACAGTAATAGATATGTATTCGCGTGCAACCAATGGGTGCCGACTAAAGGTGGTTGGTTTCATACACCGATTGGCACTTGGGCGGCTGAAAAACCTAACTGGCTTTAGGCTCCGTTATTGATATACGTTGGAAAAATGGACCCAAAGTTACATTTGTATATCAAAAATGAATTGTTACCCTGATGTTTAATAAGGTTTCCAAAGGAATGGGGTTAGCAATTTTTGCCACTTTGGATTAAAACACCAAGAAATACCATATTGCCAGTATTGGGTCAGCCTTCAAAGTGGTTGCATCTCTTCATGCGGTCTAGTCCAATTTGAGAGTGATAAGTCTCCTAAAGGTATTTCAGCACTAGGTAAGTAGTTATTATTTCCTATGACTATGGGTCCCCCTCTGTGTTGTTTAAAGGCCGATAACTAGCTCAAATGTAAGGTTCGATTTCAAGCTCCAATGTCATCTCCTAAATCACTAGAAAGGATCAAACGCTAACTATTCCCAGGGGTTGCCGAGCGCGGACCGCTCGGCCATGGTTCCGACACCCGGGCGCTAACTGTGTGCTATGCACCGGTCGTTCGGGTTCATTTAGGTCGACATATCAGCCGTTTCTGAAACCCACTTCACGGACGGGGCGTGTATACCCTTGGTCATAGGCCTATTGGTGTCCATTGTTTACCCATGAAAGGCGCTGTGTTGTAGGATGTCTGAACGTGATTTCGGCTTTGCTATCACCCTTTTTGTGTACGGGGTCGAACAAGGTGGAGTACAATGGCTTTCTGGGGTTGGTAGCTGCCTATTACAACCTGGATCCCGACACTACTCTGGTGGTTGATCTGACATATATGGAGCCCACCGCCATAGGTGCCCAACCACATTATTTAGTTTGGATCCTGATGACCCTCACCCGGGAGTTCTCTGTCACCACTTGGTTGGCAGGCACGTTTTAGATTCGAGGCTACTGTATTGATGAGCAATCGGTTCACCCTCAGCCATTAGGACGACTGGCTACTCGTCCCACTTGATGACTGCGGGACAATCCATGGCCACTCATATGGGAGATTGACATCAATATCACGACGTTTTGTATGATTCTACATTAGGTACTTGTTAGCTCTCATGGACTTGCCGGCCATATGGTTGATGCTTGTTCAGAGGATGCAAAAAAATGGATGTATTATAGTAGGGGGTCCAAATGACTAGGAATCAGCAGCTTGGAGTTAATGATATAGAACTCCAGTTTAGTGAAAATCCAAAAGTGACATGAAGCAGAGACATTTGAAAAATCGTAAGAGGATCGATGGCCCCGTTGTGCCATACATACATAGTTCAGGTAATGCCATGGTAGGCATGAGCCATAGGTATTTGATATATATAGGCCATAGATCCCAGGTAGCCTATAATATGTATGACGCTAGGTTTTTTTATTTGAATCAGGTACCAACAATGTATGGGATTTAAATGCCTGGTGGTACACTTAAGGATCGGGAGTATGCAATGACATAATAATACCTTGGCCACATTTATAATATTAAGCCTCACCGATCTTATCATTGAAGCTGGACCGGTCATCAGGATTGTCAAGACTAGTCTTTGGGAATCAGTAGATCAGTTTCAAATGTTGGTTCAGATGACTTCATGTGATTTGTCAGATGCCCTTAGAAATGGTTCGATGGAAAATTTTGTCCGTGGATAAATCGGGGTGCTATACATTCTGAACATAAGGATTCATTGGATAACTGCGTTATCCTATAATAATCCAATATAGGTCAAAAAAATACAGATTCCTCTGACCTACGTAAGGCAACCTTTTTCCTCTTCCCACTTTTTAGGATCTCTTGCACTTTTATAGGAACTTTCTTGTAAACACCCTTCATCACCATTTCGTGGGAGCTCGAATTTTTCATATTTTCTTCACTTACGGGAACAAATTAGGAGAAAATAGGTCCTGGATTCAATAGCCTTATACACAAAAGAGTCCTAACCTAGGCACAGACAAAATTCTATTTGTTATATACGATTTTGTCAAATCTGTGGTTTATTGTATCCAATTGGTTAAAAAATGGACATACCATTGATTGGGTGATAAGACAGAATGATGATAAGGCGTAGATTGATGAAATTCAAGTAATGGTGGGTACATTACCAAGGTTAAATTTCACTCCATGCAAGATGCACAAACATGGGGCCATTGAATGGCTAACGGCCATGTTGCAAAAGGAGATTTAGAAGAAAAACTTTACGGTGAGGGTACTATTGTTGAGTGAGGTACACACCTTTAAACTGATGGGCTTCTGTAAAAACCTTGTCTTTACTCAGATTGAACTGTCCTCACTATCCAATAGTCATATCCTAAATGAGGGGCAGCCCCGGGGGGTGTCATGATGCACGGATAGTGTCCCGACCCGTTTTCCTTTATAGTCTGCACTTCTAGGGGATTACGCCCATTCTTCTAGCGCAAGGATTCCTTACTCAGTGCAAAGTCCACTCTGCGTTATCATATGGCCAATTGCAGAGGATCACAGTATTATGGTCGCCCTCATCGAAAGCTTAGATTTTAAGATAAGCTTCAACCTTACATCAGACATTCCATAGGTTACAAGCGACCCCCATAGACTACCCTTTAACAACGAATAATAAATATGATAATAATATTAATATTTATACCTCATTACTACCAATGATCCTTATTACCAGGCATTCTCAAGGTGATAGACCCACTATAATGGCATACTTGGAAATCCCAACTTTGACCTATTGGTATTTATTTTAACCAGACCACTTAGACAAATAGTTTATCTTTTTAAACATTCATTATCAAAGTACTGTGACTAGATTACGTTCCTCTTTACATATTATTAGGTACCGCTACTGGTACAACAAATAGCCACCCATTTTGTAAATTACACTTAAACAAAATAATATTACAATACATACATATTAATGAAATATTGAAAATTACGGCGGAAATTTTGTATCGACAGTTAGCCTCTTGAAGAGTAGTAGCCACTTGGTCTTCATGGTAATGAGGGTGCAAGCATCAAGAAAAATTACTATCAAGGTCACATGAGTTAGAAGGACTAGGGCTTTAGGGTGGAAGGATTATGGTTATGGTTTAGGAGAATAAGTTTAGGACAATTAGAGCACAAAAAGAACATATACAACATATGGAAGATTCAGATGACTGTAGGTTCAGAGGCCTACTACAATTTAAGGCATGGCTCGGGTCCAATAGGTTGACCGCCAGATAGAGACAGGTTTGGGCAACAGGGTCACTAATTTGACATTACTATAGAGATAATCATCTACTGATAGCTTAAACTCATGCGTACCCTAACACGAAAATATTGATAGTGGGTAACACTAATGGGTTCACCACTATAGAGATTTGGACACACTATTCACTCATGCAGAGATGCGCTAAACATTGATCTGACACCCTAACACCTACTATGAGACCCTAACAAGTTAAGGTCATGTACGCAAACGCCTAAATTCAAAATTCATACATATTCCGAATGGAGGGCTATCCTACGTGCATAGATCATTTTTATTACACAGGTTGTCTTAGGAGCATAAAGAACCCATTTTAGTTGAGGTGTTGACTGTCTATGAGATCAAAAAAGACCAGTCAACGTTAGCTAGAATAAGTTTTAAGCACGCCGTCAATATGCTAGTGTTTTCCAGTGGTTAGAGCTTTAATAATTTTAAGGGTTTCACTTGCGGTGATGGGGCCCCTTCAACCATTCGGAGACCATGACATCCTCATGGAGCGGAATCAAGTCATCGACATCGACTCTGTGTTTGAGCGGAGTATACAAAGATGTAGTATTGTATGCCTCAATCATAAAGCTATTTTTTGTCGCATGTATATGTATCTATTTTGATTCTGCCTAATGATAAGGAACATTTTCTAGACACATATCCATGATGGTCCACCTCACGCGTGCCATTTACATGGTACTGAGACACATATAAAAATATAGGTATCATTTTTACCATGATGATAATTATGGTTAGGAATTATGCCTATGACTGTGTTGATGATTAATATCATATGTACCTCATGATTAGGAGATACTAATAGATGATTCTAGGACGTTTTGATTGAGCATGATATCAAAACCTATACTCATCACATTGTGTAGAGATGGAGTAAATGAACACATAATTTTATGCGACACTAATAGATTATCCATTGTTTTTATTAACAAAAAACTATAAACCTTGAGGGGGGATAGTGAGGTGGTTCCTCTTTCCTAAAACTCTAATGAGGCCGTACATTTTATATGGGTCCCTGTTAGCTTAGCTACATGTTTGTTTGCCCAAATTGTTCATGATTGATGCTAAACATAGCTACGTTACCCCCGATATGATGTATTCAAAGGTACTATATATGATATGGATGACTAGTGTATGTTTTTTATTTCTATATTATGTCACAATTGAAACTACAAACAACCCAAGCCTATAAAATAATCACTAACGAAATTTTAAGAATTTGTAATTAGTATCAGAATGATGCTAAGATAAAGGGGTTGGAATGATGGTAATTGTCACATATATGTACAACAAATTCGATCGATGGAAAACTATGTTGTAGAATAACCAATTGAGTGTCCGACACGCAATTGTAAAACTACAAAACATAGGAAAACCATTGTTTCGACAAGTCAAAAACTACACATGTTTTCAACAATCTTTACAACACAGTGTAAGGCTTTTCCAGCTTGACGAAAACCACTTGTTTTTCCATCGGGACAATTTTAAATCATTTTATGGAAGCTTGGCACTAGTTATCTTCCATGTGAGAGTAATATGTCAATTTATACAATGTTCTATGCATTGTTTTTGTAGGTTAATGTAAATAAATACATGAAGATTTTAATGTTTATGGTTTCCCAACATATTGAATGTTTTTGAATATTTTCGACGTGAGAGATTTGAGGGAAAATATTTCCCCTAAACGGGTACATATTTCGACCTAACGAAACATGAGATGGTTCCCCAGTGATTGAGATGGGATGGTAAACATGGTTGATTTATCTCATTATATGTACCATGTTATAGTTTGAGTATGGAGCTAATTAATCATGTTTTAGCATGCAATGAAACTTGCTGGTTTACTGAGTTGACAGTACCACGCTTGGCCATCGGTGTTAGACTGGGGACCGTGGTCACCGGCTGACATCGGTCAGGCAAGTTGGAACCAAGGCACATAAAGCTAGGGTTTAGAAGGAAGAGAGGATTGATCATAATTACAAGATAATTATGTGAGAGAGAATTCTTGGTGAAGAATCAAAAAATCTTGAAGAAGAGAAAAGTACTTGAACATCTGAGAAGTGTAGAAGATTGTAAATCTTCATTATATATCTTGTCAAAGCTTTGGATAATAGATTGGCTTGTTTCTTGGTGGACGTAGCCCACACTGTGAACCACGTTAAATCTGGTGTTGATTTATGTCTCTTGTTTTGTATTTTCTTCTGGTAGAGAATATCCACTTTTTTGCATGTATGCTTAGATCTATATATATTTGTACAACCGTGTGCTAACCCCAACAACTGGTATCAGAGCTTTTTTTTAGGGTTTTGTGTGTTTATGTGTTGAAAGATTTCTCAAGAGGGTTTTCTGATTGAGTGGGATCTACAATCATGACAGAAGATAAAAATCAATTTAGAGAAGTTTTGACGGTCGAAATTATCATTATGGAAGAATGCAGATTAAAGATTTCTGTAATCAAAGAGATTTTGTACTTACCGTTGGATGAGAGCCTAGACCTAGAAGATGACTGATGAAGAATGGAAGATTCTTTACAAGAACGGATTTGGGATCTATAAGATGAGCCTGACAACATCTTGGCTTCCACTATTCACATAAGTGCCTCTATGGTAGACTTAATGAAATCTCTTGCATTCATCATATGAAAAACCTAGGTGCTTCAAATAAAGTTATTTGAATGAAGAACTATTTAGTTCTAAGATGAATGAAGGTGAATCTGTCTCTATCCTTTGATATGATTTCTGATCCTATTATACATCAGTTAAAATAAGTTGCAATAAATAACCATTTGATGATAGAAAAGTAATTTTTTCTTATGTTCTTTGCCTGATAGTTTTTGGGACAACTTTGTAATGGCTATTAGTAAATAAAACATTTGCTAATAATATTTTTGAGTTTTGGAGAATGTGGTTAGTATAATCTTAATGAAGAATTCTAGGAAGAGTACAGAGGAAACATCCTCTGGACATATGCTTTGAATGTAGAAAAGCAGGTGGGCAGAAAAAGGAGAGATCCAAGAGTGAGTATGGGGGAATCAAAGTCAAGGATAAACCAGATCTAAATCCAAGAGTAAGGAATTACTTTGGAAATGTGGAAAGAAAGGACAATGCAAAGAAATATTGTTGGTCAAAGGATACAGAGAACCATTACCAGAGAAAGGTAAAGAGTTGAATCTTGCCCCCTGCATTTAATGAGGTAATCAAGATGCTCTATTCTTTCTTAGATACGTAGAATTGAATCCATGGTGTTTTAGATTCAAGAGTTTTCTTTCCATGCAACCCCTAAGAAGGGTTTTTTTAGAATTATGTCTTAGGGAAATTTGGGGCATGTTTATTTTGGGTGATGAGAACCTTGTGTATTACTTTACTGGTAAAGGGGAATCACTACAATTGTGAATGGAAATACTGGGCATTGAATATGGAGGCATGTGCCAACCTCAGAGAAATCTCATTTCTTTAGGAACTAGGTGAATTTGGTTGCATGGTTGGTTTAATTTTATAGGATACTCTTGGAAAAGTCCACCAAGGGTGCTTTTGTTGTTGCAAGAGGTAAGAAAGTAGGAATGGGGGTTAATATTTTATCTACCTGTATTATTATTCCTTTTCTACATTATTTACTTCAGATTCAGATGCATGTATATGGCATAATCTGTTTGGGTCATAGAATCGAAAAAGGAATGGTAGATTTAAAGGCTAGGGTAGTTTCAGATTGAAAGATTTAAGTCTTGATTTCTATTGAGCATGTATCTTTGGAAAGCAAAAAGAGTGAGATTTCTCAAATTTTGGGCAACTAAGGAGCAGAAATTGGGAGCTTGACACTCAAGATGTGTGGGGACGAGCTCGGTAAGCTTCTCATGGAGGATCTCAGTATTAGTTACTTTAATTGATGATGTTATAAGAAAGGTATGGGTTTATTGTAATAAACATAAATAAGATGTTTTTGATACTTTTACAAGATGGCAAGGCCCCTTGTTGAGAATGAATAATCAATTTCCAAGTTAAAGTGGCCTTAGCTCTCTGACATGGTGGTGAATACTTAGTAGGATTTCAATGATTATTTTCCAGTGAATGGATATGTAAGAAAGAAATGGGTTTCTAAGAAACACCATAGGGGAATGGTGTTGCATGAAAGAAATGAACAGATAATCATGGACCGTGCTATAAGTATGAGGATACTTTTGGATTTCCTTGCGTTTTGGGTAGAAGTTGTTGATACAACATTTTTATTTGATTAGACGCGTGGCCCTTCAAGTTCACTAGATGGAGGAATACCAGAGGAAGCTTGGACTGGAAAAGAGGTAGATATTTCCTTTTCTAAAGTTTTTGGTTCAGAATCTTTTGTGCATGTTGATAGGGAAAATAGAAAAAAGTGAGATGCAAATGTCCAAGAGATGTACTTTTCATAGTTACGGATCTGGTGATTTGGTTTCATTTTGGGATTTAGAAGAATTCTAAAATTATTAGGGAGTCGTGATTTGAAGAAATGAAAAAAGATGTGTAGGGATCAATTTGTACCTCAAGGATGAGAAAATTGCATAATTTTATGATGAAAATGAACTCCTCATGTTTTAAAAAAAACACCTAAGGAAATACACATTAACCATGGTCAGTTATTGTGCCTAACTGACATTGTCAGATGAACCACCGATCGGTTTACGAGAAAGGATCAACCACCGGTATCGGTTAGCAGACCAAACATCGGTTAGAGGTGACCTGCGTCGATCATAGTCAGAAGTTGGTACTAGTCTAAGAGGTCCTTTGAGCCTTCGCATCCCAAACTCCCTGTGAGAAAGGTTAAATGGTAAGTAAACTTCTAGAAAGATTTAACACCTCTATTTTATCATTATTGACTGATAAGTGGTGAACCAGAAAGTTAAAGAAGCATTGGTAAGGATTAAGACTACACATTCAGTGGGAGCATGACATGGATGAGGAGAATGGACTCCTGAACAGAACATACTGGGATTTGGTTAAGTTCCCAGTAGAAAGGAAATTGTAGAACAAGTTGGGTTTATAGCATTAAGGAAGAAGGTGAACAGTAAAGGTACAAGGCAAGGTTTTTGTAGTAAAGAAAATTTGCCACAAAAGGTAGGTATTGACTTTGGTGAAATATTTCTCCCTATTGTTAAGATGAATTCAATTTCGACTGTATTGATTTAGTTGCATGTAGAGATTTCCATTTAGGAGCAACTAGATGTGAAGATGACTTTCCCTTCATGGTGTGATTGGATGTAGGTAGAATTTATATGCACAACGCTTGGTATGGAAGTCAATGGTAAGGAGAAATTAGTGTATAAGGCTTAAAAAGAGCCTATTGGGCTCAAGAAAGCTCCAAGGCAATGGTACATGAGGTTGATATTTTATACATGAGCGATGGTTACTTGAGATGTGAATCTGACCATTGTGTTTATTTCAAGAAGCTTTGAAAATGGGGAGCTATATTATTTTGTTACTATATGTGTGATGATATACTTATTGCAGGATCTAGTATGCAGGACATTGGTGAGCTTAAGGAGAAAGCTAGCTCACACATTTGCAATGAAGGATTTAGGAGCTGCAAAAAGAATCCTGGCATGCAAATACATAGAGAGAGGAAAAACAAGAAATTTTATTTGTCTCAGGAGGATTATATCTACAAGGTGTTAGAAAGGTTCAACATGTAGAATGTAAAACCTTTAGGCACACCTATGGCTGGACACTTCAAATTAAGTAAAGATCAGTGTCGTCATCACATGAGGAGGGTCAAATACATGACACGAGTACCATATGCTTCAGGCACTTGTAAGTCTCATGTACACTATGGTTTGTACCAGACCAGACATTTCTCATGCAAATGGGAGAGTTGTGAGAAGATATATGGGCTAATCTAGGTAAAGAGCAGTGGAAAGCAGTCCCAATGTGATATCTCAAATATTTGAAGGGAACATCTAGCATGTAGTTATCGGGTATATATGTTTCAGATATTCAGTACGTAGGCTATGTGATTCAGATTATGGCTGGAAGATCTGGATGGTAGGAGGAGAGCACTACTGGATATATTTTCATAGTAGGTGGACTGACAGATAGTTGGATTTCGAGATTACAAAAGGTTGTGGCTTTGTCTATTACAGAGGCGAGTAGTTGGCATCACATAGGCTTCGCAAGGAGATAATATGGATGATTAGGTCATGGAAGAGGTTGGGAGAACAAGACAGGAGAAAGTAATTGTAAATTATTCAGTGCCAGTACAGAGTGTAATTCATTGACAAATAACTCAACGTTTCAATTCGCGAACGAACACATTCAGTTGAGGTATCACTTCATACGGCAGGTATTGGAGGATGGATAGTTGAATCTGGAAAAGAATCAAATACGAGCAAAGAAACCCTACGGATATGCCTAACAAAGCCATTAGCAAAGGAGAAGTTGGAGGGCTACACTCCACTTTTGTTGGTTCTTTAAGTTTGAGACTGAAGAGGAAAGAAACAAAGCAAGGAAGGACAAGAATGAATGTTGTACAGGTATGGGTGGCAGTAATTAAACTCCAAGTGGGAGATTGTTGAGTGTGAAGCTTAATTAATTCATTTTTGCATGCCAATGGAACTTGATGGAAAATAATAATAACTGGCATCGGTCAGGGTAGACCGACATCAGTCAAGTATGTGACGGGCAATTGGGTCAAAGCAAGTAAAGGAAACGAGCAAATGGTTAGGCAAGAACTGGCGTTGGTTACCTGTGTGATGAAGTTTTAATTAACTATCGGGAATTATATCCTATTTTAGCATTAAAAATAGATTTATAAATTTAATTAACATGGCTTAAAGTGCCCTAAGTCTATAAACGACTATATAAGAATAAAATTAGGGTTTAGAAAGTAAATGTATGGATTAATAATATTACAAGATAATTATGTGAGAAAGAGATTCTTGGAGAAGAATAAAAAAGATTGAAGGAGAGAAAGTATTGAACATATGAGAGGTGTGGAAGATTGGTAAATCTTCATTGTTATATCTTGTCAAAGAGCTTTGGCTAATAGAAATTGGCTTATTTTTGGTGGCATAGCCCACACTAAGGTGAACCAACGTTAAATCTGGTGGTTGATTTTGTTCTTGTTTTGTCTAATTTCTTCTTAGTAGAATATCTACCTTTTATTTTCCATGTATACTTAGATATGAATATTTATCTGTACAACCAGTGTGCTAACCCTAACATCATATAAAAATCATTCAATAGAGGGGCAATAGCACAACTTCGTCCCCCTCAAACATAGACCCATCAATGAAAAATGTGCATTAAACATATTGTCTCATACAAAAAAATGCGACAGAGTAAATCATAAAGTATTCTCATGAAACATACAATATGATATCATCTAATGCTATAGAAATAAATCAAGAACGCAGTGATACAATCATAAACATCATAATTAAAATCCATGCATCATCACACACACACACATATGTTAAAATTTCAGTGTCCATAATACAACTATATATAATTACACAAACATAAGATAAGGTATGCCATCATGACATTGTATAAAAATTGTGCCTTCAATAGCAAGGCATAACCATGCACATCATCAAAAATGTTCCTCATATCAAGATATATAACAGTAAAACATATATAAAATAATATATATATATATATATATATATATAAGCATCAAATAAAACAAAGTATGACCGATATCTCTCCCTATGTGGACTTCCAGTTGTCGCACAATCAAAATTCCATGCTCTTAGGAAGTAAAATTTTAAAATTTTGAGTTTAACTGTCTTCTCTGTTTGTACTCAATGTTGAAAGTCGAGAATTTTGAGAAAATTAGCCAAAGAGTTGACCATATGTAATATTTGCAGGCCTTTTGGACAGATCTTCTAAGATGGAGTATGGTCCTTGCCCCTGTGAAATCAGAAAATCCTGCACACCCAACTTTCTTCTCCTATGTTTCTTACTAGTTTCTCCTTTCATCTTCTTAGGATCATTTCCATCTTGGTTATCTTTTTCTTTCTTTCTTTTTGTTACAAACACATCTACTTCATTATTTATGCTCTTATCTATACATCAAAAGAATTCACAGGTGCTTTTTTTCCTTTATCATTATCTCTTGTACCAGATGTAGAAGCTCTATCTACACAATTATACTTATAATGACCTTTTTTTGCAACAACCATAACAACTTCAGCAATCAGGCTTCTTTTTGACCTCTATTCAGGCTCCCTGAGAACTAAATTCCTTTCAACATTGAAGAACCTCTTCCAAGTTAACTGATCTTTTTGCAGATCTTCATACTCAGTAGATGTCTCCAGAGAATATTTGGTGCTCTGCTCCTGGTTGTGGACCTGCCCAAAGCTATTCCAGTGCAGGTAGGCTCTAAAACCTATCTAAGCAACAACCATGCCAAGGGACAGAGAGAGAGAGAGAGAAAAGGGAAAAAACAGCAAAAAGCCTACACTAAAACGGTGATACACCAGAGAAGGAGAATGTTGAACATCTATCAAAACTGCCATGGGACAAGGAGAGGTGAGCAATGGGAAGGATGCATAAAGATGCATCACAACCCAAGATAGATTTTCACACAAAAAATGTCCCAAAACTCTGAAAAAGCACAGATCCAGACCTGAAATGAACATCCTCCTTAGCTCTAGACATGCACAAATAACCTGCAATGAAGAGAGCAAGAAGTGATCTCAAGCAAATCTGCAACGAGTTCACCAAGGATGGACAAGAAAATGCATCAAAAACATGAATTTTTCACATTTTAGTGTTTCCAGAAGTTTGCACAGAACATCAGGAAAAAATTCAAAATTGTTCCCATTACTTAGAGCAAGGGAGGAGGTTCGAATCCATTTTCAACCCTGAGAAGAAAAAAAAAGAAGGGAGGGCAGAGCAGAAAAGATGAACAACTTTTCATTAGATTGAGCTGAAAAAAGCCAGGAATCTTTACAATGGGAAGAAAAAGAGAGAAAATACCAACCCACAAGTCAATCTACCCCAACCACTCCCATGTGCACAAATAATTGGAATCACTATATGGCGGCCCAGGTGAACCTTTACACCTTGGCGGACTGTCTAAAATAGAAATGACCACTGTCTGTTGTAAAATTAAAGTTGTCACTGTGAAAAAACTTCACTTCTGGTAAACTATTTATCACGCGTCAGAGCCTGTTTCTTAATTTTTCTCTCTCCACACCAAAACTCAAAATGCACAAAAATTGACCTGGAAATCCTAGAATCATGTAATCATTTCACCAGCTTTGTGGTAAATATATTACGTAAAAAGTGCAAATCCGAGCTCTGGATAAAAGTTATGGAGATCTGAAGATTTAGGGCACAAAACAGGTGAAAACGGATTTTTAAATTTCTTTTCCCGCGCTCTGCCACTGGATGAACACTGAACGAAAATGTGTCTGATCCAACGGAACCAATTTGCAATCACAAATCGGCCTCTACTTCCCTTTTCCATGGGAACTTTCTTTTGCCCCTTAAATTGGGGAATGTTGGCCTATTTTAGTTTTTTGGATTTTCAGTCTGGAAAAAAAACAACAACACCCCGGAATACCTTTTTGAACCTTTTTCCTTGACGACAATGACAGGCATGCTGATAATGATTGGCTTTCCAATAACTTTTCTGCCATTTTTTCGTGTCTACCAAGCCTTTTTGTCCTAAATGTCACACCCCAGTCCTCTGATGGAACTTTGGCTCATCCTTCCAAAAACCCCCAAAATTTGGGGCTTCTTCTCGTACCCCTTTTGGCTGAATGGCACACTTCCAAACTGACACTTCCATAAATGATTTCTGACTTGGCTTCGGCTCCTTCGGCTAAATGAGGGGTTTCAACGTGCCTATCGTGAACTTCCATTTTGTCCCATCTTGATCTCTAGATAGGATAAAATTTTCCACTTTTAACGAATCAATTCCATGGCCTTAATTCTTTCTGTACATGTAAGGCTTATTCGGTTCCAACTTTCCCAGTTTTCATGGGTCCACCTGGACTTTTTGCGGTAAAATACACTATTTATGACCTCACTCTTTCCCCTTACGGTACCTTAAATTTTCTAGGATTCCTAAGGATTAGAATTTTTTCTTCTACGGCAAATTTTCCATACCCAACTCTTATTGACATTTTAACTTTATCGGAGCCGCCTTATTTCGACAAAGATTTCACTTTCACTTTGCTCTTTTTCCTCATTTTTGGGACTTTGGAATTTCCAAACATGGACTTTTACTTGCAAAATTTTCCTTTTAGCCAATGAATTTTCAATTTTCTGCCCTTTTCCTCTATTACCCAAACTTTACATTGGATAATTTCTTTTCCCCAAATTGGACTTGCCATTTCTAACTTATGCATGATTGAATAAAATTACCCTGGGGGGTGAAATTTTTTGATAACAATTTGGCTGACATCTTGCGGGGTCTACATTGCCTGCTAGATGAATGAATTGCCTAAAGCAAACATTCCATTGGGCCATGAAGTCATGAGTTGTAAAACCTGACAAACTTTCTGAACTTTGAAAACCTCCCTCTGAGCCACTTGAAACCACCGGACATGGAGTTGTTCTCACCAAAATGCCCACTGATTGAAAACAATTGTGCAAGAGAAGAACCAAACCAGCAACACCAAAAAACTCTATTACACTAACTGAAAATCATACATGCTCCAAATGGAACATGCAGAGTGTGGCAAATCACTTCTTCTACTGAAAGAAAACCTACCTACTCTACTCTAACTGGAAGCAAAGGCACTGCTAAACAAACCCTGCAATTGGTTGTGAGAAATTTTTTTCCTTTTTCAAAAGTGGGATAAGCCATGTAATTGATTTGGAGCTGATCATGGCTGTTGGGATGAGTCCAAAAATCAACAAGAAGCTGGTCTTCCACCCAAATCATCAATTCAGGTATCAGCTGAAGGTGAACTCCAATAATACCTCTTTTAGTTGCTCTGCATTTTGGATTGAAGGGGTATGACAGCTGATCCTTGGTTTTTTGTAGCTCACCCTCATGCTCAGAAGCAAGCATGACTGGTTGTGACTTCTCCTTTGGCTCCGATGAGCCAAATACCTGATTGGGCAAGGTCTGATCCCATTTGATATGCCCATAGCTCTGACTTTTTCAACTCCAAAATGGATTCTTCTTGTAGACCCTCTTGAATGGATGGTGTGGAAGCAATGGTGAAGTTCCCTGATTGTCCTTTCTCTTTTTCTCCAATGAAGAACATGAAAGACTAAAATCTTCCAATCTTGATTCCAAAGAGCTGCTATAAGGATGCAGGCTACTGCAAATGAATTTTCTCCTTCACAACAGCAACTCTTGTGTTTGGAATGTGGATGATGAAAGAGAGAATGGTGGAAACTCAACCGGTTCTTCTCCATCAAAAACAGTCCTCCAAATCTGACAGATAAAACTACCTCATGGCAGCTTGTCATGCATCCAATGCATCCACCTCACTTACTTCCTCCATGGTGTCCTCTTGATCTGTAATTCAAACCACCATGGTTTCCTTCACCCTCCACCATTGAGTTTGAGAGATCAAACTCCTCTTCAGTACTAGAACTTGAGAGAGGTGAAGTAAAAGAAAAAACTGAAGGTTCTCTGTAGCCACTTTGTGCTCTCAAACCCCTTGGATCTTTGCCTTTTCTCCTCCACAGCTAAATGTGCTCCTCTTCTTTTCATTGTTTAGATGGATCATAAGGTCTAAGTGGGGGTAGGGAAATGGTCACATTCTCCACCAACATAGCAAGGATTTTTGTGTAATACCCTTTGAGTGGGTCAAAGTCAGAGGAAAATGAGGCTATTGACTGGGTCGATTCTGGTGATGACGTGGTGGGGTTGGTTCGTATGGGGGGTGTTTTAGCCAAGGAGTTTTGATAATGGGTTTTAACTAGACGTGGCTTCTTTGACGCAGAAGCTAGGTTGGATGATGAGGCCACAGATGATGTGGTATCAGAAAACAACCACGGAGAAATAGGAGTGACAGAAAACAAATCTTTTGATGATGGAATTGGTTTAGGGTTGATAGGTGGACAGGATACGCGGGGGTGACGGTGTTGATATACCCTTGGATCTCTGTATGGGTGCAGAAGGCGTAGGTCATTTTAAAGAAAACGCAGGAGGTATGATATATTGATGCAAGGTGGAGGGATGAGGTCCCAATATGGAAGGTAGGGTGTGACGATGAGGGTTTTAGTTGTGATAGAGGCATAGATTGAACTTGAGGAGATTGAGTTTGTCTCCTAGGTGGGATGGACGGCTTTATTTTTGGATAAATCTAGTCGCTTAGGTGGGTGTGTTAGACTGGGTATTGGTGAGGTCCCAAGCGTAGGGGAAGATTTGGTTAGGCTAATAGAGGTGGATGAGGTATTTGGTAGAGATGAGGGGGGTGAAGATGAGGACATAGGCATTTTAAGCTTCTGTAAACACTTCGGGTATATGGTAGAGGCGTCAGGATCGGTCATCTGCATTTGAGTAGAATATGGGGTACTCAAACGTTCCCATAGGACCTGTCTATCTTCTGAGGGAATGACAATCCTCACGTGTGAATAGGAACTTTTTGTATGGAAGAAAGGTGGGTTGTGATTCCGGTCCACTGTGGGTGTGATACAGGGGGTAGATGAGGCACTGTATCAATGGGCGTTAAGAGGTCAACCGGTCGCTGAAAAGATTTAGGTGATGAAGAACTAATAGGTAGGAGGGCGTGTTTGAGAGGATCTGTCATGTTTAAAGAATTTGGTGATGTCGGTGCAAGAGGTTTCTCGTCTAAGGATGACAAAAGAAGTGGCGAGCCTTCCTCTTGTGCAGCAAGAATGGTAGAAGGAGACGTTTGGGAAATAGATAAGTTAGATAACATCCGCTCACAGTCTTGCAAGGATGTGGTGTAAGAAGGCTCATCTGTGAGAAGAGAAATCTGGTGCGGTTAATTCCTTGATGGGTAAAGTAACGGCAAGGATTTCGTCTTGTCTTGATGGTGAGGAAGGGGGTTCGGGTTCCTGCGTTAGTGAAGAGGTTTGATTCAAAATTTTTTCGATAGAGGCTTTTGGTTGGGAGTTCAAAGACTGCATGGATCTCATGAACACTCTCCTCGGCTAAGATATCTTGGTTTATGTTACTGTTAGGAGAGTGATTCGGGAATGGTTTGTTGAATATTTTCAAATTTCGGTTAGCAGGGGCATTAGGATTATCGAGGGTTATATCCCCTGCATCAACCATTTCCTGCACTATGTTTTTCAACATCTTGCAGTTTTCGTGACTGTGTCCCTTTACGCGGTGAAAGTTACAGAAGTCATTTTCTTTGTACCAAGAAGGTATAACACGAGTGGAGTCAAACCCGGAGTGAGGTTTAACAGGAGGCAAGGTGATGAGCTCCGGCTTTGAGCAATTTTTCCAATATCACACCATAAGTTTCTCCCAAGGGAGTGTAGTTGATGGGCTCTGCTTTATACTTATAGGTGGTTTTTGGTGGGGTATTAGACGGTGGTTGGGATTTGACCATCACCGCGTGCACAGCTCCTTTTGATTTCGAAGCAGTTGATGTGTGAGGATTGGTGGTGTTTGGTTTGTTGGTGGAATCTTGGGTTCAGAAATTGGGGTTTTTGTTGCGCAAACTGCAATTTCTCTTCCTCTAAGGGCTCGAATCTCTAGTTTTCGAGCCATAGTAAAGGCCTCGTCAAATGTGCGGAAAGTTTGAATTTGGAGGGTAGGAGAGATGTGCTTAGCGCAGGCCCGCGTAAAAAGTTTGATAAGTTCGGCCTGAGGTAAGGCATACGTAAGTTGGTTGATAAGGCCCCGCCATCGTCCAATGAAATCTGCGATAGATTCGTCTTCAAATTGTCGGATGGCATAGAGGTCGGTGATAGATACTTTCTTGGCAATGTTAATGGAGAAATGATCCAAGAAAGATTGGGCTAGTTGGTTAAAAGAGAAGATTGAGTGCTGGGTTAAAGCACTGTACCACTCCAAGGCGGGTCCTGATAAGGACATGGGAAAGGTGCGGAGTAACAAGGCATCATCATGAGCAATCAAATAGCAGGCATGTCTAAATGATCGCAAGTGTTGTTGAGGATCCTCTTTACTGTTAAAACGAAGTAAATTTTGGTAATTCCCATTGAGGAGGATATGAATGAAGGGGGACAGAAGGGTGGATGGGCTCCCGACAAACTTGCTCGTATGTCAAGGCGCTACGACTTCCTGAAACAGAAGCCTCCAGATTTTGCATTTTGTCCATCATTTGTTTAATTAAATCAGTAGTTGGATGAGATGATGGTGTGGTTGTGGTAAATGGAGGCAGATTGGGCCAAGGGCCACCACTAGACAATGGTGGGGTTAAATGTTGATAAGGTATGGAGGACGAATATGTTGAGGCGACCGAATAGGGATGTCCTATATAAGATGTTGAGGTCACTGGATACGTGTGTGGAAATGAAAAGGTGGGCGGAGCTTGAGAAGGAAAGCTCGTGTGGATAGGTGGCAGAGAGCAAGTCATGAACGAAGCAGTCTGCAAGAGAGATGAGGTAGGGGCGGTCGATGGTAATGATATGTGGGGCCCAAGATTAACCAAAGGAAAGCCAATCTGTGCCGTATGAACCCCTGAAGCCTACTGGATTGGGAGACGGGGCTAAGGATGCAGAAGAGCAAAGCGGAGTTATCAGGCGGAGAAGGAGCTAAATGAGCAGCTATACTGATAGGCATGCCAACAAGGAGTTGACCATCAGGTGTACGGTTAGGGGCATGAGACAAATAGTATTGTACAGCGCTAGGATTAGCATCCAGAAATTTGGCAAATTCCTTATCTCCCACAGGAATTTTAGGAACCTCGCTGGTGTCAGTAGGATTCCCCACAGAATGTGAAGGGGGTGATTCAGGCAAAGAAACAGAGAAAGCATGTGAAACCATGGCGGCGGCTTGCTTTCGAGTGATAACAACCATGGACAAGAGTACACAGTAGGGTTTTAATCTATCAGGAACAGAAACAACTCAGAATAGTAAAATTGGTAGGTTGCTGGTTTGTCAGGAACTGTAAAAGACAGTAACCGATATCGGTCTAGTAACCGATGTCGGTTATACTATAGCCGACGTCGGTCACTTAACCGATGTCGGTGTAATAAGACTGGTATAAGAAATATAAGAAGCTGCTGATTTGATTTTTAACAATGCTTAGTATACTTGTCCAAATTGTTCTGAAGTGATCACAGAAGACAGGTATGAGAGAAAACAGAACTACAAACAAGCAAGATGCACACGCAAATCCAGAGACTAACCCTAGGGTTAATTTTAATTGTTGTGGGCTTATGCCTTTAGACGTAGAATGATGTCAATCCTAAACAAAAGACTTAGGGGAAATGTCAAGTTTGTTTTGGCTTATAAGGTTACCTCAATCGGGCGGAGGAATACTGCGGAAAAGGGGGGATGTTTGAGCTGTTGTGTTGATTATAAAGTGATTCGGTATGTGTTGTGCAGTGAAAGTAAGATTAATTTCTTGTCAATACCGTGGATATCACCCCCACGTGTACGACCTGTTACTTAATCTATGTTCACTAGAATTGAAAAACAACAGGCAAGAATGCAATGCACGTGTTTTAAACCCAAATCGAAAATGATATTCGATGAAGCAAAGAAGATGACTTTCACTAATGCAAAGATGCAAAAGCAAAGCAAGTTCTTTTACCAGAATAATAAAATACCTTGTGAATATCTTTAGAAGAAGAAAACAACAAGTATGCTCCCTATATGAAAGCAAGCAAGATAAAAAGAAACCTGAAATGGGTCCCACCGGGCGTGCCAAAATGTTTCGCACAGAATGTTTCAACTTTCGGATAGAGTTGCTTCTATCCTTTCATTCCTTTGAGAAACAGATAAGGGTTAGGGCTAGGAGGAATACCTGTAGAATGTCGAGATGGTGTGCGCGTACCGTAGAGAAAGATCAGGATCGACTGCGGAGAACTCCTTTTTGTCTTGGAAGGACTACCTGCAAGTAAGAATACAAGACCACCAGATTTTAATTAGACAATAAATGAGGGAACTGCCTTGGGCCCAGGAAATATAAAACTTCCTTTCGAAGGTGGTCAGTTCCCCTGCTAATATGAATTAACACAAATTCTAAAAACTGTAAAGCTATTGTCCAATTACAATTTGTTTCCTTACAAAGTTAGAACTAAATTATCAATAAGAAAGTTTCACGTTGTTTTTTCAATTACTGGTCATTGATATGTTTAGGTTGAGTTATAGGGATAAACTGACTGGATTTTCTGGTTGTTAGGTGGCAAATAGGTAGCAAAAGGTGTTTTGGGGATAAGTCACAGTGACCAATGCCGGTACTGGATAACCAACTGCGGTTTGCCGGTAGGGGATAACCGATACCGGTAGGGTCAACAATCTAAGGCTTCTGGATAGATGGTTGCATGGTGTTTGTAAGGCTATTAAGATTGACTGGATGGATGAGGGTAATGAGGAGGATAGGAGAAGACTCAGAGTGGTAAAATGGCTGTTCTTGGAGCAATATCAGGGGTAGAGGATGCAAGGTTAAGTGCAGATATGTTGCTGGTAGTGGATCTAGAAATAGACTTAGGATTACTGTGATTCAAGAAGTCATAAGAAATGTTACTTAAAGAGACATACAAAGACTACTTACTAGTTCCTGACGAAGATGCAGGTTCAAGGACTGTGATGATGAAGACTCAAGTAGGATGATCTGACAATCCAAGATGAGCTATCTCCTCTCCTGATGCTTGGATGAGTGTCACTGGGCTCTGGTTATTCAGTTGTAAGATCTTGGGCTTGATGTCCTTCTCTGCAAACTCCTCCTGTTCCTTCACTTGTCTCTGTTCAGCCAAGTCAAATCCGGATCCTTCGATGATTTCTCCTCCAGAAAATGAAAATCCGATCCCTTGTTTTTGGTTGGGAGAGGTCATTTACAGGGAACCGATGGCGGTTACGTAACCGACGGCGGTCGAGTAGGAACCGGTATCGGTAAGGTCAAAGTAGGGCTATTTTTAGTAAAATAGCCAACTTTCCCTCCTTTTCTCCCGAGGGATTAGTTGCGGGCTTGGTCAAGTCATTATGAAGGTTGGTTTTAGGTGCAAGGTGAGGGGTCATTAGTTATGGGTGTGGAATGTAGACCAAGTTATAGGTCTTAATTAGGTTAGTTTAGGGTTAGGGCTAGGTCATGATGAGGTGGCAAAATGAGGTGGCAGGTATGGCGATGTGGATTTATTAATTATAAGGTAATTAATAAATAATTGTGTAAGGTTTAGGTAATGAGGTTAGGTTGCGAAATGGGATGCGGGTCACAAGGGGTCGTAAGACACGAATTTGGTGTCTACATCTACCTCTCTGTTCATTGGGTCAACACTTCGGCACAGTCTATATTTCACTCTGAATCAGCTAAGGCTCTTCTTACCATCTTTGCAACTAGGGTTTCACATTTTATTACTTAGTTTGATTTTAATTTCTATACTTAATTGCTACATTTATTTACTACTACAATAACAATCAGATTAGGCATATTATTCAAATTTCACTTAATCATTTTGGTGAACCCAAACTCAATATGAACACTCTTAGGGTGCACTATGATAATTCTCTTCACCGGGAACTCCTCGTGCTATGATTATTTACTAATGCACAGCCTTTAGTTTGGTGGATGTAATCTGGAAACACAACAACAAACATAACACAAGAATACCATAGACTATGATAAGAAGGAATGATGACAAATCTGAAAATATAGGTGTAAATTATAATATCAACATGAAATTGTTACAATCTCACCCATGAGGTACTTCAAGTGTTACTGACTTCACTTTCCTTTCACTAACTATGGGAGAACTTTACTTCACAATGGATTCTTTAACACACCTTTAAATGATGGCTTCCTTTACACACTTACTCATACAATATTTCTCACTACTTCCTCTCTATGCTAAATGAGGGGGGTGGCCTCTCTATTTATAGAACTTCCAGGCTTATCCATCTTATCTCTAAGATAGGATAAGAAATCTCACTCTGACGAATCATATTCCATACCTTAACTCTTATCTGTACATGTAAGCTTATCTTTTAAGATAAGATAAACCTTATCATTTCACATGGGTTCCACATTTTTAGACTTTTTACAAATAAAATACACAAAATATTTATGACCTCACTCCTTGTCCTTATTACCAATATAATATTTCTAATTCCTAATCATGTAGACCCTACTTCTCTACTTACCCCAACTTTGACATTTTAACATTACTGGACCACTTACGACAAATATTTACTTTTTACCACAACATTCCTATTGTACTTTGACTGTTACCGTACTCTACATTATTGGTGGCACCGTACTGACGGTGCCGTTATCTTCTATCGGACGCTACTACTAATTATACTTAACAACATCCTATTCCTAATACATACATTAATGAAATAGAAATTACAGAGGAAAATTTTAGTGTCGACATCTTCCCCCTTCCTAGCTTCTACTCCGTCCTCAGAGTAGACTATTCTGGTGCTTGGAAAATCTTTAACTTGTCGTGGTTGACCCATTTTGTAATGGGAGTGCCATCCAATTCCTCCAGTCGATATGTACCATTTTCATGCACAGCTACTATTTTGTAGGGCCCCATCCATTTGGAAGAAATTTTCTCTGTCTTCTTTTTTTGTATCTGGAATCATATACTAGAACCAAGTCATTCACATGAAATGGAGACCAATGGATCTTTTGATCAAAGTATTCCTTCTGCTTCATTTTCTTCTTATAGCTTGTATCCTTCACTATTTCCCTCATTTCCTCTAGCAAATGAAGATGTACCAACCTTTCTTTTACTGAATCACTTTCATCCATCCTTTCATTTTTCATAACTCTCACAGTGGGAATATCAAACTCAATAGGAAGAACTGGATCAATGCCATAAGCCAACTGAAATGGGGAGTATCCTGTTGCTGACTTTGATGTTGCCCTATATGCCCACAATGTTGCATGAATCCTTTTATCCCACTTATGTACCTGCAAGGCTGCATCTTTTGCTAGAATTTGACACAACACAAAATTTGTTCATTCCACCTGTCCATTTGTGCTTGGCTTGTATGTTGTTGCCTTCCTGTGCTTAATAGAAAACTTGTTGACTAGGGCTTCTACCACCTCATTAATGAAGTGGCTTCCTTGATCTGTTACAATTTCTAATGGACAACCAAATCTGGTGACAATGCGTTCATATATGAACCTTGCCACTTCATCCATGGAAGTTGTTTTCAATGGCCTAGCTTCAACCCACTTGGTTAAATAATCTGTGGCAACTACAATATACTTATTTTGGCATGGGGTAGTTGGAAGTGGACCTACAATGTCTATTCCCCACTTTTCAAAGGGACCAAGTGGAAGAATAGGGCATAATGGAGCTGATGAAGTCTTACGGTTACCATGTGTTTGAAAAATATCACATGTCTTACAATAATTATAACAATCTCTAAAAAGAGTGGGCCAGTGATAACCTGCATCCAAGATCCTTCTTGCTGTAAGTTGTCCAGAGAAGTGTCCTCCACATGTACCATTGTGGAATTCTTCTATCAGCTCCTTCCCTTGATCACGTCCAACTGCCCTCTTGTACTGTCCATCAGGTCCTATTCGAAATAATACTCCATGCAGAATAGAATATGGACGACTGGCTTGAGTAATCTTCCTCTTAGTCTTTGCATTGGCACCATCAGGAAACTTGAATTCATTCAGATAATTCCAAATATCTATGTATTCACTAGGGATTGTGTCAAGGGATAACAATGCTGCATCTGGGAAATCATCATCATCACAAGATGAACCTAAACCATCATAGGCTTGAGAGAGTGCATCTGCATTGACATGCTTCTTTCCTGGCCTATCTATAATATCAAATTCAAATTCTTGTAGCAAAATTATCCATCTTGCTATCCTCCCTGATGGGTTAGGCTTATTTACAATATATTTTAGAGCCTGATGATCTGTTACAACTATAAATTTCTGCCCTAGCAAGTAATTTCTAAACTTCTTTATAGCAAAAATGATAGCTAGAGCCTCTTTTTCAGTTACAGTATAATTTACCTCAGCACTGCTCATTTGTCTGCTCCCAAAGTAAACTGGATGATCATTCCCATTTTCATCCTTTTGGCTCAGAGTACTTCCTAGTGCTGCATCTGAGGCATCAGTATACACAATGAATGGCTTGCTCCAATCTGGATTCTTTAAAATAGGTGAAGACACCAGGGCTTCCTTCAGTTGTTCAAAAGCTTCATGCGCCTTATTTCCTGGTTCATAAGTAACATCCTTCTTCAAGAACTGGGTTAGTGGCTGTGTAATCTTTGAGAAATTCTTGATGAACCTTCTATAGTAACCCACATGGCCTAAAAATGATCTCAACTTACTTCTATTCATAGGAAATGGTAACTCTTTGATTTTTGAAACTTTATTAGGATCAGTACCAATACCATCTCTGGATACAACATGCCCTAACAAAATGCCTTTAGAACATCCAAAGACACACTTTGTAGGGTTTAGTGAGGCTTGTGCTTCATCTAACCTTTGAAATGTTGTCTCCATCTGGTGCAGGTGGTCCAACTTGCTCCCATAGATGTAAAAATCATCCAGAAATACTCTGATGAAGTTCCCAATGTAGGGTTCGAACACCCTATTCATCAAATGCTGGAACGTTGCTGGAGCATTACACAACCCAAAAGGCATAACTCTATAAGAAAACGTTCCCCAAGGAGTGGTGAACGTGGTCTTCAGCTGATCTTTCTCTACTATACGAACTTGGTTGTATCCGCTATATCCATCAGCAAAACTATAGCACTCCTGGCCAGCTACTTCGTCCAAGATCTGATCTGAGAATGGAAGAGGGTAATGATCCTTCTTTGTTGCCTTATTGAGCTTCCTATAATCAACACAAATGCGTAGCTTCCCATTCTTTTTTATTGAGATCACAATGGGAGAAACCCATTCTGAATTCTCCACAGCAAATATGAATCCTGCATCAAGCAACTTATCTATTTCTTCTTTTACAGTCTTGGAAAAATTAGGATTCATTCTATATGGCATTTACTTTATGGGCTTAGCACCATCTACCAGCTCAATAGAATGTTCTACCCAACTTACTTGACGGAGTTCCTTGTAATCAAAAGTGAATAGGTGTATGTACCTTCGAAAGAGCTGGAGGTAGGATTCCTTCTCACTCTCCATCACAGCATCACCAATCTTTATTTGTTGGAGATGATCATCAATTTCTTCTTCAGATAATTTTATGGGTTCATGAGTCGGTGTGACTGGAAGGATATCCATGACTGAAACATCAACCTCACTTTCTTCATCTTCTGTGTCCACTTCACTGGTACTAGAGTAATCAGAGGATGTCCAATCATCAGTTTCATCACTTGAATCCACAGGTTCTGCCTTATGATGCCGAGGGATCACATTTATCTTCACCCTCTCTCTCCACGTCCAAGTGTCATGAAGCCTTCATTCCAGTAGTTTCTTGCATGAACTCTCCTTAGCCATGGTCTTCCCAACAACATTGGGTACGCAACAGTACCATTTTTCATCACCTGAAAGTCTACCACACATACAACACCCATAACAGATATTGCCACATTTGAAACAACACCTTCTGGTTTAGTTTTTCCCTTATTTAATGACCTTAACATAAGTGTTGAGGGGCGATCAATTTTTAAACCCAACATATTCATTACAGACTCGATCATTACATTAACTGCAGCACCTCCATCAACTAAGACATCATGAATTGAAATACCATTACATAATACCTCAGCTTGTGGAGCATAGGGATCTGCCTCTGCCTCCAAAATAGGGACCTCAACCTCCTTCCTTCGTCGAGCATTGAGTCCACTTCGCAGCTCCCGCCTCTTCTCAGAAGACATAGCCAAGAGTTGACCATATGTAATATTTGCAGGCCTTTTGGACAGATCTTCTAAGATGGAGTATGGTCCTTGTCCCTGTGAAATCAGAAAATCCTGCACACCCAACTTTCTTCTCCTATGTTTCTTACTAGTTTCTCCTTTCATCTTCTTAGGATCATTTCCATCTTGGTTATCTTTTTCTTTCTTTCTTTTTGTTACAAACACATCTACTTCATTATTTATGCTCTTATCTACTACATCAAAAGAATTCACAGGTGCTTTTCCTTTATCATTATCTCTTGTACCAGATGTAGAAGCTCTATCTGGACAATTATACTTATAATGACCCTTTTTATAACAACCATAACATACAACTTCAGAAATATTTCTTTTTGGACCTCTATCTCCTCCCTGAGAACTAAATTCTTTTCCTTGAAGAAGATTAATAGTTAACTGACCCATCTTCCTGAGCAGATCTTCATACTCAGTAGATGTACTAGGAGAAATATTTGTGCTCACCGAGAGTGGTTGTGGATTCTGGACCAAAGGTGCTAGTGTAGGCTCTACTTTAGCAACAATTTCTTTGGGCTCCTCTTCCATGCTTTCTTCTTGCCTTCTTGCAATCTCCTTTGCTTGTTCAATGGTAGCTGGGTGGTCATACTTCACTCATTTTCTGATCTCTGGCTTCATCCCAAGAATGAAGTGCTTACAAAGGAGATTATCCACGCCATTCATCAACCCATCCACTAATCCTTCCTTCCAGATCTGGGCATCGAGCTTCCTCCTTAGCTCTAGAACACGAGCATGATAATCCCTTATCTTCTCCTTCTCTCCTTGGGATAGCTTTGTGATCTCGATCATGAGATCTGCATATTTTTGTTGTTCACCAAATTCTTCAAGAAAACTTTCAGTTAATAAATCCCATGAGTTTTTCACATTATCACCTAGTGTTTCAAACCACCTAAGGGCTGAACCATCCAAAAAGGTAGGAAAAAATTCAGTCCATTGTTCCCTTCTTATAAGGCCATTACAAATACAAGATCGTTTAAACTCTTGAATGAAAGAGGAAGCATCTTCATTAGATTGGGCTGAAAAAATAGGAATCTTCCCCATTTTCAAAAGTAACCACAGTGAAATACCAACCCACAAGTACAATCAACAAGACTTATGTGCACAAATAATTGGAATCACTATAATAGAAAGTGAATTTACACCTTTCTACAGTAAAATAGAAATGACCATGGTAAACATTTATGGTAAAACTTGACTTACTGCGGTAAAAATTGACTTTACTGTGGTAAACACTATTCACGGTAAAAAGTGAAGTTACTGTGGTAAATACTATTCACGGTAAAAAGTGAAGTTACTGTGGTAAATACTATTCATGGTAAAAAGTGACTTTACCATGGTAACTACTATGCACAGTAAAAACAAGGTTACCCTCCAAATGATTTCTGACTAAGTGGGAATATCTCTCCAGAAAATCCACCAACGAGGAATGGTCCCGACAATGGAACCAAAATGTCATCACCAATCCGGCACTATGATAATTCTCATCACTGGGAACTCCTCGTGCTATGATTATTTACTAATGCATAGCCTTTAGTTTGGTGGATGTAATCTGGAAACACAACAACAAACATAACACAAGAATACCATAGACTATGATAAGAAGGAATGATGACAAATCTGAAATATAAGTGTAAATTATAATATCAACATGAAATTGTTACAATCTCACCCATGAGGTACTTCAAGTGTTACTGACTTCACTTGCCTTCTAACCATAACTATGGGAGAAACTTCACAATTACACCTCTTAATGGATTCTTTAACACACCTTCTAAATGATGGCTTCCTTTACACACTTACTTATACAATATTTCTCACTACTTCCTTCTATGCTAAATGAGGGGGGTGGCCTCTCTATTTATAGAACTTCCAGGCTTATCCATCTTATCTCTAAGATAGGATAAGAAATCTGCTCTGACAAATCATATTCCATACCTTAACTCTTATCTGTACATGTAAGCTTATCTTTTAAGATAAGATAAACCTTATCATTTCACATGGGTTCCACATTTTTAAACTTTTCACAAATAAAATACACAAAATATTTATGACACCACTCATTTGTGGATTATTTTAAATATAATATTTCTAATTCCTAATCATAGGTAGACCCTACTTCTCTATTTAAAAACTTTGACATTTTAACATTACCGGACCACTTACGACAAATATTTACTTTTTAAGAACAACATTCCTTTTAGTACTTTGATTGTTACCGTACTCACTGTTATTGGCGGCACCGTACTGGTTCCACAATGTTATCTTCTAAGAATGAGGCACTACTAAGTCATTGCTTAACAGGACCTTGAAGACCCTAAGAAAGAGTCATTTTTATGTGTTTTGCATGGATAAGAAAACACCTTAATTAGGTCACAAAGCATATAATATATTATTTTTCCAATGTAGATTCTCTAACCATTTTATTTTTCTTATTCATATGGTTACTACTAGACACACACACACACATAGATTTATGTTCATAATAAAATTGTCTTCTTCTTATTTCAAAATTTGCTTATGTTTTATAGGGTTTTGGATTGATTCACTCCATAAATGGTGGAAAATCCTTGTAGCTATATTTTATTTCTAACATTGTTAAGTAACATGAATCACCAATTCCTATGTAGATAGGTCATGAATGTTTGGCATGATGGCATGCCTCAACATCCTTAGTTGTTACTCATATTCCATCAAACATGTTGTTATTAATTTATTTTCTACTCTTAAAAAGATTGTCTATAGGCCAATGGATGCAAATAGAAATTGATGTGGAGTCCATGAAAACCTTCACGTGGTGATGTTGTAAACTACAATGTCCATTACAACAAGACTTTTTAGGTTGGTGGTTATTAAGACATATTTAATTCTCAAAAAACATTTGTATCGATTATTAATATCTAAGTTTGTAATGGTGTTGTTATAATTTAATTTTAATCTAAATCTTAGTGTGCACATGAGGAAAACAATATCCAACTCAGAACAAATGACACATATGGCCACCTCAGTAGCGTTCCTAGCATAAATGTTTGGATAATGCCTTACTACAGAGTTACACATTGAACTACACAAATAAGCTGCAAATGTATATTAAGATCAAAAGACTTAACAACATCTACATATACATGCTCTGTTATGGACCTAATAGACTCTCTTTTGGATCTTTAAAAAATTGATGTACTTCCTAAGGACCTAACCTAAATTGGTTTAACTCTTTGTTGGCTCAACTCTCTCCTTCCCAAATTTTACTATCCCTATTCTAGCCTCTCAAATGGTGAACTTGACCTCCTTTTATAGTCACACATTTCTACTTATCTCTCCTCATTTGAAATTTCATTAGGCAAGCTAATTCCTTCTAAACACTTCCTTTATCTTCCCACTCATATTTAAATTTAAACATATCTCATTTAATGCTTTGAGCTACCTTTTACATTTAGAAATTTCCTTATGCCACATCAAGTCTAGTAAGTTGGGATTAACTGACAGTTGCATCCTTCACACTGATAATTCTCCAACTCTGCCTACAGAACAAGGTATCTCCAAAAGTTAAGACTTTTGAGTCTATATACAATCTTATTTTGTCACTGTCGAGCGTCATAAAGAATTGTTCAAGAATGAATACAATGTCAAAGAAAATAAATAATTTCTACTCTCGAACCTCCATACACCAATTCATCCCAAATAATTTCTAAACTATGATCACATGAAAATTGTTACAGTTTTCAAGAGTATTCACACAAACCACATCAAAATTTACAAATAAATTCATACAGGGAACTATAACAGAGGTATGATCTTCTTACCAACTTTTTAGATCTTTACCCAAGAGTTACACAACTACACACATTTACTATAAAGATACAATCATTAAAAATGCACAATATCATAGTCACACCATTACTTTACAAACCAAATCTCTCAATTTCTTGGAGCTTTAAACTCTCCTTGTTAGTGACCATTAGAATGATGGCCTCAAGGTGATTATAAATGAGTTTATAAATGATTCTTTATGCTTTTCTAACCGACTCTTGGCTTCCTAGAGCCTTCTTAATACATTTAACATTCATAATAGTATGCATGACCCCTATAAGGCTTAAGATCTTAAGACCAAGTCCTAGATTCAAATTATGTCTTTAATATAACCTTACTAGGACCTCATTAAACCTTGTTACATGAATTGGTACTCCAAGCTTACATCCAGACCAATTCCAAGCCAAATTTTTTATTCTAAATTCAAACTGGAAAATTGGAGGGAAAGTACCCAATTCAAATTTATGAAGATCTTACACAACACAATAATTCCTAATAGACCCTAGATGACCCTTAAAACATATAGACACACTTAGAAACCAAAATTTTATTTTATCAAGCTATATGCATACTAGGGAGATGATGATGCTCTCGAGTCATACTCTCAAGGGGAAAATATAAGCTTCCCCATACTTGTGCTTGCTCTCTTTGTTCTCCTCTTTGTTCTCCTCCTTTCTTTCTCCATTTCCAATTGAAGATGCCCGATTGAAAATGTTCCTTCACTAAATACACACTCTGATCCATCCTTATCAATTGTCCTTTACCTTCGATAGACTGACTCTTCCTTGTAATTCTCAAATTCTTGATCAAACCATTGCTTCTATGAATGTATATAGTCTCTTATATCTCAGGTTTGAGTATATAACCCTGGTTTATGGGTAAGTATGCTGTCTCTCTATTAATCATGGATGTTAAACTGGTAATCTCATCTTCATGCTGTCCCTTTTTGAACTACTGTCCTTGCAATTTCATGAAATATTAACTCTAGATGGTAAGGATCATATTTCTTTGAGTTTTCTTCTTTCATATGAGTTACTGCATTTACATATTCATCACCCAATAAATGATGATCTTGACAAAATTGATCTTCATTACTCTAGTTAACCATCCTTTTCATGCCTGATTTATCTCTCTCGATTTATTTACGATTTATTTACATTGGGTTTCTACTAGGATTTGCAAATTACTATCTTCTAGGATTGTTTTTATATACCTTTCCTTGTTTAATCCCTTAAGAGCCCTAAGACCAAAACACGTTATATCTTTGACGAGTGATTTCTCAGATTGTATGACACCTAGAGATGTCCCATTAGATCCAAAACTACCACCTATGAAACCTATATGAAATTCTATGCCAGTTTTGTCCATATCCTTTTTGTGCTCTCGTTGTCCTATTGTTTGCAAACACACAAAATAGTGTAGTCTAAGTCAGTGTAAGGCTATCAGATGCTATATTTTTTAAATGGTAACTCATGGGACACCACCATCTATGTCAAAGCATTCAAATGTCCTGGTGAATGCTAGTGGAGGCCTCGTTTCAGTTCCCTATTCTCCTCGTGCTTCTGGGTTACCTCATCCAGGTGTAGCCCGTTTAGAGCCCTGAGACCAAAACATGTTATATCTTCAATAGGTGATTTTTTAGAATCCGTGGCACCTAGAGACATCTCGTCAGATCTGAAACCTCAATGTTGGGACCCCCTACAAAATCCTCTCACAATTTTATCCATCTCCATTCGGTTCTCTCATTGTCCTATTGTTTGCAAACACATGAAATACCGCAGTTTGAGTAAGTGTAAGGATGTCAGATGCAATAATTTGTAAACAGAAGCTCTTGGCACTAAACCAACTATGTCAACACATCCAGATGGCCTGGTTTACTCTAGTGGAGGCCTCCTTTCGATTCCCTATGCTCCCATGCTTATAGGCGTAGTCCCTTAAGATCCCTAAGACCAAAACACACTATATCTTTGATAGGTGATTTCTCAGACTCCGTGGCACCTAGATATGTCTCGTCAGATCTGAAACCTCCACGTCGAGACCCTCTAAAAAATTCTCTCGCAGTTTTATCCATATCCATTTGGTTCTCTCACTGTGCTATTTTTTGTAAACACACAAAATAATGCAGTTTAAGTCAATGTAAGGTTGTTAGATACAATTATTTGCAAACATAAGCTCTTGGCGCCAAACCGACTATGCCAACATGTCCGGATGACCTAGTGAATGTTATTAGAGCCCTATTTTTGGTTCCCTATGCTCCCTATGCTTCCAGGATAACCCGTATGTGTGTATTCTCTTAAGATCCCTAAGACCAAAATATGTTATATCTTCGATGGGTGATTACTCACACTCCGTGTCACCTAGAGATGTTCTGTCAGATCCTACACCTCCACCTAGGGAGCCTCTACGAAATCGTATTCCATTTTTGTCCATATCCTTTCGGTGTTCTCACTATCCTATTATTTGTAAATGTGTGAAATAGTGTAGTCTGAGTTAGTGTAAGGGTGTCCATTGCCACTCACCTGAATAATATAGGTGGTTTTATACAATATAGGTGGTGAAATGAGAATTTTTGTTTGTTGTTCCTTTCTAATATTTAATTTCTCTTATCTTCACTTGGCTTCGAGAATAATAAATTCTCTACTGAAAGTGCCAACCACATGAAGGTGGAAGATTTTTTGGCACCGCTAACCTACATAAAAATGTTAGTAAGCAATTAAATAGAATTTTAAATCATACAGTATATAAACAAAATCATTAAAGTAAATATTCAAATTAAATTCATGAATAACATACCTTTACAAATTCAATCCAATGAACTACAAGGATCAACTCTACTATTGACAGTAGCAAGAATTGCTTCATGATCTGATTCACAAACCTTCCACAAATTCTTGTTTAATGGCCTACCTCGATATTTGATCAATTTAATATTTGCTACAAGAACCAAATGCGAATAGTGAAGTATCTTTTGATGTACTTCATAGTCTTCAAACAACCAAGTGTTTGAATTTTTATAGGATATCATCGAAGCCAAGTTCTAGTGACTACCACTGACCTAGTGGGATACTCAAGGTCTTCATCAGCAATGATTGTGGAAGTCAAAAAAATTTCCCTTGTACACAATGAGACAAGAAGTAGTATGTTCCCTCTTCATTAAATTCCGTCACAATAATTGTAAAAGCATGCCCTACATCACAAAGTAAAACTAAAGTCAAATTTAAAATACATTAAGAGTTGACTATTTAATAATTTATAAATCTAAAACATGGCATGTACATATATGTATGTAACTTTTTGCACTAAATCATAGACTTGGTCAAAGTCAGGTGATGTTGTAATTTGATCTGAAGACCATGCAAGTTGTAATGTTCATGGAACTTGATTTGTGTCGAGTGGAATTAGAGGTCTACAAGTCCATTCATCCACCCACTACTATGAATTACATTAATTCCATGCAAAATCAATACATGATGTATAAAAACATGTCATGCACCTGGTATAAATAGTCCAAGCATTTGCATCTGAACTACGAAATGAGTGCATATCACTTGATTCTGCAACTATCATACAATCTTTAAAGTTTTCCAGATGTTGTTCCTTTATCAACCAAAAATATCTACAAACTCTTGATCTCTCGTGTGATTCATGACCCATATTCTTGACACACCAATCAACAATGTTTTTTACATCTGTAAATTTAGCACTATCCTTGAACTTTAACTCTTCTCTTGCAAGTGATCTTTTCACACATCCTCCTACACCATCATGCTTTCCTTTTCCATTCCCTACCTTAGTAAAACTCCAGATATGTTGTACATTTTTTTCTTTGTGTATCCTACTTAGCCAATAAAACATCCTTGCATTTTTGAATGGTGATGTGCAGTTATCCGACCAAATGTAATATTGATTGAAACTAATGTTCCTATCATTCAAGTTCGCATAAAACACTTGGAAACACCCTTTTACATATTCTGTAGAATGTGTCTGATCATCACTGATGTAGAAATGATACCATTTGTTCAAGAAAAATGAAATCTATAGTACAAACCATCTCTCCTACAAAACTATTGTGATGTATATTTTTGTAAATTAAACCACCTATTTTGTTAGAAAAATAAATTTTAAATCACATCATATATATTATTCCTTTTTAGTAGATTTAGATATTTTCATTAGAGAAATAAACATGTGTGTGTGTTCAGTATATTGGACATGGGATATTTCTTTTTTTAGTGTGTGTTAAGTTAAGTAGACTAGATTCATAGTTTTCTTGAACTCCTAACAAAATATGTTTTGATTTTTTATAAATAAATCTTTGTATCTTTATGAACTAAACAATTTCTCATACTAAAGAAGACCATCTTGATTATTTTTTATTACTTTATAGAATATGATATATAATATAGCAATTGTATTACCCAAAATCTGATCGTTCAGTACTTGGCAATATCACTTTGGAATTTATTCTAACATTAAATTGTATTTACCTATTTATTGAACAAAATAAATCCTCATTCTCTAGTCTATACATTGATTCTACCAAGTTACATCTATTCTCTATCTTAGCAGATCAAGAATTACTACATACTTTAAAAATATTTATATAAACCATCACTTGTCTCAAATATAATTCCATATCTAGTGTGGATAGGTTTGAAATCCTAGGATAGTTTCGATCAACGAACCTTTCCCTTTTACTTGTAAGAACAATATTTTCAAACACACAATTTGGCTTTGTCAACTTAGGTGGTACCTTGGTCTAGTTGAGTGGGAAAACATTTGAATGGTCACTTATATAAACACATCAACCCTAACACATTAGGAACATTTAGGGATCTCTTATCATAGGTGCACTCTAAGAAAAATATCAACAAATCATTGAGAAAACTAATGAACCTTAGAGAACCACTACAGAAAAGGTGCTCAAATTCTGAATGTGTCTTTAATGTTGGTTCTCGATAAAAACTCCATGTACTAAGATGAAGCCAAGTGTTCAGGTCGACTTGAGAGATCCATAATTTTTACATTCTTTATCACTCTTCATCTCATCATAAGAATGGTTGACCCATGTGTGGTTTGATCCATCTTAGAATTATTTTTATGTA